>BSCJ01000028.1:0-331991 GCA_027943355.1 Dothideomycetes sp. NU200 | reverse complement strand
CTCCACACATGAATTTGAGTTATATATAATATTCTATAATCTGGTATGAATCCGATCAAAAAAAGTCAATGAACCAAGAAGTTTAGTCTATAGAACGAGCGAGTATAAGATATTTAAAAAGAGTCTTATCCGGAGATGAAACAATTTAGTTAGACGCTAGGTAGTCAATCTTAGTCTTATTTAGAGTAGACTTTTTGTAGCTTAACTCTTGCTTAGACGATTGTGTAGGTTCTCTAGAGGAAACCGCGTCAATATTAATGTGAGTAGTCGCGGCGACGAAGGGGTGTGTTTCTAGCTGGGAAGGAGATAAAGATGTATGACGAGGCTGTCCATGGCAATGATTGGCACTGATGATTCTCCATCTCTTCCGTATCGTGAAACAAGTCCACAGCATATCCGAGAAGACATGGGTTTGGGGATTGGTGGAGCATTTGTTCGTGGCCCAGGCTTCAAATCGTTGGTATGGACCGGCGGGACCTTGATTTGGATGTTCGATACCACGAATGGCGTCCAATAGCTAGCTGCTAGTTTGAAGAGGAGTATTGGCGAAGAGCGGCGACATGGCTGTCAATGATGATTGCGGTCCCACGCCATTGTATAGATCTATCACAAAAGTTGGCCGCGGATCCTCATCAAACAGCTCGTGTATAGTCACTCCATCCATCTCTTGCAGCGCATGCGAGGCTGATTTTGTCTCGTCAGGTCCATCCTGTTCCGTCGCGTGGGGAATCAATCTAAAAACGTCATCCGCTGTGATATCGATGCAGAGAATTATGACGATGAATATTGTGCTCAAAGAATTCGTCAAGCCAAGGCATGCACAAGATTGGATGTTTGTGAGATCCGCCCGCTGTGGTGTTTGGAAAATACAAAGACCTTTGAGTAAAATCTCACGTAGAAGAGATATGTCATATTCGAAGAGCAGTAGACACTAACCCCCCGATGTGAGACTGCCACCACCTTCCCCCCACCGAATTGTTCTACACGGAAGCTTTGTTGAATAGCGGCGAGCAGCACAGAACTCGAGGACATGCTCAATGTACTCCTTAGTTGGTCAAGGCATTACGAGCAGCTGGCAATAAAAGAGCGACATATCTTCCATACCACTACGAGTGAGAGACAGTAGCAGTTTTGCTCGCATCAGAGGATAGTAAGAAGCTTCTTCGGCAAACGCGGATTCTTCTTGTGGTATCATACTATGGATAGGAATGCCACAACAGCTACAAAATAACCCACTATGCTTGGTATATAATGACTTGCCTCTCCTGTGTACGGGACGGTAGAAGGAGATGCAGTACCATTAGACCCATTGCCTGCAGTCAAAGCAGCGCAACTCGAAAAGTTTTGTCCCCCGAGAAAGCTCGCCGCTGTGATTGCGTCATTCAGGTGAAGCATGTGTAGCAAAGGGCCAACAGCCGTGGCATTGTTCGCGCAGAAATGCGCTGTGAAATTGAAGGACGTTGCCAGACCATTGCACATACTCGAGACGACTGTGCCGTCATAAGGAATGTAGAAGCTGATGTTCAAAGTCGGAACACTTAAAAGCGCGGTATTGTGGACCTCGTTATACGGCCCAGGCGCTGGTGGCTTGTCGTAGGTAAGGATCGTCTCAATGACATGTGCGCCTGCAGTGTCGTATGTACGCGCAGTGCCAACAGTGTTGTCCGTGCCGTTGAGTGTCACAGTGTTGTCTGGATTGCCGGACCATGTAAGGTTCTTGTACGAGCCGATGATGGACATGATTTGGTCGTAAGTATAGGGAGTGTTATAGATGACTTGATCACTGCCAGCTTCAAAGCCAAGTGTGCAGGTAGTCGGGACGGTGACATTCTGCGCAAGCACTGAGGTGACGGCATATGGCAATACAAGAGCGCTGAAGAGAAAATGCATGTTGAAAGTTTTGGTCGGGAGGTTGTGAAGACAGTGGTCTGTTTCCTGTAGGCGATGGTGGGGCGAGTCATTGACTTGCGCACTCCATATTTATACATGTGCTTTCGACGTTCCCCTCTGGACGGACGGCTACACTACACATGGTCTAGACTAGCATCGTCTTCTCGTTACTTGATTGCTGCTTGCGACGGGAAGTCGAGAACATGGCCGAGGCTTTTCGGCAGTCGATGCCTGAGGTACCCCGCCAGAGCATCGAAGCGGGGTATGGTAGGGAAGGCTGTTGTTACTAGAGAGGGTCTGCACGCACATCGAACTTCCACATCGAAGTTCGGGGAAGGGTTCAGGTCGCGAGCGATTATGTGGATATATGGTATCTATAGATGATCTGTACCATCCAGTATTTTGGCCCCTTAGAGTTAAGGAAAGACTTATAGATGCGGAAGCATTCTTTGTGATCTGTTCGCGGCACGATGCGAACGTAGTGTTATATTTGAGCCCATGCGAAGATGTTCTTGGATACTGTGGCTTGGGCTTTTGCATCAGAGTTCTGTTTCCCCTCAAAACGGGAAGCTCAAATGTGACTGGCCGATCTAGACTCTCTCTACTCTCCAAGCGACCTCATCTTCTTGTTATTGGTGGAGCGGCGAACATAGCGTTTGAGACGAAAACGACATCAAATACTCGTAGTATCACAAGGATCTGACCTCAGGCTTCAAAAGGTTGTAGTCACTCACCAGACATGTCTTGACAAAGTTATGAAGGTCTTTCTTATCGCCTCCCGTCTTACTGATTAATGACAGTTCATAGAGTAGCTAGAGGATCTACAATATTCGAGCAACGTAAACTCCGTAACTTGAATTCTAGAAATGGAAGGTAAGCAAGTAGCTCTGATGACGTACTGTTATCTCAGATTGACAATTTGGCATCTTCTCCAAAATGAATGGAAGGAACATCGGTAACCTGAAGAAGCGAGAATGGAGGCGGGTCGGGGTGGAAGCTACTTTCCGCATGGAAGTCCGCAAATGGCCAGCTGAAATAGATATACTTTGCACGAAATTCCCCACGAGCCGGTCATCTCTGAATAGGATAGCCATGGTATCTTGGACATACTCTGCTTATTTTTCGACTTTGCTGGCCAAAAGAAATACTGGTTTGAACATCCTCCGGACTCTGCTCTGTCTAAGGTACGCCGTGATGATCAAAAAGCTCTCTCTGATTACGTGAAGTATTGTCTTCGTCTCGGAAGGACACTACACAAGTATGAGAGACAAATAATGCAAGCTCGTCTTTCTTCTAATCGGTCAACGCAGAGAGGTATCCTGGCAATCGATGTACCGTTGGATGGCGTACGATCTGGCGCCTTGACACCTGAATCGTGGAAGCGATGCTTAAGACTTGGGGCTGCACCGAAAGCACAATCGGCGAGGCCTGCGGTCCGCGCTCGCGACTCGCAGCGGGAAGTATAGTGTGAGAGAGATTGAGTAGGTAAAGCACGCTGAACAATTCGGGGAATGCTATATGGCATGTCCGATCGTCAGACGGTATGAATACAAGATCGACGCGTCACAAGGTTGTCCAGCCTACCATCATGGCAGGCTATTCGGAACCGGGTTTCAAAAGACGCATGATCGCGACATGGTACGCCTCTATCGCTGTAGACAATGCTGGTGATGGTGTACTTTCTCCTGGGCTCCGACGCGGATAATCCACAAGCCGGCAAGATTACACCAAGTAAGCCAACTTGTGCTGAGCCCAGGCAGATGAAAGCGCGTACAGCGGATCGCCTGATAGTACCATACCTGCGTCCAATTGTAATAGCGGCTTAAGGACCTATCATTGCTCTAGTAATTTCTCGATCAGTCGAAGTTGTCCGATCAGATGGATGGCGGGTCGAGCGAAATAACCTAAGCTGACTTCAGGACGTTTTCTGCTGTAAAGCGTAGGAGGTGTGTCTTTATCTTTCCTAGCATGATGTCTAGGTACTGACGCTAGCACAGATTCTTCTTCTGATATCATTACTTATTCATTTTGATAATTTGTAGTGGTATCTATCTTACTACGGCGTCGCTGTCTATCATTCCGTACGGCGAAGACCTTTGCTGGCTTTCCCAGTGCTAACGTGGGCATGTTGAAAACATTGTCGAGTGTCCACTGGGCGTACCAAAAAAAGAAACACAAAGCCCTGATTGGAACGAAAGAAAGTTTCATGCGAGCATTCCACCATACTCCGTGCGAAAAGATCTCAATGGCTCCAGAAGAGTCAGGACGAGCCGATGCGCAGGATCGACCATGCCTGCTCCTTACCGCAGTGTATCACAAACAGCGGACTGAGATCAAGGACGTGCTGGGAAGCCGATATCACTATGTCTCCTAGCCCTTACGACAAAATGACCGGCTTCGTAATCGCAGTTCGGACATGCAAATTAGCAAAGCGAAAAGAATGCTCTTCAAGTTATGGAAACAAAAAAAATAAGAAACATAGCAGTGGAATACAATAAGATAATCCTAGCGCCACAAGTCAAGCTACCATGTCTCAATAAATGGTCTGAGTTCAATCTCGTGCGTCATGGCAGACAAATGCTGCGTATGCAGTTGCCAATATGCTTCCGCAATCTGCGTCAATACGTTAGTGATCCTCCTTCTCGCCGCCCATTCAGGGGAAGGATAGAACTCACAGCATCGGTGTTAATCTTTGCATTCGGCCCGGCATTTTTGAGATATGCCTTACTTGAGGGAATATCAATAATGCCATCGATAATGGCATGACTGACGTGAACACCCTGTGGTGCAAACTCTCTGGCCAGCGATTGCGCCAGCGCCCGTTGAGCGAACTTGGCAGATGCGAAAGTGGAGAAGCCGGCGGAGCCTTTGAGGGCTGCGGTTGCCCCAGTGAAGATGAGGGTGGGGCTATATCTGGGCTTGTCTGCTGCTGAGGCAAGGAGGAGTGGGAGGACGGCTTGGGAGAAGTGGAAAGCGCCTTTGCTGTTCAAGGGATGTGTCTGTAAGCTATGGATGTACGATGTGAGGGGTTATTGGTCAAACGCACCCGCTCACGGCATATGGTTTTGTAAAATCATCTTCGGTGAGTTCGAGGAAAGGCTTTTTGACTAGACTTCCACTGGCGTTGAACACAGCGGCCTGATTAATGGATCTGATTAGCGAAGGACTATGGCAAACCAGAATTCGGTTTGAGGCTCACAGCACAAGTTGCATCACCTCCGAACTTTGCTTTTATTGTTTCGAAAGCTGCGGTGATACTGCTGCCCACGGATACGTCGGTAGCGACACCCAAAGCTGAGCCTCCTGCTTCGTTAATCTCCTTAACAAGAGAGCTGTAACTTTCTTCCTTTCTGGCCAAAAGGACGACAGGGTACGCTTTTGCGAATCTGCGGACGATTGCAGCTCCAGTGCCAGGGCCGACACCAGCGATGACGGCGAATACATTAGGAGCCATGGTATCGAGCTACTTGAAGATGCATATAATAGTCAAGCTGAAACTGAGATCGGTAGTTATAAGGATGTGTTGAATCAAGTCGTCATGTTCGAACGATGGATGAGCTCAAGAGCTGGAGAGCTCGCTTGTTCGGAGGCCGAACTGTCTGGGCTTGGCTAGACTCTTACAAAGCTAAGTGATCTGGTACGCAGGGTAGCGTTATCATTATGTCACTTTGCTAGGTTAGTTTCACGGCTTTAGCTTCAAACCTTGCAACGTCTCATTTGGTCTGGCAACCGATGAGCATCAGCAAGCATCACCAGAATTCGATACCATCGCTAATACGCGACTCAAAATTGTTTTCGGTGTTCATGTGATCTATAGCTGGAGGTTATGATTAAGGAGCGGCCTCCGAGCAGCTCGATCCGTTTAGGGTCGTGCAGGACCTGATGCGATTAGGCCGGACCGAGTTCTTCGAAGAATCAAAGAACATATGGTTGTCTACTTCGTCTAGTCCACAATTGCAACCTTTTGCTTCCCCTAAATATGTTTTCGATAGAACGGCCATCTCGCTCTATCAATCAATCATGACATCGAATAGCAAGATCACCCTGCCCTAGACAGAGCCATCTTTTAAGGCCGAAGTCTACAAAGCTAGTTATCACCACGGTGCTGTTTGCTTTGACTTCAAGCTTTCACCACTTTGGTATGCCGGTGAAGATGCTGCGACTGGGCAATATGAGATCGATTGATGCGACTGCTTGATATGCACTCACAACGGGTTCGTCTTTGTGTGTCCGTTCGTCTTAGGTACCGATTAAATGGATGATTAAGGACATTAACCTTACCAAGTTGCAGAATAAGAAATACGAAAGGTGAAACTCCTTCACCGCCGTGCTTATAGCCTATGTAAATTGGTTGAATAGCTCCAGCGAAGAAAAGTTTGAGGTCTTCAGAGGGTTCACATCTCGCTAGGGTGGATATTACTTAATCAATTTCGTCTTTTCATATATCTGAAAATGGAATTCGCACCAAATACCTCAATGGCATTACAATCCTCACAAGAAATGCGCTTCGCTTCTCCGCCCGTGTCAAGAAAAATTCGAATGACTTACAGTGCCTGCGAATTTTGTATGAAAAGCATAAAACTTGTTGCGAAGGTGGGCTAGTAATTGATCACACGTAACGGTGCTCGTTGAGAGAGATCTAGTCTAGGAGCAAAGGCGGAGAATAGCATGTTCGTTCCACAGCAGGGAACATGGAGCGAAGGAGAGGATTCATTTTGCTTTGCAGTAAAACCAGCCAACCAAGGGTGACCAGACGTCTATTATGGAACATATCCAGTCTCCTCACGATCAGTTGAATGCATTACTCTTGATGACGAACTCCTTCCAAGTGGTTGGCTTGTCTTCGAGAATGCTCAAACTCTCATCAAGTTCGGCCCCATTATAGTAACCAGGCTTCTCCACGAAGAGGTGGTTCTCCAACATCTCCTCTGCGATGGCCTCGGGCAGGAACGATTTGTATTGCTCAGGGGTAACTGAAGCGAAGTGGGTGCCCTTGCCGGTGACCTCGGAAACAGTCGATAAGATCTCCTTGGGAGTGTAGTAAGCGGTAGCAGCTAGGACCTGCTTGCCGTTCAATTTGTCGCTGTTCTTGATAATTGCCTTGACGAATTTACCTGGTTTAACGAAGTTAACATTTGAGTTGTCCACGATAGAAATACAACTAACCAGTGTCATCAGCAGCATCAAAGAGAGGAAATTTCGCCTCGTCAGAAGTAGGGTAGGCTATGCTGAAAGAACCATCCCCGCCCTTTTGCATCATGTCCTTGAGATTAGACATGAAGTAGCCAGGGAGCATGAAGGTGCAGGGGACTCCAGTGAATCTAATGTGCTTCTCAATGTCGGCCTTCCCATCGAAATGGGGGACATGGGTAAGTCTCCCATTACTGGCCTCAGTGACGTTCAACAGAGAGGAGAAGATGATGTGAGAAACGCCGTTATCCTTGGATGCATCTGCAACGTTCTTTCCTTGAGAGACCTCGATCTTAGGGTCCATAGTCTCCCAGTAGTTGGTAACGAGGAAGACGGTGTGAGAGCCCTTGATCGCCTGAGCAACAGAATCTTTCGAATTGAGGTCGGCCTGCGCATACAAATTAGATTAGAACGATGGCTTTCCGTGTGTAAATACTCACGTTGACGAGCTCAGCTCCGTTATCAGCCAGAGCTTTAGCAGATGGCTTGGAGTTGTCTCTAGTGACAGCTCTGATCTTGAACTCCTTTGACAAAGTGGCATCGGCGAGGATGTGCTTGATGACAGAGCCGCCCTGATTGCCAGTGGCACCGAAGACTGTAATGATCTTGGACATGATGATTGGTTTATTGGAAACGAAGAAGCTTTTGGTACGAAGCTGAATGACCAGGTGTAATGATTGGGGATGCAACCAGCTACAGCTTTATACTTCTAGCAGAGCTGGAGAGCTACAGCCAAATACGTCAGGACTCCTTAGTACTTCGGTGTTCGAAAGTCCGCTTCAGCGCGATTCCCTTGGAATTTGGGAGCGTTGCTTAGCACGAACTATTGATATAAGACACGCATGTGTCTGACTGTTTGAAAGCGGCTCAACGGTCTGAATAGTCCATGCGTGAAGTCTCAAGCTTCGGCTTGCGTGGGATCACTGAAGTCCGAGTGTATGTAAGCAAGCTTTCCGTATCATGCGCGTAAAATGTACAAGAGGGCACGATTTGCTAGAAGCCCAGGGAAGGGGATTGCTGGAACGGTTGCATTCTCTGAGGGCGTCGCATCGAGGCTGCAGCAAACCTAGATCTCGTGTAGCGGGCCGAATGACGGCTCTATTGAGCGGAGTCACTGCGTAAACAACTTAAATACTTCAATTGCCAAAGTTGCTATGAACTGTGTGAGAAATTGTGCAGTCTTCACCGGAATTGTCTTGTGTGGCGCAAATATTTCTTTCCATATTTCGAGCCCGTCCTCGTCTTTGAGGCGCCTCACTCGCCGACCCTCGAAATCCACTTCACAAGACGAGGAAATTGGGCCTCCATGTCCTCTTCTTTGAAACTGCCATACTTCCACTTGTACATCCAGGTCCAAAGTTTAAATATTAACAGTATTATATTTGCCCTATCCTGCCAAGTATTCCTAAGGTCCGTCACCATCCTCCACTAAGTTGAATCTCCAATACGCCGAATATTCGCAGGGTTTCATTGCGGAAGCGCTCTATGGCCATTGGAAGCTTCTCAGCGGCAATGCTAAAGAAGTCGATCTGGCCTTAGTAGGGTACTCCAGATCTGTGCCAGAAGAACAACCATTTTAACATCTGGCTGTGCTCGATTACACCATCGAAAGTGGAGAGCCCTTCTCTACGAGTGTCATAGGGGGTTAGCTCGAGCACAGACCACATCGACATCGCTCTTCGGTCTATACGAAAGCCGAACTCCCAACTGCTGACAAAGTGTCAAGCGTTACGACACACGATTGGCTTTCATTTGGAGTGCTGGGCAGCGAAGAACAAAACCATATTGACCCGACTCTCAATTAACGTCCTGGAAAAGTCTATGCGCATTCAGCCGCTCAGTGCTGCAGCCATACCTCGTGTGTGGAAGACCGAGCAAGCACGCTATCTACGCTATCCAATCTTTCCTGTCCCTTGCAAATTTTATTCACATATATTGTAGCAATGGGCTATAGTCTTGATATAAAACGTTCTAGTGTAAGCCCGTTGCTATGTTATCATCTCAAGCTATATCGTAGGAGGGAGGCTTACCATAAAATCTGGATATCTAGCAACTGTTCGAAATCATGAATAAGGGAATAAGTACGGCCACGAGACCACACTTAGTGTCCTCGCTGTAGCGAGCGACGTGCATCCTGATCGGTCCGCTTCTCCCTTTGTTCAGAAGACGTCTCTCAGCTTAAGTCATGGTACAATGGCCAGGACAGACTGGTCATTCTCTAAAGACACCTCTCTTCTGGTTTTACACAGCCTCGACTGTTGCCCTAAGTTTAGGGTTTCATCTACCCTCGTTGTATCTGCCTTCATTTGTGTCATCTCTTGGTCTGAACAATACAAAAGGTGCCATGCTCCTTACGGTCATGAGTTTGGCTCAAGTTCTTCGACTGTTCATTTGCGGCCATCTTTTGATTGCAGCATACTTCTCGATATTCTTCCTCGCTCCTCGTCCGACGTTGCTGCTATTGCATCGCTCGCGCTATGGGGCCTCGCGATCTCGTTGGCGCCCTCATATGCTTTGCTCCCGTTGATCGATTCTTCGCGTATGTGTTCATGGCCGTGTGAGTCAGGATGGGAATCACCGTTACCAACGGCTCTGCCAATGCCTCGTCTACTTTCTGTATCCTCTCATTTGGTCAAGACACTGAGAGCGTCTTTGCTGAGACCAATCAGTGGAGCCTTGCTAACGTCAGCCATTCGTTCGAATGATTATGGACAGTCTAGATCCAAGGGCTTGGCTGGAATTACTGGTTGTTCCACCAGCGTGAGTGTCTTGAACATCATTGAGTCATCCCACGGCTTAATGAAGCTCATACTATCAACTACGGCTCATATGTAGGCTTATCTAGCGTCACTGACGTGAATGCCATGACTTTAGGCATCTCGGGTCCGGTTTCTGTTACTAGACCTTTCAGGTAGTGCCGAACGATGCTCTGCGTTACAGACATTCACCCTCGTCATTATTGTTTTTGAATGCTTCGTGAATAGCAAAGTCGTGTGTCATTTTCCCTTTGCATAATGTTTTCCTTCCTTACATGTCGGAGTGCTATAGCTGGACAGGTAGCGTGTATATGTCCCACTGATCACGACTTAGCAGATCCGGTCTTCTCGAAGCAGTTGCCGCCAGGCCCATACTCAGGAGAAGTCCGGTACGAGCATTATCGGACCTGGCGACTGCATAGGCTTCTTTCCGGCGACTTCCATCGAAGAGCCTTACAACCGCTGGTCAAGCACGTACTCTTTCTATGACTTGCAGTCACGGTCATTTATCGGACACCGTGACATATAAGATCCAGAATCTCGAGAACAGAGCAGTACCTAGCGGAGATTTGGCGATACTCTCTACCTCGGCATCCCTTATGCTACATCGAACTCAAAGAATTGGACCAGATATCAAATAGACGTCAGAAGCGGCCAGTAGTCTAGCGCGACTCAAGTTGAAGTTGGTTGGGCCTGAATGGATGCTGACGAGCGACTTTATCACTGGGGAAACTTGCGCAGTGCGATGGAAGTGTCGAAGCATCAACAGAGACTGCAGGGCCAAAAAGTCAAACGTGGCCGTCTCAATTATCTTCATACCGTCTGCTCGATACTAGATAGAAGTTGCTTCAACTACGAGCCAGAAGCGCAAGGTACACTGTAACGGAATTTCCCCACGTTATTATGTGCGGCCGGGACATGTGTCAGGAAACCATTATGATTGGCAACAATCTGGATGTGACAATCGCCTATAAAACGAGAGCTAAGGCTTCGCCGTTGTCATTGTCGGTGGGTTTGTATCGAGCGTTATCACTGAAGTCTGTTCATGGCCAGATGAAGTTGTTTAAGAGAATGCTTATGATTAGGCTTGGTACACATATTTCCAAGCCCCCGGAACACAAGATCCTCAAAGTAGTAGCCCCTCGTCATACCAAGCCTACATAATGACTTTACTATAATGAAACAGCAGGTACTGGCTGGTCATCTGGTGAAGGATGATTTTCTTAACAGCTTCAGGTGCAAAACACGAGTTCCTCGTTGCTTCTCAAGAATTCATTTCAAAGTCATACCTGTGGCACCTGAAATAGAAAAACCAATGAGACAGTGGAAACTGGCATCACAATCACGAAACACACTGTAGATCCCACCCGTGTCCAGGCGGGTGAACTGGGTGTAAATCATTCTGACTACATGGACTGATCACATCTATTTCCTGATATACCGACAAAGATCTCACTTCAAGGACCATCCTTCCCCTCCTCGTTGCTCTGACCCTATACTTCCATGGCGCCTAAAGCTGAATTCACTGGTAAACAGGTTTCACCTTACCATCCAGAACATCCTTGAGGAAAACTTCGAAAGGCCTGAATTTGATGTCTGGGTAGAGTTCCTTGGTAGTGAGATAGCCCAAATATTTGGCATATTCAGGAACATTGTCGCCTCTTACTCCCCATGAAATAGCATATTGAGCCATGATCTTGCCCACATTTGCCATCATATCTTGGGGGTTCTTCTCGAGAGTCTTCTCGGCACTAGCGAGCCGCTCGTACAGCTCGGCTTCGGGAATATATGGACGAGGAATTGTCTCTCCTGATACAGTCTCGAAAGCATCGTAGACTTCGTTGGGCGAAAGTAATTCGTCATAAGCTAGAACGTATTTGTTCAATGTTCTGTCATCGGCGATGATGGCTGCCACATATACGCCAATGTCGTCGAGATCGGTCAGAGCACTGGGTTGGTTTCCATCGTTGATGAGAGTGACGAACATGGCCTGCATGCCATTGAAGTAGTCGATCTTGCCGCTTGGAAGACGAGGGATCGAAATCTGGTACCACCAACCAACATCAATTACGGTGTAAGGGAGCTTGATTTTCTTAATGTGGTTGTACACATCTTCCTTCTGCTCAACATGTCAACCTGACTATTGATCAGCTAGAGTAAGGGTCGATCCTTACGGTGTCTCTTAGTTCCATAATGCCACGAGGAGGGACGACAGTAATGAAAGCGCAAGGAACAAAGCGCTTGACTCCAGCCTGCTTGGCTGCAGTAGCGAGTGGAATCTGAGCATATTGGTCTTGAGGGCCGACTGCTGAAATGAGAACATCTACGCCCTTTAGGATGCTAACAAGATGTTCAATTGGACCTGAGAGGTCTGAAGCCACGATATCAACGCCACGCTCTTCAAGAGTGGCATTTGCAGGCTTATCAAGTGATGTTGCGCGGGTCAAGGCTACAATGGACTGGTTGAGGCTGTTCAGCAAAGTAATGGATACGATCATGTATAGCATCGAGTGACAAAGATATTGGAGGCACTCACAAAATTGCCAGCCTCAAGTAAGGCGTTGACAATAGATGCACCAGTATGACCAGTCGCGCCAACAATGGCCACTCGGATCTGAGTCATGTTATGTGGTTTTGTGTGTACTGTTAGAGATTCGAGTTCGCGCTTGGCGAGTCTGAAAGCGTAAAGTTCTAATGAAGCAAGCACTTACGAAGGCGTGCAACTTTGGCGAACAGGAACATCAATATATATAGCGGCGAAAGATGTACACAGCCACCAGTAACGCCCAGTTCTCTGCGCGTGCTTCGAGTAGCACTGCCGATCAATCCTTTGCGCATCTTCTGAAAGGAGTGCTGATTAGTAATGTGAGGCTGGAAGCCTTGCAGTCCCATGAGACGACCTTACCAACTCATAGTGAGTCACTTAGTTGAGCTGACAGCCTCCAAGTCCCACGCACATCTCGACTAAGTTGAGAGACTCTGTAGCTAGACCGTCCTCAGTCTGTACCTCAACCTCAATGTCGCTCATGACACAATGTAGATCCAAATTCAAACATGGAGGTAAATAATGCTCAATAAATTCTCCAAGTGTGAAGTGATTCCGCCGATAGAGGATAAGAAGGGCACCTTATCTCAGCGCCCGTGCGTGCCGAGATCCGGATGTTGCGGAGCAAGGGTTTCATGATCGCAGGTAAGCTTCGGACTTTCATCACGATTGTTGTTAATCATTGCATTTGGACATCGACCACTTGTCGAGCTGGTGT
Source organism: Dothideomycetes sp. NU200 (assembly GCA_027943355.1). Classification (NCBI taxonomy): domain Eukaryota; kingdom Fungi; phylum Ascomycota; class Dothideomycetes; species Dothideomycetes sp. NU200. The sequence goes on along the minus strand of BSCJ01000028.1, from coordinate 318,892 downwards.
CGAGCTGGCGCGAGCAATCGTAAACAAGATGCATTCAGCTCTCACCTATGAGCTGAAGGCCAAGTGCTCGGTAAGTCATGTCCTGCTCGCGTGTCTTGTTTTGTGCCAGCCCCAAAGTCACAAAGTTGATATCAGAACAGGTTATGAAATTGATAGTGTACTAGGTCACCAAAGCTCGTGCTGCCGTTCTACAACTACCCCATGGCCCGGTACAATTGCCTATATTTATGCCTGTGGCCACACAGGGCTCTCTGAAGGGGCTGACTCCTCAGCAATTGGAAGAGACGAGCTGCCGACTGTGTCTCAACAACACATACCATTTGTGCGCCGACTGTCTTCAACTCTCTTCAAGCGGATACGGTCTAATACATGGACAGAGGGTTGAAACCTGGCCAGGCCACACTAGATGCTATCGGCGGAGCGCACAAGCTCCAGTCATGGCCGCACAACATCCTGACCGACAGCGGAGGCTTTCAGATGGTGTCCCTCCTAAAGTTGGCCCAAGTTACAGAAGACGGAGTGCGCTTCCTCAGTCCGCACGATGGGTCTCCCATGTCAGTTCAACACCGTTCGCTCCGGGTCTCATCTAGGCAGTCACGCTGACGGGTCAACAGGCTCCTCACTCCCGAACACTCAATATCATTACAAAACTCCATCGGCTCGGACATCATGATGCAACTCGACGATGTGATAGCCACGACATCCCCAGACCATGCGCGAATCGAAGAAGCTATGCACCGCTCGATCCGTTGGTTAGATCGCTGCATCACCGCCCACATGAAGCCGGAGTCTCAGAACTTGTTTTGCATCATTCAGGGAGGTCTCGACTTAGAGTTGAGGCATAAATGCTGTGAAGAGATGGTTGCTCGAGATACGCCAGGCATTGCTATAGGGGGGCTTTCTGGTGGAGAAGCAAAATCAGAGTACTGCAAGGTCGTTGATACCTGTACAAGCCTGCTTCCGGAGAAGAAACCAAGATATGTCATGGGAGTTGGCTATCCTGAGGATCTTGTTGTATCCGTGGCCTTGGGGGCGGACATGTTCGACTGTGTTTGGCCATCAAGGACAGCGGTAAGCCATTCCGATATCGCTGTACAACTCGATTCCTAACAAATTTTAGCGCTTTGGCAATGCCGTCGTTGCGGCCGGCGTTCTCAACTTGAAGCACGCCACGTATGCCAACGACTTCCGGCCCGTTGAAGAGGGTTGCACTTGCACTTGTTGTCGGTCACCCTCGGATGGTGGTTTAGGCATCACGAGAGCATACATTCACCACCTAGCTGCCAAGGAGACTGCGGGAGCCCATCTTCTTAGCATTCACAATATCCACTACCTTCTCACCCTGATGCGTCAAATCCGTACCGCAATCATCGAGGACAGGTATCCTGCATTCCTCAAGGCTTACTTCAATGTTCTCTATGCTGGCGACAAAACAAAATACCCTGATTGGGCTGTCAATGCTCTAAAAGGTGTCAATGTCGATATATTGGAGAGCGATTGAGTCTGGATGCGAACAGTTCAGCTGTCTCGATCCCTCTTTAGATTGGCTGGACAATTTGCACGCTCGATTGCTCGACTCACGCGATGAAAAGGAAGGTCAGACACCCTCCCACGTCCTCAGTGGTCGTGTGTGCATGTCGAGTCACGGTATGTCTCCACGATATGGTTTGCTTTACTGCCTATGATGTCATTCTGAGAGTGGAAGGATCATACGAGGGAGTTGTTCTATCTCTTCACTATTGCCATGGTGGGACCGTCTTGCACTTCATACCACGGCCACTGCGAAATCCAGCGTGATTCGAAGACAGTCAGCTTAGAGGGTCGAGTCATAGGTCTCAATGCTGTCGAAAAGCTATCAGGACGATGTCCAGGGAGGAGTGATGCAGGCACAGAAGGGCGGATACTGATTAGAGTTTCATCATCTTTCTTTGTACTTTTCTCCCGTGGGTGAGCCTTGTCAAATGCCCAGTACAGTGAGCTTGCACAGTAGATTTTCCATTATTCAAGGGGGGGACCCTGGTCAAGTGGCGTGCTTGGCTTGTCAAGGCTCATTACACATTCGGCGTCGGTATCATGGCCGCTGGACTATCGGCAATACTTAAGGAAGACCCATACTACGAATGGCATGTAGCATGATGATTGTGGGTTGCTCTATCCATGAATCCGTTGAGAACATTGGCAACGAGGCCTAAGACAGGCAATCAAGTTCAAGATCTACGAGCACGTATTACCCAGGGTACGGGTCAAGATAGGTCGGCGACCCTGCGAATGTTATGTTCATGATCCAGAACATGTTGACATGACGTCCCCCAGCCGAATATAAAAAGACCAATAGATTGATTGGTCGATGTACGATCACTGTGGAGTGTGTGGAGCTTGAAACAGCAGTGCAGGAGCCAGACGCGGAGGTCGAGGAGTGCGCGGCGCAGCGTTGCGGGGCTTGGCAAGCTCGGGGTTCCAAGTTGCTATTCTTGGCATGTGGCAGACAGATTGACGACGAAGGAGACACGCCTTTGTCAACACCACACCATACGCCATCACGATACGAGACACGCCTGGACGCAACCCCGATTCCACGAGCAACGACTAGACTGTACGGAATCATCAGAGTCGGATAAGACAAGCGCGCACAGAGCCCCTCAACCAAGCCAACGCAAGAGTCGCGCAAGATGCGGGCAGGACAACTCCTTTTGGGCTCTCTAGCCTTTGCATCGCAGGCGCTGGCCGACCTGTACTTCAGTGCGCCAGCAGCCGGTGGCACCTTTGCAGCGGGTAGCGCAATTGCCGTCACCATGGTCGACAATGGCGAGACACCGGCCATCGCGGATCTGTCGACATACGCCCTCTCCATCTGCTACGGTGGAAACACGGCCAGCACATATGTATGCTCGCTGAATCTGTATCAGGATGGGATAGGAAGGCGGAACTGACTCTTGCGAAACAGGAATGCACAAGTCTCAAGACAGGTTCTTTCAGCACCCTCTCCACCACCATCACCGTCCCCGCAAGCACTGGAGGCAGCACATCCCTTGCATAGTAAGTGATATATGGTCCATTGTTATGATCATCATCAACATCATCATCATCATCGTCATCGTCTTTTTCCTCTTCTTCTTCTCTATCATCGTCTCTACCGATATAATCACCATGGTCAAAACCGGTGTGGAGGGCAGTCTAAGAGCCGTGCTAACCAGACGGCGTAGCTTTCTCAAGATTGTCTCGCAAGTCACTGCAGGCGGCACAGTCACCGACTTTTCCGATCGTTTCACTCTCAGCGGCATGACCGGCACCTTCTCCACTACCGTCACCCAAGGTCTCTCCACCATCTCAGGCAACTCGGGTCCTGTGGGCATCAACACCTTCTCCCAGACCGGCACTAGCGCACAGGCCGAAGCTGGCTCCTTCACCATCCCATACTACCTCCAGACCGGCCTCATCAAATACGCTCCGATGCAGCCCATTCCCCCTACCAAGATCACCGCCAATTCGGCCACCCCTCTTTTCCCCACCAGTGCCTATACCATCGCCACCACGTACATGGCCATTCCGAGCATCACCTTGACCGTCACCGATTCGCAGACCTTTTCCGTCCAGAGTGTCGCCAACACTGTGAGTACCGTGTAATTTGCAGCTGCATTCCGAGATTCATCCCAGCTGAACAGAGCTAACACTTCTTTCCACAGATCGCTGCCCAGCAAACAAGAGCGACCACCTCGGGAGGTGCTTGGATCAAGAGATGGGTGGACTGAAGACTCCCCACTCACAAAAAGACTGTATACCCTGGGGGTTCATCTGTCGCCTATTGCATACTATCGGGCGTTTCATCAGGATCATTACAAAGGACAAAGGACGGCGCATTTCATTTTATCTTGATATCAGTGTCTAGAACGTGCTCACGTATAATGTACAGACCACTTGCATGTTTAGCTTATTGTAGTAACTCTATCTATCTTATTATTCTTATCGAAATCAGTCCGTTGATTGTGTTGCACTGGTTCCATGCCATGTTTCCTTGTGCGAAGTACGAATACTCTTGATCCGAATTTACCGGCATAGCTTTATCCGCTCGCCGCCAGACCACGCATGCCACTTGACCTCCTCTGATGACCTGTGCACGAGTTCGTTGGCTTTCATAATCGCGTGAAATCTTGCAGTCGTTTGATACACTGCCTTGTACATGCAAATGGCCAGTCCGTAATGTTCCGCTTAGCCACAAAGACACATACGACAACCCAATCGACTTGCCTTTTCAAGACTGTTGCCGCTCGCGTTTCCTCGCCTTTTTCGACCCTATCTTATCGCCATTCCATAAGCCCCACCAAAGCTTCTCTTCACCACTCACAGTCTTCCCCCCGACCATTATCTGTACGCGCTCCTGCACGAACTTTCACTACCATCGAGAGTATCCAGCAGAAGCCCAAGATGGGTCTTGCCAACTACGACCTTCCACCCCCGCCATCAGGCAAGTACCCCGCCAAGGCACATGCTAGGCGGGTCGCCGAGTACATTCGCCAGAATGGTGGCGCTGATGGTGGCATCATTTATCTCGAGGCGCAAAAGACCCATATGGTTGAGGTATGTGTTTGCGTGATAGTTGGACATGTCGTGGCTGTCGGACCTCTATGTGAGACTTGTGCGAGACGTCTGCTAATTGCTACGTAGGATGATGACCAAGCACAACACTTTCGGTGAGTTGCATATTTGGACTTCCTCTGATCATTCTCATTTCCGCTATTTCGAAATATTATGTCACGGTTAAGTGTTGCCATCTTGAATATCGTGACAGCACACCAGTACCTATCATATGGATGCAGTCAGTCCGTCCAGTGAATCTGCTGCATTTCTTTCTCTTCGATCAACGCTATCTCCAATAATTCCTTCGTCTCTTGAAACATTAGAACTCAGAGACTGACATCACTTTCAGCCAACGTCGCTTCTTCTATTACCTCTCTGGGTGCAGCCTGCCTGAGAGCTATGTCTGCTACGACGCGAAAAAGGATCATTTGACCCTGTTCATTCCTCCAGTTGACCCAGAAGATGTCATCTGGTCTGGCATGCCCTTGACCCCGAAGGAGGCTCTGGAAAAGTATGACGTTGATGAGTGTCTGACTTCTGACAAAGTCAACTCTTACCTGACATCGGCCGACACGCCTCACACCACCATCTACGCGATACCCAAGCAAATCGCAGAACACATCACTTTCCTCTCTTTCGAGAAGACAAACTTTGATGTCCTCAAGAAAGCCATTGAGAAATGCCGTGTCGTCAAGGATGAGTTTGAGATTGGCCTTATCCGCCACGCCAACGCCATTTCCTCCCACGCCCACACTGAAGTCATGAAGATGGTCAAGGAAGCCCGTAACGAACGCGAGCTCATGGGTACTTTCATCGGAGCCTGCATTTCCAATGGCGGCCGCGAGCAAGCATATGGCTGCATCTGCGCCTCTGGCACCAACGCCGCAACTCTGCATTACGTGCACAACGACCTGAACCTGAGCAACAAGTACAATCTTCTCATCGATGCCGGCTGCGAATACGAGTGCTACTGCTCCGACATCACACGTACCTATCCGCTCAAGGGCTCCTTCACCGATGAGAGCAAAGCTATTTACGACATTGTCGACGAAATGCAAAGCCAATGCATGAAAATGCTCAAAGGTGGCGTGATGTGGGAGGATGTGCACGCGCGGGCACATGAAGTTGCCATCGACGGACTCCGCCGTCTAGGCATCCTCAAGGGCGGCGACAAGAAGGAGATTTTCGACAGCAGAGTCAGCACCGTCTTCTTCCCTCATGGTTTGGGCCACTACCTGGGCATGGACACCCACGACACGGGCGGCAACGCCAACTACGAGGATCCAGACCCCATGTTCCGCTATCTTCGCATCAGGGGTGTTGTCCCCGCCGGTGCTGTCGTGACCAATGAGCCTGGTCTTTACTTCTGCCGATACATCATCGAGCCTGCGCTCAAGGACGAGAAGATGGCCAAGTTCATCGACAAGGACGTGCTGGAAAAGTATTGGGACGTCGGTGGTGTGCGCATCGAAGACGACATCTGGATCAAGGAGGACGGCCACGAGAACCTCACCACTGCGCCTCGGACTTGGGAAGATGTCGAGGCGTTGATCAACGGATGGGAAAGAGATGTCAGCGCTGAAGAGTCTTTGGGCAGACGGCTTGCTGAGTCGGTTCTGCAGAGGATGAATCTGAAGTTCTAATTGCCTGTGGTACGTGTTGCTTGATCTAAACCAAAACCAATACATTTACAGGTTCATTGTTTCCTGTTGTTAATAGAGAGTCCTGCATGAATGAAATCTCTCAAAATTCGCTTGCTTGCTCGCTCGCTTGTATGCTTGACGCCTTACACTGCAATCCATTGTCCATTACAGATATACTTAAAGCCCATTGAAACTCTGCATGAAGATTTTGGTACGCCAATAGTAAACCTGTGAGCCTTTCATGTCCAATTCCAACCTTCATATTTGTTACAAGACTCCCAACGCCGTTAAACACAAGCAGAGTGGTTTCGCCTCAGTTGCTCTCCTTGCCATCACTTGCTCCACCACCACGACCTCTGGACTTCAACTCGGCCTCTTCCTCATCAAGCCTCATTCGGGCCAACGCAATCTCTTCCCTCCTCGCCATGATCGAGGCAGTCTCGTCAGGGTCGCCGAGTGGGCCCGGACGTCTCCTCCGCCTGGGCGAGGGAGCCGACGAAGAAGAAGCAGAAGTGGAAGACTCCACATAGCGACGACTAGCACGTCTTGCTAGAGCATCAGTCCCGGGCACAGGTCTGCGGTTGCTAGTAGTCCCATCGTTGTAGTAGTGAGACCTGCTGTTGTCGAAGGTCTCGACAGTAGGAGAGATCGATTGTCCGGATAGTCGTGAGAAGGCATCACGGCGCTCTCTGTCTCTTCGCTCCAAGCTCTCGGCGCGTCTTATTCGATCTCTCTCTCGAGCCAACTCGCGCTCCTCGGCTCTCGTGCGAGTGTGCTGGCCATACGACGATTCGCTAGCTCCACTGGCGTGTGTATCTCTGCTCAGTGATCTCTGCGGCATGGGTGAGTCAAAGGTAGCAGAGGCAGGTGACCCAATACTTGTGCCAAGACCGGAGTCACGCTTTGAGTCTGGACCTACGGGCTTTGTGACGAGGAGATTTGAAGGGCGACTCAGACCAGGATTCGACTGGGTGCTTCTGTTGCTTGGAGTGGGTGATTGTGGAACCAGTTTGGTTTGACTTGCTCGGTGTGATGAGGAATCTTCACTTTCGTGTGCACTCGGTACTGTAATCTTCAGGGCGCTCTTGAGCGATCTGGGGGATGATGGTGTCGTGACTTCTCGAGCCGGAGCCTTTCCTTGTTTTTTGTGTGAGGATGCAGTAGAAGCAGTGCTACTGGGTCCAACAACTTCCGCCCTACGGGAATTGGCAGCATGAACCGGAGATGGGTAGACAGTTTGATAGCCAGAGTCGTTAGAGCTAGTGTAGCTCGGAGCTTCGGAAGAAAGGTAAGAATGGACAGCTCCCGCTACGGCTTGAGTGCTGTAGGCTGCCGTGTCTCTGAGGTAGGTTCCAGCTAGTGGTGGACTTGGTGCCCGGAGGAGTGTCTGGCTGGGCAGGACTCGAGGGAGACCATAGCTGCCATCATCAGAGTATTGAATTGCCTTTCGGGCTTGTTTTCTTCGTTCGTCTTCAGTATTCACAAGCTTGTACTTGGGTCCTTTCCAACCGAATTTAATATCCACCGCGTCAAAGACCTTCGGCTTTGGCTTTGGCTTTGGCTTCAATTGAGGCCCTTCATCTTGATGAATGATAAGTGCCTTGTGCTTGGACGAAGAAGCCTGCTGGACAGCAGTGACATCTTGAAGACGAACGATCTGCCCGTTAGTGACAAGGGAGCAAGGCCTGCCATCTTGGGAGTTTTCGCAGAGCTCGACAGTGGTGATCTTGCGACCATTGCTGAGCTCTTGGGTACTACGGCACATAGTATCTGACGCCCGAGTAGGGCCCGAAGACAATGATAGTCTCTGGGGTTTGTCCAAAGTCAAGAATTTCGATTGGGAGCGACGTGATACTGGAGAACCAAGCGAAGACTGGTCCTGGCAAGGTTAAGTGTAAGTTGCCATACCAAAGACAACGAGAAAGGGTAACAGTACAAACGGAGAGAAGTGATTGCGAGTACAAGTGTTACTGTGACAGGTGATTGAGAAATCCGAGACAGCACGGTAAGGTGTTGATGCGTGATGTACTAATAGGCAAGACAAGAGAAGACCACAAATGTCTTAGAGTAAAAGGAAGAATAAGTCAAGAAAGAAACAAAGAAAAGGTAGGTTCAAACCAGTTGTCTTAGAGGAGAGAGGTCTTGCAAGTGAATGCAGGTGCGCGAAATGACATATGCGACCAGTCAGTGAAAGGCAGCGCTGCAGCCTTGCGAAAAGGCTGATCCGTGCCTCATCTGTGCCTCCGCCACCAACACTTGACACAAAAAGGCATCCATGAGGACACCGGGCACTCACACTACAGGTCAGGCAGTGCTATGGCCTGTCGGGAAGTGATTATACTTTCGGCTGACCTTTGCGACACGCCTTTTGGTCGCGAAGGATTACTCCACCACTGTGATTGGTGTGGCTCACCCAACCCACCCGATACCAGAGATGGGACGGGCCGACGCGTGAGGGGTGTGATCTCATATCAACAGGTACAAACACTATCAGACGATGCGCTTACCTGTTCGCGCGCAGAGAGATACGAGGAGTGTGGTCAAGAACAGTGGCGGACAAGGGCATGTTTGCAAACAAGAAGACACGATTAGGTGTAGGTGACGCACACTTGAACAGACACTGCGCGGCTGACACCTGTTCAGCTACGCACGCCAGGCATCAAACATTCCTGATCAGTGCACCACTCTAATGGTCAGCAGAAGTGGTTGCCGTCATTTGAGTCGAGGGAATGATGTTTTGTTCTTGATGGAGTAGGTTGCAATTGTGAGTACGGATGATCACCACTCCATTGTGGGGAGGCTGTGTCACGCCGTGGCTGCTCCATGATGCGGGCGAACCACGACCTGGAAGCTAAGCCTTCGCGCAATCAATTGGCATCCCAGGTCAGCGTTGCACTAAAATTGCGCATTATTCGGACATTTGAGGACTATTGATAGGACACCATGACCAGGAACAGGTTCGAGTGTGGCTGTCAGGGCGTTGATTGCTGATGTTGGTATCTCCCACCGCGACCAATCAAGTGATGATCCGTGTCTTCGCACACCTCTCGATCAAGTCATTGGACGATACCTTTGTGGCTGCAGAGCGAGCCGGCCTGAGATGATGGTATATTTGTTCGAGCAGTTTTAGAGACACAGCCACAGCTACAGCTCCAGCAAGGTCCGAGGCAATCAAGGCGGCATCAATTTGTATAATGAAGTATGATAGTCCCGCCATCATGACCTGCCATTCATGGCTTTGACATCCTCATACGGACGAGGCGGCCATCCGAGTCATAGTGCCGTCACGCGGAACACCTCATGGTCTTTATGCAAGCTGACTGCAGGGGCAATTATATTCAGGTACAATCGTGAGATCCATTTCGTGTTTGCTATCCGAGAATGGGAAGCATTGCCATGATTTTACCTTGAAAGACGATTCTCGACTCGGTCTCGTTCGCTTTGTATCAAATAATTAGGAAAGCAACCTAGTCATGGCACACATGACTCCGCGACTGGATGAGACCCGGATTGTCCATGCGTTGGCAGAGAGCCACTTATCCCTGCCGCAAAAGTGGACGAGCAAAATGACAGACATATCTTCGTAAGCACATAATTACCGTAATGGTCGTTTCTCATGCCGTAATCTGCTCCAACATCCTAGCCCGTGAAGGCATCCTCATTCTGAAGCCTTCACTCAAACGCTTGCGCATTGAGAGACCCTGGCGTGTGGTATGTTGTAGTTGCCACATGCGAGCCTGCAGCTCTTCAGCGCGGACAAACAGATCAAAGTCGAGCAAGAAGCACAGGCTGACTTCGATGCGTGTCAGCTCGTGCAGAGCAATACCTCCGACTCTTGCAATGCGATCCTGGGGCCATTTGTTGTCTTCCAACGTCTTGCTTGCGACACGAATTGTTGCGAGACAGAGTCGGTGAACAGTGCGTGGCGTGGCGGGAACGAGTGTCTCGATGACGCAGAGTCGGTGAATCCAGGCAGCGGCAGTCAAGTAGACGGCGGGCGAGTGCGGACAGTACTTGTGCATGCGATGGAGATAGTCGGACAGACTAAAGGGAGGAGCGGATTTGAGGAAGAAGCGGCGGGAGATGGCGGCGTGCTGCACCGAGATGGCATCTGCTTGGGCGTGGGCAGTGGCCTCTTCGATTGTGGGCATGACCTCATCGCGTTGCACCTCAGGCGAGCCAATAGGAACCGAGGGGAAACAGTGGATGGGAGCACTGGTGGGCGACAGGGGCGAGGACGGAGATGTTGGCGAGGAAGCGACGTCAGGCGAATTGGAGGGAACATCTGGATCAAGAGTGGGCGGTCTGGGAGTCGATGGTCTTGTGATGGGCGGCGTGGGCGGAATCTCGCCGGTGATGAGGGAAAGCGAATGAACGACCTGGATGAGCATGGTCAAGGCCCCGAGCGGCGAGATGGACATGATGTCCCAGTCGCTGCTATCGAGCACCAGGGGCTCATCGGTTGTCATGGTCGAAGCATGGTTGCCGTCGTGTGGCCGCAACTGTGAGTCGGATGAGGGGTTTGGCGCTCTCGGTGGATGTGCGCCATGCCCTTGTGCGCCCTCGTCAGAGATTCCTTCGGTCATGGAGCTTCGGATCAACCGGTCAGTGTGTACAGTTGTGTCCGGAGTCTTGAACAGATGCCAGGTAGGCAAGAGCAGACGTGTCCGAGGTTGAGGGGGGCAATATCGTCCTGGTTTGATGTCGTGCCAGCCAGCGCGACTATCGAAATCAGTCAGGTGAAGGGCGTGGAAAGCCTTGTGCTAGCAGTCTGTGTGAGCGAGAGCATGCTAGGCAAGTCTCTTACTCGTTCGGAAAAGCTCGAGACGGTGAGCGCAATATTCCCGTGTTGATTCGAAACAAATGATGGGATGTCGAAACGGCGCTGGCGGGAGATTACAACTGCCTCCCCCACTTGGCGCCGCCTCTTTCCATGTCCTCGGCAGAATATGCAGGGCAATGACAATGATGCTGCAACGCTTGTGCTTGTTCCAACAGAGACGCTGGTTTATGCGCTGCTTATAACATCACAGGCACTGTTCCTATCCCAGTAACATCATTACACCATTTCCAGCCCAGATGTCTTAGTATGGCACATGGCAGCCTACAACAACTACAGTATAAGGTAATCTCCATCCCCGCACGAATATATATCTAGTATGGCAGAACTGTAGGTGGCGCCAAACAACCTTCACATGCTGATCAGTCAACATGTCACCTGCAAACCAGCTAGTGCTCCCGCACTTTACTTGTACTTTGTACTGTTCGCAACGTCTCGGCCTGCCTGCACGAGGACCAGTCAAGTCGAAATGGCATTTCGGCCAATCTGGCTTCCTTGCCCATGACTCATGGATCACCATGTTTTGTGTCTTCTGCCTAGGCGGTTGACAAGAGGTACTCTGGCACAGTACCTTCATTCTACATCGCGACATCACTCCGCCCGTCCGGCTAGCATTGTTTGACATGAGAAACACCTTGCACAGCTGTACATGGTCCTCGCTTTTAATGCAATAGAGTATCCTTGTGCATCTTTGTTGCACACTAGTCAGGTAACAATAATACAGTACTGTACCGAGCCACTCGGGCAGCAAGAGATTCCCCGCTCTTATCATCAGTCCCACCTCGTGATTACCATGATTGTCAGTAGATCCCCGGCAATAGTGTATAAGGCACTTTTCTCTTGACCTCCTCGAATTGCTCTCCATACTGGTATCAATTAGCCTTGGTGCGCTAACCACTCGCAATCAACAAACTCACCTTCTCCTCAAGATACGTCTCCAAATATGGCACAGCTCTGTTGGCAAAATCTCCGAGCAAGAACATGCCCATACCAAAACCCCATGGAAGTCCTGCGCAGATGATACCGTAACCTACTCTCCAGAGCGTGTAGCCTCCGTAGTTGATGTTCCGTGCAAGGCCGAAAAGACCTCCGCTGTACAGCTTACCCTTGTTTGCTGCCTTTTGCTTGAACTGCTTGCGCTGAACCTCGCACCACCACTCGGTGAGGATGCCTGTCGTGTACAAAGCTACACCAATGGCCATGTTCATTTTGTTCGGCGCGGAGAAGAAAAGTTCGGCCCAAGTGGTGGCGTTGGAGTAATTCGATGAAAATGCCCACAGCGATAGTATCGTGTTGATTGTGTTGAGCAAAGTGTTGTAGGCAGCAATTGCCGTGGAGAAGGCAGGCTCGAAGGCATTGTCACAGACGAACAGACACCAGTAGATCTGTTTTGCTGTAGAACCAGCCGCGAGCATCCACACTAGCGAATGATATGGCGACATACCAATTCCAGCCGAGCTTATCACTGGCGAGACTGGAGTAAGTCCAAGCTTTCTCACAACGTTCACTCCTAGCCCAGAATGAAGGAGGTGATACTGCAACGGTAGATCAAGCAGACGAAGAATTGTGAATACCACATTCCCGCTGGTTGAGATTTCCTTCCTCCGAGTATCGCTGAACCATTTTGGAAGCTGGCTTTTCTTCTTGTCAGCCATGTTCAGTTGAAACAGAGTCACTCGGCGCAAGTATGGAGCGACTACGTATAGGTGGAAAAAAGACCAACTAGTTGATTGTGCAGACTGAGTCTGTAAGATGGCAATAGAGTGACTAGTAAGCTACAGTACAGCCCAAGCCTCTGTCCTATAAACATGCAGTCGGCGCTTGGACCTCTTTCCCCTCAGGCTTGATTTAAGCTTTAGCTGTGCATGCGTTGTGGTTGATAGAATACTTTAGACAAACAGCAGAAAACCGCGATGTGTCGAAGCAGACGTCTCTAATTCGCGGCACTCTTAGACAGCGACAACCTTGAGGTTGATCGATATACCATTATCGTTGGTGCCTGCCGGTGTAGGATCAAGACCACCAAAGAGGTAGCAACCGATACCTGTACCATACAAAGGGACGGTACACCACCACTCGCCGTAAGTGATTCCATTAGGGGAATCGGGCCCAACTGGAGAAGGGAGACCACAGTGTAGGAGCAATGAATCGTCGACGTAACAAGTGAGGATTGACCATCCGCGTCCGTACAAAGCAGTGGTCCACGGATAGCCACCCGAGGCACCCGAACCAGGTGAAGAGTAGCCATGAGGGGCGACAGTCAGGGGATAATATCCGTCATAGAGGTAGCCGGTTGTGGGATCCAAAGAGAATTGTTGGACATTTGGACCGTCGGCAGAAGGAATGCCGAAGCCAGCCAGAGATGATTCCTTTCCGGAGCCGTAGAGTAGCTGACCATTGAGATCTTGACCGTCCTCTGTTGTAGAGCTCGCGTTGAGGGCCATCAGGTTGAAAAGTGTTGGGGCTGGGCCGATGTCAATGGTAGAAGTCGCCCCAGTAGGAGAGCTATGAACACCAGCGACGCTCATTGCAAGCACAAAGACGGCTTCAAGTGACCGCATAGTGAGAGCTGAGACGCGATTCGAGTAACAATGGCACAAGAGGATATGAAGAGGGGTGCGGAGAGGTAGAAATTGAAAAGCAGAAGAAGAGGACGCGGACTGCCATTGAAATAGTCCAGAGGCGAGCACGCTTACCAACACTAGATAGTAGTCAAGGGGGTTGTAGGATTGCATATCCTAGACAGTCTCGCTCAACGGTCGGGCATTCTCCCATTGAAGAAAGGTCGCTGCAGATGTGGATCTTATATGTTATAGTCTTATTACACGGTGGAAGAGAGCAGGAATAGTCGCAGTCACTAGATTGAGTGCGCGAAATGAGCATCAGCAACATGGCCTGAGCAGAAGGGTGATCTAGCTCAGAGTTCCAGTAGGAACAGCAAGTCTCTCTGGTGTAGACGAAGTGGACCCACTTGTGAGGTGGATGACCAGTTGGTCGGGTTAGGTGACAACGTGAAAGAAGCGAACACGGAGGAACACCGGGCTTGGCACCTGTCTGCGGACTGGAGCGGGAGAGACGAGACGTAACGGGCAAGAGGTTCGATTGTCTTGGCATGCATCTTGAGATTTGTCGAAGCAGCCAAAAGTGTAACAGCAGCAGCAGAAGCGTCACCCATTGCCAACAGCCAAGGTCACGACTGGGGAGGTCTAGGTTGTCATGTCCAAGGCTCTCAATTCGCCGACTGCACGGCTGCTGCGTGCATCTCGCCTGTTCTCGCTGCCGCCCCCACTACCAGCAGCCTCTCTGGAGGGAGTAACGGCCAGCGGCACCCTACGGTCCTCGGACACTGCCACGCTACCCTACCCAACCCACCAGGCAATCTCGACTCCCAAGTCATCGCGGCACCGTGGAGACTGGGGCCTCAAGCGCCCGCTGCCCAATCGCTCCATCCCCAAGTCAAACGCACACCTCCGCATCAAGGCCATTGACAACGCCAACCACATCACCGAGTTTGCCTCTGCCGCCGATCACACGCAGACGGTGCTGAAATGGCAGGACCTGAACATGCCGCTGACCATGGAGCAGCCGGGCTCGGGCGTGGTCAACTCGCGCAGGGCTACAGCCGTGAGCGCCTTTGAGGACAGCGTCGACAACACAGCCTACGGATCCGCGGCGGCAGACAAGACGTCCATGTCGACCGACCGTGCCATCATGCTGCGCGCCCTATCGCCGCAGCAGGGGAGACAAGCGCAGGAACGACAACGGTGGAAGACCGAGGGCCCGTGGGTCAATTCGCTGACCGAAGAAGAGTTCCAGCAATACCTGGCCAACACGGTTCGCAAGCACAAGGCCGGCTTTCTCCGCTTCGTCGAGCACGTCAAGGTGGCGCAGAAGCAGGAGGACATGCAGCAACGTCTGCGCGACGAAGGTCTTCTGGGCGAGGCCAATCCGCAGACGCTAGAGCTGGAGCTGGCACAGGCGAGCAAGCTGGACGAACACGAGCTCGACGACTTCATCAAGGAGCTGCGTGATGGCAATGCCGGCCTATCGTCGCCTCTGAGCGCTCTCGTGCGCCAGTACTTTGACCTGCCCGCCTTCCCCTCGGCCGCTGACTTGTTTGGCGGAAGCAAGCTGCTCAACACCGTCGCCCCGCCCACATCATCAGACGCCAATCCGCCCGCCACACACCCCTCGGCCGGTCTTTCCTACCTGCGCACCCGCGCCTTTGTGCAGAACCACCCTGTCTACGGTCCTCAAGAGACTCACGAGCCCGTCCAAGCTCGTGTCATCCGCCCTCGCGCCGCCCAAGGCCCCGGTCCACGAAAGGCCAGCATCGGTGTCGCCGGCTTCGTCACCGAGGAGGAAAACGCGTCCACCTTCAGCCCCAGCCTCAATCGCCGCGAGAACCTCAACTTCCGCCAGCAGACAAGCCACCTACTCAACTATCTTGATATTGAGACACCCGGCGGCAACAAGATCTGGGTCAGCCCCGCCACTGCCCACGTCGACGACAAGGGTCACATCCAGCTCAAGGTCCAAGAGGCCAGTCCACAAGCTGTCGGCGTCAAAACCGGCGATCCCGTTGAGGCTCCTGAGGCCATGTCTAGTTACACACGATTCGCCTCGACGCGCTTCAATGACCCTCTAGACGCCAGGCCCCCACCAGGCACCGCAGGCAACGCCAACTATGGCCGTGCACTGCCCGATGACCGCTCTGTCAGGCAGAATGCCCGTCCCTTTGATGCTGCTGAGCTGGAACAGGCCGCCAGTGGCGACGACCAGATCAAGGTCATTGAAGCTCTTGCTCGGGCACACCGTGGTGACCGTAAATAAAGTTAATGTACACAGCCAGTTGGCTAGCAGGACTGTAAAGATATGTAAATTATATACCATTTCCCATTCACTCATGTCTGCTAGATTGTCACTTCTTTATTCGTCTGACCATTAGACAAGCTGGGGTGCCTGCACATTCACCTGTTGATTCTCTATTTTTCCTGTTCTCCCTGCCGACAAAGCGACAGATTGTTCAGCAACCTCATCATACTACCTTTGCCTAACCTTCCCGTCAGTCTTCCTATCAACCTTGACCCGTCAAGCAGTGCTCTCTCTGGTTCTCAACGATTACGAACGTCCCCCCACTGATAATGAGCGTCACTATCCTGTCTATCCGCTGTAAGCAACCAATTTGACAGCAGTAGTGGAGAATAACCTTGCACCTACTAGTTGCGGCCTTACAGTCTGTGAATCATGATTGCCCTGCTGAAATCGTCCACGGTGGGCTGTCGTTGCTCCTCCGGGTAGATTGGGTGGATTTGCTGAATGCTGAGATGAGCGTGAGACTAACTCGGGCGTGCTCATGTAGACAAGCTCGTCAATTTGCACGTGGGCAAGCTTTCTTCATGCTGGATCTCGATTATGCATTGGTCTAATGCAGCTACAAAGCTGGACTCGAATAAAGACCGTGTGATCCATTTGCTCTCTCCTATCCGGCTGGCTGCTGTGTTATATCTCTGGTCTATCGCTGAATGGAAAGTATCTTGAGAATGTTCATGACAGCATGCAAACATGAGTCGGTCTACAAGCTGACAAGAACTGCCCCTGTACTTGTGTCTGCTAGCAGTGCTTATCTAGTGAACTCATTGAGTGGACGCCAATAGCCTTCTGCATCACAAGCTGCAGTGAATTGCTTCCTAATGCTTGCCGTCGCTAGTGCCACAAGCCATTCGTCACGAAGATCCAAACATGCGACACGCATGGTCGATGTTGAAGGCTGAAAGAACTCCATGTACAGCTGGATATCCGAATGACTTTGTACAGATGTGATATTGGAATGACCGCTCTGTGCCATGAGAGAGAGCATAACGGCGCAAATGCTCTATACGACTCAACGATCGTTGGTAGATCACGCGTTGCAAGTTAAAGGCAGGTAGCTGCATTCAATTTCTACTCAAGGTCAATCCATCGTGGCTAGCGACGAGAAGGTAGGTGAGGAGTGCTTGTCCAATATCCGCAGAGTCGCCGGATAGGACGTTATGAAGACTTTCTAATGAATCGCGATGCAATCTTCTAAGTCGTGTGGGAACCAAAGGACCGCTCTTCTTAACCACACACATCGAACAGATCGACCAACACCAGCGTGGAGAGCGGAGACGTGGTGTCAGGCACGTCAGGGTCAGGCTCCTTGGAATCGATTTCATCTGCCGAATCAGCCGAGACTTCTCCAGGCAAGTCATCCAAAATCACAACCCTTCCCGCTTCAAACATCTCTTAATCCCAATAGCTCACAATACCTGCCGTTTACCCCCACCCTGAACACATGTCTTACATCTATTGGCACAATTGGGGAAGCTGGCCGGACTGCACAGAGGACTGCCTACTTGCAAGCCGAGAAACGTGGTTGAACGTCAGCGTGGCACTGAAACACGCGGGCCTAGATGACCAAAATATTGGCACCAAAACGGTCAACTAACCTCATCAAGTAGAATCATCAATGAAAAGCGCGACAATTCAGCTTCGAAATACATCATCGCACATACCGGCCCCTACATCTGCAGTTGCCACGCATACACGAACATTCCAGATTACCTGTTTCGCGTCTGGAACATGTAGGTTGAAGGAGTTGTTTCGTTATAGCACTTATCTCGCCACGGTCTAGCTTCCCAAGCAACACGGGACTGTACTCGCGCTCTAGTGGATCTCCGAGGTTTAGGACATTAGAACAAAGTATAAGGTAAAAAGTCAGGCGCACGTCTGAAGCGAAAAGTATCTTTCCACCATTTACCTACCTTCAACTTTAATTATTGTGTGTTTACGGTCTATAACTCTCTTGTTCGCTCCGCGCCCCTACTCTGTAAACTCTCAGTACTACACACGTCAAGCACTCTGTACAACATGCTGTTCCCTCTCCTCTCTCTCGCTGCAGTAGCGCTCGCAGCTCCTCTTGAAGAGCGACAAACCGTCTCCAGCACGAATTGCACTACCAAAGGCGTGCACATGATTGTCGCGCGGGCGTCGACCGAAGAGACTGGCATTGGTAGTCTACTCACCCCACTAGTTGAGACTCTCGAGGCGTATCTTCCCGGCTCTGATGCTGTCGCTGTGGACTATCCTGCTTCTTTGATCGAATATGGAGACAGTGTCAACGCCGGCGTGACAGACATGACCAATCTCATTGAGACCTATGTTGCCAGTTGTCCCGACAGCAAGATTGTGCTCCTGGGTTACTCTCAAGGTGCTCAAGTTGTCGGCGATACCGTCTGCGGCACTACATCCAACGGCTTCACTCAGACCTCTGCATTGTCGAGCAAGTATAGCGACAATGGTAGGTTTTTGCTTTCCCTTGTGCTTCCCTGACCAAAATGACTAATTGATGATTCAGTCATCGCAATGATCATGATGGGAGACCCAGCCAACGTTGCTGGCCTACCTATTAACAAAGGCAACAGCACAAACAATGGCATGTTCCCTCGTACCAATGCCGACGGCTGCCAGGAGTACGTCAGCAAGTTTCAAAGCTATTGCGATGACGGGTTAGTCCCATGATGCGTTTCAACACTTGGAACAACGTGTTGTATTGACAGATCTCACAGTGATGCATACTGCGACTCTGGCATGTACCTTGCACCTCACTACGAGTACATGAGCCTCTACGGGTGGGATGCTGGCACTTTCATCTGCGAACAGGCATATGCTGCCGGTCTCCCGGCTTGTAGCGCACCCAGCTAGCAGGCTTCGTTACGCTTTATTTCATGTTTGGTTATGATCGGGATGATTATTTAATGACCTTTTTCTGTACAAGGACTAGGATATGACTACGTTACTGCGCTCGGTCGCTTAATGAAATGCCTTTCACTTACCTGCTATCATCCATCGTGTCTATCACAGATCCATCGTGTCTATCACAGAGATCAGGTCCCGGCTTGTGTCTCAGACCCTATAGTCCATCATTCCGGGCTTCGTCACCGTTCGTACGGGTTTGCGCATCGAGAGAAGACAGGGTAGACTAGAGTTGCAAGATTTAGCCTTTGCGACCCAGGTTTTGAGACACATATGTCAATCTCTGCATTACCAATAGTGAGAAGCCGAAACGGTGGAGACGTTGCGGTAGTGGTCTCGATCCGGCGCTGACTTCAACGGGGCGGCACCCATTTACTAGCAATTGCTTGTCGGACTGGCACGTGCTATTATTTGTACGCGTTGGGGACTATATCATTTGAGCTTAGAGTTGAAACACCATTGGGAAATTGGGCGAAGTCATAATATCATGACAATAGGTTTACCATTCCAGATTGTCATGCTTGGATACGGTGATGAAGCGGACTCTCAAGGGAGATGGCAGGAGGTCCTGTGCGTATAGTAGATCACTTCCTGGCGTATTATGTGGAATAAGCCTGCATTGCCCATGACTCCCCATCAAGCGGTCGGATTAAGATCGATATCATGGTGATCGTTCTCGTTGAAACTAAAATATCCAACTCTTGAGACCGAGCCACTCAGCCCTCTTTCAATCCAAATCGTGTACTCCAGTTCCGTCCGCCATGAATGAATGTCGATGGTAGATCCTGAGCTAGGCCAACATTGTTCCAGCACGCCCCTTCAAAACGCAAGGTGAAACACAATCCGAAATATCCACAAACGACAAAAATGACCACCCTCGCACACGGCAAGATAGACATCCGCAAACGCGTATGGCAATCTCTGCGAAAAGTAGCGCGACCGGACTCTCGCCACCATTACGACTTTAGCAGCTTCATTGCCGACTTTGACGGCTCCGACAAGGCTATTGCACGGCTTACACAGTTACCGCTGTTCGTCGAGAGCAAAGTATTGTTCATTACCCCGGACAACTGTCTTGAAGATCTACGGCTGCAGGCTCTGAAAGATGGCAAGACGATTTTGATCACGACGTATGGTATCCGCCGTGGCTTCTGGGTGCTAGATCCTACCATTATTGCGCCCGAGGACTATCGGTATGCGGCCATGTTGGACGGGATGGAACGTGTAGGCGTGCCCGTAGGCCTCGCGGATATCGTATCTAAAGGTTGGCATATCCCTTTGATGGTCACTGGTACTGGTGCGATAAACCTCCGAGGTGTCCGCTTTGGCAAAGGTCATGGTTTCTTCGATCTTGAGTGGGGTATGCTGTACTCACTTGGTATTGTGGACCAGAAAACTGTTGCGGCTGCTGTCGTTCATGATTGTCAGGTTCTTGAGAAAGAATTGTTCCCAGAGGAGTTTGATACTGTTTGCGATGTTGTGGTGACTCCCACGAGGGTTATTCAAGTTGATGGGGTGATTAAGCCCACATGTGGTATTTTGTGGCCGTTGCTACAGCCGGGCATGCTGGAAGAAATACCACCATTGGCAGAACTGAAGGCTATGGACATATGATAAGATGTAAGAATGATTCCAGACTTGGCTATTCAGACCCAGCTGACAAGTAGGTAAAGTATGTTTAAGTATAGATCTGGCCCATATTCTTCAATATTGAAAGTCAGAGACGCTATCGTCGCCATACATGCTTTACTTCCGCAATACAAAGCACGATGGCTACCATCTAATACAACAGTTTCAGTCGGGTTCTACCCAGTCACGAACTTTGATGCTCTGGAACATACCAAGCTAATCTGCACCTTTTTTGACATGGGTCTTTAAGACTGTTCGGTCTAGGCCTCTCTCCAAGGAAGTAGACGTCATTAGCCTCTGCCTTTCGTATCGAAGCTAGTTGTACGTCCTCGTAGCTCACGATTATTGACACCGCACTGCGATCTTTTGGCCTGACCTCGACGACAACGTCGTCTTCATTGCCGTCAACAATCGTTCCATGGACAATTGCATCTAGTCTGGAGCGCTTCCTCGCAAGCAAATTAGTTTGTCTCACAGAGCAAATCTTACGTCCTTCAAGATCTTCGACCGCCCAATCCCGCTTCGTCGAAACTTGGCGGCGCAGATCAAATATTTGGCGTTCTGATGCATCGAAGACTTTCCGGCGCCACGTGAGGGATGTAGCACCCTTGCTCTCGACCGTGAAGAGAGTGTTGTCGTTGGTATCGTCGATGATTGTCACAAACTCAAATATGCGATCGTGGCATAGAATGGTCATGTTCACGTCGGTCTCACAGATGAAGCCCGGTATGAGAGTGGGCAAACGTGGAACCGGATCTGCGAAAGGATTGTTGTCGGTCATGATTGTGATTGTGCGTGGGGAATTAAAAGCGGCAATAACGCGAAACAAGTGATCCTATATACTGTAATATGGACCGCAAGATGAGTCTCTCTGAGTGATTGTTGAATGGTGACGAAATGCCTAGTCAATGCCAAGAAATGTCGCAAAAGACATCGTATACTTGAACCCGTGGAGAGCATCCGGGAGAGCTCTATACGAGCAGATCCCATAGAAATTGTGCTAATCCCAGAATTGGATGTTCTGTATTTCTGGTTCAACCATTGCGACACCGGAGCCCTCACTCCCCGTCGCCTCTTCGCTTCATGTTGCAACATCTTGCTGCTTGGCAAGTTGCCTTTGCATACGGTAATCATTAATACGCCCGATCATACTGCAAGTCCTGACACTATCGATACTGTCTGACTCGCAGAGAGGGCACCCCGAAGGCCTTTCGGATAGCCGCCGATTCATGGACTTATAGGCGCCATATGCGACGTTTGGGGTTAGCGTTTTCCCAGTTCTGTGGCTCTTCGTATCTACTAGTATCAGTGACGCATGCGTGAATAGAACAGGTGAGCGTGCTAGTTGCCAAGACAGGCAATACCGGATACCAATGCGAGTAAACCAGCGATCATGGCAAGGTTGCACTGATTATGGATAAGAGATCAAGTCATCGAGAGGCGTCCGCTCGGTGCGACTTCCTTTGTATCACCAATCCAGGAGAGACATGACATGGTTTTAAGAGAATTTCAGATGATCTATGGTTCATCCTAAATGATTATACCGGGGAGGGCAGAAGGGTAACAAATCGGTATCTTCTTCGTCTTCATCCTCATCTTCTTCGAAACTGACACCATCTTTGGTGATGATAGGAAGATCCCTGGTCTGATAGCCTTCTATCAAATTGTGGACCTCGCTTTCAATGGGACGAGCAACAGGAGGTTTTGCAGGTGCACTAGGAGTCTTCTCCAAAATCTCAGTAGACATGACACCATCAATCTTGAAAGCGGCAACCTTTCCTTCACCGCGCTCAAGAGCTAGTTCACGTTGCTCGTTACGTCGCTGATCTTGCTCGGAGACAGTCTTTGCTTTATCAGCAGCAAGCTTGTCTTCATCATAGAGGACAATAGGTGGAGTAGCGCCACCGCGCCTTTCCCATGCAGGGACTTCATCCAGCTGTGCCTTGATGTAGAGAGCACGTTTTGCGCAGTCGTCACTGCACCAGTTCTCTGAGCCTTTGGCCCGTAACCACGGCCTCTTCATGTCGGCTTTTCGCGGAGGATTGGGGCAGAGAGTATAACCGCAGCGATTGTTGACCTGACGTTCCTCAACCAAAGAGTCGTAATCTGAAGGCTGGAATTGCATGACCAGAGTGAGGAATTTGGTCTTCTCTTCCTCGGTAGGTGCTGATGATTGAGGATAGTCTGACAGTTCTTCTATGTAGTTAAGATTTTGGAACAAGACTTCCTTTTGCTCCTGAATTAAGCGAGCCTGCTCGAGGACGAAAGCTAGTCTTGATCTTTCCGCATCTGATTGAGGCACCGGAACTGAAGCCGTAGTCTGAGGCAGCGGAGGCTGGGTCTTTTTGAGAATAGATTTTGGCTGAGTTTGAGTTGAGAATGACATGATTGTGGACTTTCTGCGTACAGTCCGCGTGCAGAGTTTGTAAATTGCTACAGACTTGTGAGCATGCAGGAAGTGATGGCAGCTTTATTGCACTATATATGGTAATCAATTTTGATAGAGCGCAAAGCGGAGTGTCGGAGTCAAGTGGCGGAACGCGAAGTCACAACGAGGTGAAACCCCACTAAAGGCGGGCAACGGATTATGAAACCCTGCCAAGGCCGTCGGAGCTTCGTCGTCATGTAGCGGCGGAGGCTCCAGCTGCACGTCGGTTGTTGCGTTGCACAGCGAGAAACACCAACCCATAGACGCCTCTCTTGCATGTCCTTTTGAAGCATTGAAGCATTGTCCTTTGTATAGACTGCACTGCCCCGCCTTTTGCCCCATCGCCGCTCCGGCTTACGTCCCTTGTTGCACCTGCAGCGAACACGTCACCGCTGAGCCTCGGCCACTTCGGGCTCCAGCTTTACCTCTACAACACAACTACAGCACACATCCTTAGCACCAGCACAACCACAACAGCTGGCCAGGCCTGTAGCGAGAACGGAGACGTCACAGCATGGCGGCGCCCCCATTCAAGGTCAAGGCCGTCTACGACTACTCGAGCCCGCACGACGATGATCTCAACTTCCCTACGGGCCAGATCATCACCGTGACGGAGAAAGAGGACGAGGACTGGTACATTGGCGAATACACGGATGCTTCCGGTATCCAGCACAGTGGTCTCTTCCCCAAGAACTTTGTAGAGGAATACCAGCCACCAGTGCCGTCGCGCCCAACAAGAGCTGCTCGCCCAGCTCAAGACGTCCGCTCCCCTCCACCACCCGCGCCCGTCTCCGCACCTGCACCCGCGGCAGCCCCAGAGGCAGAGCCGGAGACGTCTGACCAAGAAGAGCGAGACCAGGAAGCCGCTCCTCCGCCACCTGTTCAGTCCAAACCTGCGCCGCCCCCAGTAGAGACTCCCGCCTCCCCACCACCACCACAACAAGCGCAGCCTGCGGTCAGATCTCCCCCATCCGCTCTGCAAGCTTCGGACCGCCAGACTGCCAGTGCTGCACCCAAGGCAGCGCCCGAGAAGAAAGCACCTCCACCAGTGTCCGAGAAGCCCAGCTCCTTCAAGGACCGCATCGCCGCCTTCAACAAGCCTGCAGCTGCCCCAGTCACGCCATTCAAGCCCACAGGTGCCCAGCCCTCGTTCATCAAGAAGCCCTTTGTCGCTCCTCCTCCGAGTAGCAATGCCTACATCCCTCCCCCCCGCGCCGAGCCTGTCCAGAAAGTTTACCGCAGAGAGGAAGACCCCGAGATCAAAGAGAAGGAGGAGCAGGACCGTGCTGATGCGGAAAGAGCTGGACTCATCCCTCAAGATTCCTCGTCCGCACCAGCTGTCGAGGGCGAGGATGGCGAAGAGGCGCCCAAGCCGCAGAGTCTAAAGGAGCGCATCGCCATGTTGCAAAAGCAGCAGATGGAGCAGGCCGCCCGCAGAGCCGACGTTTCCCAGAAAGAGAAGCCAAAGAAGCCGCTCAAAAAGGCCACCACCGACGACTCGCTTGCTGAAGCTTCGGCGCCTCCTCCGCTTCCAGCCGCCCGTCCTGCTGACGACGACGACGACGTTGATGCCGAGCCAGCACAACGAGCCTCGATGGATGCTACTGCGCCCTTGAATCGTACACGCTCAGCCAACCGATCTTCCACGCTACCTCCTTCGCGCTCCGGCACGGGGCTAGAGCCAGATATGCAGAGCGATGCGAATGATGCCGACATGTCTGCCGCTGATGAGATGACGGCGGAAGAGAACGAGGGCGACTACGACGAGGCACAATCAGCTCAGCCTGCACGCAAGTCGTTTGAATCTCCGAGAGCACCCGCTGCACCAAGACGGGAGCCTGACGTCGGAGAAGAGGAGGGGGCTGCGGAAGAGGACGCAGAGGAGGCAGAGGCAGAGGCAGAGGATGAGGAAGAAGAGGAGAATGAAATGGACGCCGAGACCAGACGACGTCTAGAGCTGAGAGAGCGTATGGCCAAGATGAGCGGTGGTATGGGTATGGCCGGCATGTTCGGTCCTCCTGGTGGCATGCCCATGCCCGGCAGCAAGCCTCCACCAAAGAAGAAGTCGACAGCGCAGTCCGCGAGATCTGAAGACTCTGAACAGCCCATGTCCCCTACTACTGCTCCTCCTATTCCCATGTTCCCCATTCCCGGCATGCAAAGTGTACGCAGTCCTGAGCCGGAGGTGGCCAAGGAAGAGGAGCACGGCGCTTCCATAACCGGCGAAAGAGGTCCTATGGAAGTGCCGGAGGTCGAAGATGTCAAGCCTCAACCAGCCCCTAGGGCTTCGATCGACCGAGTTGTGCCTCCATTGCCGAAAGGTGAGGCTCCTTAACTCTCTACCACATCTCACATGCTAATATAACATCATAGAGCGCCCATTGTCATCACCAACTGTAGAGCGAGCTGCGCCTCCGCCACTCCCAAACGATCGTCCAGTGCCTCCACCAGCAGAATGTAAGCAAATATGTGATAATTGCAAGTACCTCGCTAATGGTCCTTCAGCCCGCGCTGTACCTCCCCGACCTCCGGTTGCTGCAGTGGAACAATCTGACAGCGAGGGTTCCGCTTCCGATGATGAGTTATCCTCACGTGCCAATACTATGCCTCCTCCTATTCCTACCGCTGCGCGACCCGCCGAGCAGCGATCACCTCCACTCCCTGCCAATAAGCGTGCTTCGTACTTTGGCTCTGATGTCACCTCTCCCACTTCTCCTACAAGTCCTGGCACCTCGGAAAAGAGAGCCAGCCGTGCCATTCCTCCTATTCCAGGCACTGGTCCCTTGTCCCCAGGATTGTCTCGCGCACCCCCACCTCCGCCACCGACCGCAGAGCCTTTTGCTCAAGCCCCACCAATACCAAAGCCGCCTGTTGAGGAATTGGCCCAGGAAGAAAGCGAGTATGAGGGTGACTACGATACCGACATTGCGTCGAGTGTCAAGCGTAAAGATGCTCTCAAGTCTCACAACAGAGACATGAGTGAGTCGACCATTGCCGATGAGAACATGCCTCTGTCACCACCACCTGTTCCTTTTGCAACGGTACCTCGAGCTGTACCTCCGCCACCACCCCAGCACGCTCCTGCCAGGATGTCCATGGATGCACCAAGAGTCGCTCCCCCACCACCTCCACCAGCGAGGGATCTAGATCCTGAGGACGAGGACGAGGACGAGGACGAGGATTATGACCATGCACCCAGCCATGCGCTACCGATTCGCTCAGTCCCTCCACCACCACCAGTTGGTCCAGCACCTCCTCCGGTCGCTCCCACCCGGAAAGATAGCTCTGATGATCTTTACTCGGCGTCGCCTCCAAGAAGGTCAATGGATCGCCCTCCTCCACCACCTCCCCATGCCGCACCAACTCAAGGAGACAGATCCATGCCTCCAACTCCTTCGTCGCAGGTGAATGTTCCGCCATTCTCTCCCCCAACTCGCACATCCACCCGGCAGTCCATGGACGTCCCCCGGGTCTCTATGTCAGCAAGGCGCTCCATGGATCAATCACGGGGAGGCACTCATGATGGTTTTATTGCCACCGACGTCGACATGGCTGAAGGCAGTCAGTGGTGGGCTCAACGCGACCTGCCCCCTCCGGTGTTCCAGAACCGACCTGATGTACTAGTCGAGGTCGAGGAATCGCAGACTTCGCGCCGCGGTGGCAAGACGATTGTGTCCAAAGACGTGTACGTACTCTTCATGGACTACAGTCAAACCGTCATTACTGCCCGCTTCGACAGCAGAGAGCCATCCGATGTCTCATTCGAGCAACGTCACGAACCACCCCCATCTCGCCTCCGCCAAGACCAGCTCGAAAACTACTGGCAACAATATGGCGCACGCATTGCCGATGCCGCCTCTGGAAAGAAAGACAGTGTTGTTGGAGATGGCTCTCCTCATGCTCTGATCCTCGACCTGATCCGCCCCTGTGTCGGTGCTCTTCTCCCGATCGGCACAAGAGCATACGGCGCCCTTGTCTATGCCAATCTCGCCAATGCCTCGGTGCAACAATTTGACGAGATCCGTGCCGGCGACATCATAACCCTCCGCAATGCCAAACTTCAAGGCAAGCACGGGACGATGCATCAAAAGTACTCGATGGACGTCGGCATGCAGGGACGCGAGCACGTGGCCATTGTGGCCGACTGGGACGGCACCAAGAAGAAGATTAGAGCGTGGGAGCAAGGACGTGAGAAGGCGAAGGTGAGGCTGGAGAGTTTCCGCCTGGGCGACCTCAAGAGTGGCGAGGTCAGAGTATGGAGGGTTGTTGGAAGGACGTGGGTCGGATGGGAGACAGGGAATTAGACGGAGACCACAAAAATAAGAAATAAAAGGGAGTGACGAGCATATGAAGGGGTGGTGGTTGGGTCGGAGGAAAGGAGAAAAGGAAAGTCATCGGGAGAGACAGACATCAGCTGCCAAGCAGGCTCCTCTCTCTCTTGTTTCCTCTCGTTTTCTTGTTCTGTTGTTAAATAATCATTGTTGTCGTGTTCCTGTTTTGTTGTTGACCGTTGCATAGCACTCGTTTTGCGGTCCTTGCATTGATAATATTTCTTCTGTTGTCTCGATGTACGCTGCTCCAGTCTAGTCGAAGTGTACATACATAAATCACGGAATAAATCGGTCGTTCTATTCATATGAGCTTTCCATCTCGCTACTGTATCCAGTCGTCTCTCGTATCCAAGCAGGTTGACCCCCTTCTAGTCCTCACTTTCCCCGCATATTGACACAGGATACAACCGAGATGCTACGATGTTACTGCTTTCCAAAAAGGTCATTACTGGGGCTAGAGAGACTTCTGCTACATGAACACCCATTCTAGACACAAGGAAGAAAGAAACAAAGAAATACAAGAAGAAAACTTTGGTATCTTGACTCCCTTGACTCTCGACACCATTAACAGACGGACAAGGAAATCCCCACCAAACGCCAGCGAAAACACGCCAGCTTCATCCCGATTCCGTCTTCGACAAAAAAAAGCCCATCCATCATCAGCAGAAGAGAGAGAGAGAAAGGAATAAAGAAATGCAACATCCTTCATGAACCATCCATCATCGCGGAGAACAATCACTCGTCCTCCACCACAACCCTCCTAGTCATACTCTCGACAACCTTGGTATAAAACTTGACCGCGTGCGCCCTGGGGAAACAAATCTCCTCTGTCAAATAATCCGGCAGCAGATCCAACAACTCCGCATCCCGGCTTTCATCAAGCAACGGCTCATACGCAAACTCGGTATCCTCGTAGCTCAGACCAGAGGGCGTCTTGGGATTCTGCGAAGACGAGTCGTTGGATATTGTGAGGTGGAAGTGGAGGGTGCCGTTTCGTCCTGTTTGGATACAGCTGTATTCGTCCTCGCCGTCGCGGCGCTTGATGCTGTTGATTATGAGACCGGTGAGATCACGGTAGAGTTCTTCTTTTAGCACAGCATGCTTTGTTGCTTCGGCGCTTGAGCCACCGAGTAAGGTGTTGTTGTTGCTTCGAGCGGCCGGCGTCTTGTTCTCGACGGCAGGAGCCTGGACGGCTTTGCGAGCGGCGTCGAGCTTGGCGTTGAGTGATTTCACCTCGTTCTGCGCTTCTGTGAGGGCGGTGGTGCTGCCTTTGGCTTCTTCGCGGAGTCTATCGCTTTCGCTCTGGAGGTCGGAGAGTTGGGATTGAAGACGGGCGGCTTCGGTCGCGGCGTTGGAAGATGTCTTACGTAAGTCGTTGATTTCGCGTTTCAGAGAAGCAATCAAATTGTTCGATTCTGGGAATGTTTTTAGTGTGGGAAGAAAGTCAGGATGAAGGATCCGTACCTTTTGTTTTGTCATCAGTCAGCCTTTTCAACTTGTCAAAGTTGGACTCTGCGCCGTTCTGTGCAAGCTCTTGCAAACTGTCGTATTTCATGCGCATATCTTCGTATTTGCGCGTCATGTCGTGCAGCTTCTTTTTGGCTTCCGAGTCGGCCATGCGACGCTCAGTATCAGACACGCTACCACCTCTGCTCCGCGAGAAATTGCGCGGTTGAACCGAGGTGGATCGAGCGCGTGCAGGATAGACTGATGGTGCTGGTTGTTGCCTTTGCTGAGATGTAGATCTTGCGCGCTGGATGGACTTTGACTCTCTAGCTGGTGGTGGTGAAGGTGCGCGATCAATGTCCATGTTGTCGGCGTGCTCCTCGACGGACTGCGAAATGTCCTCGGGCTCCGCCTGCGTCTCTGGGATCGTCTCGATGCGCTCAGGCTCGGGCACGCGCTTGACGATCTTTGGTTTGCGTGTCTTGGAAGGTGCTTGCGAGTCTGGGATCTCGTCTCTCGTGGCTTTGGGCTTTGGGACGCGCTTCTTCACTGGCGCGGCGGCCTCAGCCTCGGCCTCATTCGTCTGTGCTTCGGAATCGTCCTTTGTCTTTGTAGTCCGCGCCTTCTTTGCTTTGGGCTTCACAGGCGCAGCATCGGCGCCGTCGTCAAACTCCTCGACCTCTTCCGTATCGCTGCCGTGAGTGGTATTGGTGCGGTCCTTGAGCGCCTCCCTCTGCGCCTTGGTCTCCTTGGTCTCTCTGGCCGTCTTGGACGTCGCAGCCTTGGTCGCCGCACTTCTCTTGACTGCTGTCTTGCTGGTCGATGTTGCGCGCGATGTAGGTGCCTTCGAGGTCGTCTTCCTAACGACGGTCCTGTTGATAACTGGTTGCGCCGGCTGCTCGACATTCTCCAGCTCGGAGTTGAGAAGGTCGTCCTCGAGGTCTGACATGTCGACGTGTTTGGACGCTACCTTGGACGGCATTGCGAATTGATTGGAGGCACGCGACAAGGTTGGTCTTTGATATGTCGGTATACGCGCTGCAGTCCGTGTTTACCAAATCTTTGTTTACACCGACGCCCGATGGAGGGGGAAGGCCACAAGCCTTGGCATTTCCTCCGGTCCCTTACCTTATCTCGTCTTTCACGCACGAGCCATCTCGATTAGAGCAACTACACCTCGACCACCAAAGCCTTGTAGAGCAATCATGTTCTATCATGGTTTCATGCTCCTCTACAGGTGTCTGCTTAGCAGACGCGAGAGTACCAAGTCTCCAATATCGACGATATAGCTCTTCCCAATCCGTGTTACGCTTCATGATCCTGTCTGGCTTTCTGTGCCTCCCCATTTGAGTCTCTTTAGTCTTGCCCGAGGTGGCTCACCAATATCCTTATTGCATCAAACACAACCGCTTCAGGCATTCAAGTAGTCTCAGCCTGCTGGAGAAACTAGACAGATGTTTCACATGTCCGGAGTAAGCTGCTTTCGCCTTATGTCCGGCGCGTGGAGCTAGTTAACTCCGCGAAGATAAATATGCCAATAGATCCCTAACCACATTGACGACAGACCCAACTTTTACATTTTGACACCTCAAGCTATCACAAGCTAAATAGTATAGCCCATGGCTCACATCATCGTCACCGGTGCGACAGGCTTGGCCGGCTCGGCTATTTTGGCTGAATGCCTGGCCTCACCAGCTGTCGCGAAGGTATCAGTCCTCTCCCGCCGTCCAGTCAAGCTGGCTGAGGGTAATCCCAAGGCGAATGTGGTACTGCACTCTGAATACGGCTCGTATCCCAAATCCATCCTAGACCAGCTACGTGGTGCCACTGGCTGTATCTGGGCCCAGGGCAAGAGTCAAGTCGGCATGACAGAAGCAGATTACACCAGCCTTACCCACGACTGGCCCATTGCTGCCGCCAAAGCCTTTGCAGACCTCCCAGCTGATCAAGAGAAGATGAAATTTGTCTACATTAGTGGAGAGGGTGCCGACATGGAAGAAAAGACATCAACCATGTTTGGTCGCATCAAAGGCCGCACGGAAAAAGATCTCATCGCTGTCGCAGGTGAGACACCATCACTATCGGCATACAACCTCCGACCTGCCGCCATAGATCCCATGGGAAAACACACAAGCGACCAGGCCTTTTCTTTGACGCGTGATGTGCCTGTCAAAATCCTGGGCCCTCTCCTCAGATTAGCTTGGCCGAGCATGCATACACCTGCGAACAAGCTGGGCGAGGTCTCTCTACGTTTGGCCACAGGAGACGGCGCTCCTGTCCCGCAGGGCAAAGGTGTGGAGGCAAATGGTTGGACGTTGAGAAATACCGCCATTAGAAGATTGGCTGGCTTGTGAGCATGTTGTCAATTAGGAAGGGCTGTTGCCATACTATGACCATCGGAGGTTCAGACTGAAGCGAACATTTACCATAGCGGATAACTGATCCTCGTATCAATTTCATGATACATAATAAACAATGTTTATATCCTTCAGTCGTTTGTTCCAGTCTGATATCGAGAATGGTACCTAGCTTAGACTGTCCACTAATACAACAATCTTTACAAGCTAATTGGAGGTGCTTGTAACTCGCTCCTGCCCAGTCCATAAAAATCTTTATACCTTTCAATGACTGTCGCTCAGCTCCACAGTCGCGTCTACCACGCGGTTTTGCGATTACCTGTGACGTCACTTGGTCGGATATCTCGGTTAGAGATCACTCCCGTTGGTTAGCCATACGCGCTTATACTTCCTCTTGAGAACTCAGTCAGTGGTATACCACACCTATCGAGGAAACATAAGGAGGTGTCTCAGATGGTGGACACAGAGAGTGGAGGCCGCCGCAGAGCCCCTCGCTACGAGGACGAAGACACGAGTCCGACCACTGATCGCGAACTAAAAGGCTGGTACTCATATGGTCTTGCGGCTGAAATATTTGCTGTATGCGGTGTTGGTATGTTTACTGTCCATTCTTCACCACAGTATCATTATCCAACAATTTCCTAGGATCTTTTCTCCCAGTCACGCTTGAGCAATTGGCAAAGGAGCATGGTGTTCTCCGTTCCGATGGCATCACACCTTGCACTGCTCCTAAAAAGCCCGACACTGAGACTGCTACAAATGCTGCCAATACCTTGCTACGTTTGGCACGACGTGCTGTTGAAGGGCAGGATGGCGGCCAGTGTGTCGTTCATCCCTTTGGAAAGCCTATTAGCACTGCTAGTTTTGCCATGTACACTTTCTCTGCAGCAGTCCTTGTCCAGGCAATTGTTCTTGTGTCTTTTAGCTCAGTAGCCGACCATGGTAAGCAGTTTTTCTTCACTTTAGAAAGCACATACAACGCAAGCTGATAGACAAACGAGGCACGTATCGCAAGAAACTACTACTTGCCTTCGGTTTCGTAGGATCCGCGTCCAGCATGCTCTTCATCCTTGTCTCTCCGAGTGTCTATCTTCTAGGCTCTCTGCTAGTAATCATTGGTGTTGTTTGTCTTGGCTCTTCTTTCGTGCTGCTCAACTCTTTCTTACCACTACTGGCCTGGAACCACCCTTCCGTAGCGGACGACCTATCATCTGTTCCTCTTGAAGATATGGACCACGACGATGACTATGGCCACGACGAAGACAGGTTTGCCAACCTGAAACAAACACCCGACGGTGGAAACTCGCCAGCCCTTGCTCTTTCCACCAAGATATCCGCCAAAGGTGTCGGTCTTGGCTATATGGCTGCAGTCGGTGTGCAAGTTATCAGTATCGGTCTTCTATTTGGCATGTCCAAGTTGCATCTCTCCTCTCAGTCAGTTCCTTTACGCACTGTCCTCTTCGTGGTTGGCGTATGCTGGGGAGTCGGCACCCTCCCCTGCGCGCTATGGCTTCGCGATCGCCCCGGACCACCACTGAAGAGCTCAATGTCCAGCAACAACCGCTTCAAGCAGGTCTTTGCATACGTCTGCTTCGCCTGGGGCTCTGTATGGAAGACTATCATGGTCGCGGTAAAATTGAGACAAGCCATTACCTTCCTCATCGCCTGGTTCCTGCTATCAGACGCCATTGCGACTGTTTCCGGCACGGCAATCCTGTTCGCCAGGACCGAACTCAAGATGGGGACGGTAGCAATTGCCATTCTGTCCATCACAGCAACATCATCTGGCATTGCTGGTGCGTTTGTCTGGCCAATCATCTCCCGCAAGTACCAGCTACCGACCCACAAGACAATCATAGCCTGTGTATGCCTCATGGAGATCATCCCATTCTATGGTCTGATCGGCTACCTTCCATTCATCAAAGCATGGGGCGTCGGTGGTCTACAGCAGGCCTGGGAGATCTACCCACTCGGCGTCGTGCATGGTTTCGTTATGGGCGGGCTATCTTCTTATTGTCGGTCCTTCTACGGTCAGCTCATCCCACCAGGTAGCGAAGCAGCTTTCTATGCATTATACGCCATCACGGACAAAGGCAGCTCCGCTGTAGGGCCCGCGATAGTCGGCATGATTGTCGACGCCACTGGTACAATTCGGCCTGCGTTCGGTTTCTTGGCTGTCTTGATTGCCATGCCTATCCCCTTGATCATGATGATCGATGCTGAAAAGGGCCGGGCAGACGCTGTACAGATGGCTGGCACTTTGGGCAAAGGGACGAGTGATCACGGATATCGTGCAGCACGTGCATCTGAGAGCGATGATGAAGACGCTGCAGGTCTGTTGGGAAGAGACCACCATGATTGAAGTTTCACTTGTAAAATGTAAATAGACATAGATTGAGTTTCTTTGCATTTTGATGCCATGTCTGAAGTCCACGGAAAATTATGGTTTCATATCATCTCTGGAGAAGCTTTTGAGTAACGTTCATGGCATTCAGACATACTACACTAAACAGGCATTATCCTTACCAAATATACAGAGACATGGCTTTTTCATTACGATCATCACAAGACACTGACTCCGCCCCCACCACCCGCACTCCACCATTCACCAACATCGAAATCGGCGAGCGCAAAGTCAAAAGTGCTGAAAATGGATGGTTTCATCGGACCCACAGACTGCTGCTGCTGCGCTGAAGAAGTCGCGCGATGCTCCAGGATAACGCCCCACTCCTTTGCGAGAGTGTTAAGGGCACGAATGGATCGATCACTCCATTGCCAGGTCTCTCTCATTTCCGTGAGACTGTCCATTATGGCTCGGAGTCTGTGCAAGGCTGTGCTTCGTGCGCTGGCGTCTGTGGTTGTGGCGTCAAGGAGGTGGATCACGCCTGCTGTGAAGGCACATTGGACGGCTGATATAGGGATATAGCGCTAGATGTCGATCAAGTCAGTGAGATCTCTCGAGTGAAATATGATAGGAATGGTAAAGTTTCAAAGTGCAGAGTTCAGCTGGGAGCTTTACCAGAGTATAGTTAGTTCGGTACGAGCGTAATATACTCGATATCTTCTCCGCAGAGAGCTTGCATGCTTGGGAATGGATCGTTTCTTCGTAGACTGTGTTGTTTCGACGTGCGTTATGCTTGAAAGCTTGAAATAAGGGGCGGTGCAGTAGTATCATGGATGCATGATATTGGAGACTGTCAAATTCATGATAAGCTTGCTTCCTCGTTCTTGTCGAATGGTGATGCTTGCGTACTGCAGTTGGTAGACCTGTGGCATTGGCGCTGTAATATCGGACCCGGTGATTCTCAGCGCTTTTGGTAGCCGATTATGGAAGGCTAATAGCTGAAGGTGAGTTTGCATGACATGCTCCTCGCGCTCTTGTTTCGTCCATGGGTTGCCCGAGGCATACCTAGCACCTGTGTCAGATTCTCGAACTCTATGTTGAGTAGGAGAAGAACTTGGCATACAACTTGTCCAGAGTGTCTGATATCTTTAGCAGTTCGCATGTGTAGATGACGTTTGTCACCACGTGCCAAGTAGGGACGAAAAGACCGCCACTCTTCCGAGCTCGCCACTCTGACAATGGTTCGTTTGGTTGCAGGGCAGGCTTCCTCGCTGTAATGTCGAACTCCATTATGCCGGACGGTCTTCCCAAACCAACGGCAAACAGTCTGATGGACCACGTTAGCACCCTATCAATGATATAAAACACAATGGACAGAGTCTCACTCGTCAAGTACGTATACACCCCACCAGGTCACTGTGCGTGCTTCTGCATCATCTGCACGTATCATACCACGGACGACATGCTCGGAGCAATCAAGGTGGAGCCCAAGGTTGAAGGCCATTCGTATCGCCATACCACAAAACGTCCAACCAAGTGACTCCTTGTCAACACTACAGGATTGCAGAGCCAGCAAACCTGCTGCTTGTACTGTTGAAGTAGTAGGAGCCTCGCACTCACACCATAGCATTGACTTGGCTTGAGCTGCAAACAAGTTTCCGGCCGTGTTGGGATCGTTGGGATCAGTTCTGACCTCGACTCTGTCCGAATAACGTGAACTTAATGCAAATATCGCAGTGAGAAGTAAAGGCGTGCAGAATCGAGACGACCTTTCGACATAGAGGTCGCGAAGGAAGGACTCTCTGGGAACAAGATACTGCCATGAGTTTTGCCACCTCCAAAACAAGTCCAAGAGATGATCACGGAGCTCATCGGAGACATGTGATGCACCATAAGCACATTGCGCACTTTGCACCCCTGTCAGTCGCGCCCCAAGAGATGAGATGTCCTGAGAGAAATCCTTGTCCTGGATAAGATTGAAGTTGCTGCGAGGTCCAAAGTATCTCATCTCGCCAGCGTCACCAATTGCAAAACTGCCCAATACATCTGTGATTTCATCAATCGAGTCTGGAGAGTCCGTTCTCGTGGGACTTGTACTCGATCTATCGTAGATCAAGTCTGCAGGTGCGACCGTTGTTTCTGAGGTTTGCGAGCTTTCGTCTTCAGGTGGCGACAAAGGCTCTTTCCCAGAGCCTTGAAGAGCCGACAATTTTTCTTCCAAATGTGCTACTCGCATCTCTAAAGCTTTTACATATTGCTTGCTTGGAGGCCTGCGCCAGGTTTAGTACTCTCATCAAATATGCTCGGCCAATGGTCGAGTTTACCTTCTCTTGCTCTCCACCTGTGTATACTCGCATTGCTCCTCGCGATATCTACAAGCACCGCACTGAGGTTGACCTCCGTCACACTGGTAACCCCATGTTTTAGCTGATGACTTGCATCATGGTCAGGTTAGTGGACGTGCAGTGACGCACCTTGGTTCGCTTTTTGCGACATCCATTGCACGCCAATAGAATCCTCTGCCTTTCTTTCGCACCTGGTTTTATGGGATTCATTTTATATCAATTTATGGATATGCTGCAATTAATTCGAATGCATCCCACAGCAGACCCAAGAGGGTTGTGCTACCCAAGAAATAGGATGGTCGGCTCATCGACCTCTTGCTACCTTATCGGCAGCATATCTGGTTATTCAATATCCGCCCCACAATTTATCGTTTACTTTAACCTCCGGGGAATGGCTATTGACTATCCGCTCCGCACTGCCTCGTCTACTTTAACCTCGATTAATTTTCACACCGAAAGCATTCTAGTCTGGTAGGGATGGTCCCGATACTTGGCGACATTGATGGAGGCTGTCAGCTGGTATACGCATGGGTCCGAATAATGTATCTAAAATGCCAGCGCCATACGATTGGTAGCCCTGCTGAAACAAATGTCAAATCTGCTTAGGTCTCCGCACTCCCTCACTGTCGATCAAGATATAGCTCCGGCCACATCCTGAATCACCACTCTTAGTCAACTCTCCGAAGACGAGCATTGTCGCTGTCCAATGTTGCCTGCCAGTACATCCATTGAGGCATGGTTCGCCATGCTGTTTTTCGCCGCATTCGGGCAGATTGACCGGTGTTTCAGGTGTCTTCATAGTCAACCTTAAATTGCTTGCAACACCACTGTTTATGATATCTTCCACAATTGGTTTCAAAGTAGGAAAAGCTGTATATACTTGATGCGGAAAATAGCTTCATGCATGTTCCGCGCTCCTAAGTCAGGTCATGGCGGGGTGAAAGTAAAATATACCACTAGAGCAGTCTAGACCTTAGGTACATAGACACACATATCGACTGAACCTTTGTAGACCACCATAGAGGGTGGAGATACACAAGCTGTACTGTACATGAAATGACAGAGCTATCACTTATCATGCTTTTCAATACTGATGCCGTACAAGCAGGGCAGGCCCTTGCATCTTTCTGGTGACTGCAAAAACAGTGTCCAGCCCTAGAGCCGATACGAGTGCAGCTTGTGTGGGTTATCAACAACGTGTGTACTGGTTCCACTCTCCAAGCCAGAATGATTCATGGGCCCATCCACCGCCATGCTTTACTGATGTGGAATGTTCGTTGTCGCGAACTCTCTGCTTAACCTTGATAAGCCCCTTGTATCTTGATCACCAGGCTCACAAACCGATATTCCTTTCGTCCCTGACACGCTCATCGTTGCTCAGGTGATCGGCCAAAGTCTGCGTTACCCGGACCATACTCGAGGAACATACCACTGGGCTTCGAGAAAGGAGGGGTAATATATTTATCACACCAGACCGCAGTTGACATCTTTCTCGCTGATGAGCGCTGATCAGCTTCGTACGTCGACACCTGAATCAGGGTATTCACTATCCGGGGTAGCTCCAAACACTCTCTTTGTTATCCGGATATCACTCCGTTGGAACCAGACGTGAAGCCCTGGATAGGACTGTCAATCTTAATTTGCTATCAGGTTATTGAATATCCAAGATGGTACTCGGCGGTGAGGAAGGTGAAGATTCAGAAGTCAAGGCGAACAACAGCAGTCGCTCTGTATAGACCAAAGATATCGTAAGGGAGGGGTATAAAGCTTAGGAGAGGTGATGTGAAAGATATAAAACGCGACTGCTATTCCTCACTGTTCAATCTTTCATCACTAAGCTCGACTTCACATTTAAATCAGTATCTCTCAAGCATAACCTGTACTAAAACCACCTCCCGCACCTCGACCATCATGACTGTGAAAGTCGGAGCCGTCCAAGCAGAGCCTGTCTGGCTCGACCTTGAAGGCGGTGTTGAGAAAGTCATCTCCCTCATTAAACAAGCCGGCGCAGACGGCGTCAATGTATTGGGCTTCCCAGAAGTGTTCATTCCAGG
This sequence comes from Dothideomycetes sp. NU200, assembly GCA_027943355.1. Lineage (NCBI taxonomy): Eukaryota > Fungi > Ascomycota > Dothideomycetes > Dothideomycetes sp. NU200. Next base: position 281,124 of record BSCJ01000028.1, on the reverse strand, counting down.
CTACCCATGGTAAGTTCTTCAAACCTCAACCTCTACCCGCACCTCATTCCACTTGCTCACGCTTACAAGGAGTATTTGGACCACCAGCGTCGTGGAGAATGTCGACTACGTCCAAAAGTATATGAAGAACTCTCTGCGCAAGGACTCCCCCGAAATGGATCGCATCCGTGAAGCTGTCAAGGACGCCGGCATCTTTGTTGTGCTAGGCTACTCTGAGCGTGATGGAGACTCCCTCTACATCTCCCAATCCTACATCAACGCCGAGGGCAAGATTGTCCTTCACCGCCGCAAGATCAAGCCCACCCGTAAGTTTGGAACCCAATCCACCTTTGGAGAAGATAATCACGAGCTTACTCGAGATTGAACAGACGTCGAACGTTCCATCTGGGGCGACGGCCAAGCCGACTCTCTCAAGAACGTAATCGACACGCCGTACGGCAAGGTCGGCGCACTGAACTGCTGGGAGCACTTCCAGCCTCTCCTCCGCTACTACGAATACTCCCAAGGCTCACAGATTCACATCGCCAGCTGGCCACCCGTCCACGACGACAACAAGAAATGGCCGTACTCCATAACCAATACTGCGGAGCTGGTCGCGTGCCAGAACATGGCCATCGAGGGAGCATGCTTCGTGCTCGTTTCGACGGAGATCATCTCCGAGGCGAGCCATGAGATCACAAAGACGGGTGGGGATGACTATTTCAAGGCGCTTGATCATCCCAAGGGCGGTCCTAGGGCTTCGGGGGGTTTTTCGATGATTTACGCGCCGGATGGCAGACCCCTTTGCGAGCCACTTGGTAAAGGCGAGGAAGGCATTGTAACTGCTGTCATTGATTTGGATGCTATCAATGTTGCTAAGCATGTGAGTATTGCTTCTCCTGATTTTTGTGCCTATCTTCTCATTGCTGACGTTTGGTGGTCTAGCTGCTTGACGTTGTGGGTCAGTATTCGCGACCTGATCTGCTTAGTGTTTTGGTGGAGCCAAACGCTGCTTCTCAAGTCACCTACAGAAAGTAGCGACTGCAGTGAATGGGATTCACTCGGGACGTATTCTCGTTGGACCTTGTACATACCTTGGTGAAATTGACCTTCTTTGCCTTCTTGACATAACATGACGCTGTTTGGGGATCTAATCCAACGGGCACACATGAGATACCAAGGCAATGCGATGACAAGACTTCCTGAACGAGTCATACTATGTTTATTGCAACGGAATCTCACAGAGGACAAGGTAAAAGGTAGTGGAAACACGTTGAAATTGAAGTGGTTTTCATTGATCAAGTCTCAAGAGTTATGAAGACTTGGATATATACATTATCATTACATATTTCCCCGTCAAAGACCCCAACATATGCGAGTACTTTTTCAAAGAAAAGATGTAATCAGGAAGAAGGAAATTTTGAGCGATAAAACAAGATTGAGGTACGAAATGAGACAAGACGACTTCCTGTCATCTTATTGAAACTGGGAGGGTTACTCCATCTAGAAAAGGAGAGCGACGGCAGCGAGGAGGATAGAAGATCCACCAACGGTGAGGGCAGAGGCGGCACCGGTGTAGACGGCGACGGTGGAAGAGGCGGTGGAGGAGCCCTTGGTGCCAGAGGCAGACTTGGAGCCGGAGCCGGAGGCAACACCAGAGGGAGTGACGACGGAAGTGAAGGCACTCTTGGTCTGGGTGACGGGGAAAGGAGTGGTGGCAGAGTAGACGATGGTGGTAGGGGTGGAGACGGTGTAGGTGGAGCTGCCGATGGTAAGGGTGGTGGCGCTGGGGCAGTAGGTGGTGTAGGCGGTGAGGTAAGCAGTGGTGGTGGTAGCAGAACCGGTGGTGGTGTAAGGCTTGGTGTTGGGGACGGCACCAGCGGTGGAGTTGTGGTACCAGGTGCCATTGGTAGAGGCAGTAGGAGCAGGATAAGAGGTGGAAGCCTTGGTCAGAGTGCAGGGGCAGTCGGTGATGGTAAGAGTGGTGGCCTCAGTGACAGTGTAGGTCTTGTGGTTGTAGGTGAGGGTGGTGGCAGCAGGGCAGTAGGTGGTGAAAGAAGTCACGACCTCGGTGGTGTAGACGACATCGTCAGAGCCAGTGGCAGTGTTGGTGCCGTTGGATGCAAAGGGGTTGTATCCGAGGCATGAGGCGTACTGAGCAGCGCAGGTGGACATGTTGGCCTCATAAGCAGTGCGGCAAGCGTTGTAGGACGACTCGCAGTCAGTCTTGGCAGCACCAGTGCCAGAAGCGACAGGAGCCGAGGTCATGGTGGAGTTGAAGTTGGCAGCAGAGGCCACGGCAACAAGGCCGGAGAAGGTGGCAGCGGTGAACTTCATCTTGATTGTGGAGTGGTGGTAGTGGGTTTTGTTTGAAACGAAAGTGTGTCTTGAAACGAGTGGTGGTGGTGGTGGTGTTCTGAGGATGAAACTGTGCTTGGATGATATGGATTTGAAGAGGAAGACACAAGGTACATATATACACCTCTGGTGGGCCTACGTGGGATCCTCATGTTGAGGCCTTAGACAATGCCACTACTCGAGCAAAAGGTCACTTGACGTCACATTGGACTATTCGTGCACACACTGATTTGCTATACGAGGCTTTTTCTGGGCAACGGGCGTGGTTTGTACGAGCCTTCAGAACCGGGACGTTTCTTTTTGCTGCTAATTTCAGACCCGACTGTTGCGGTTTTTGAGCGACTTTTCAACCGCTTCTCAACTGGCAGGTGTTTTTTCCAACGCTGACGTTCTTTTCTACCTGTTGACGACGACTTTATCTGATAAAACTATATGTTCTTTGTGGTTCTTTTGCTATGAATTTCGTCGAGGCTCAACAAAATCGCTCAAGGTAGTCTATGGTGGCAGCTAGGCAGAAGGATCAAGCCACAACACAGACAGCATGCTGAAAGCTTCGCCCAATGGAGGTTCATGGGCGGAGAAAGCAGAAACTGTGAATTGTAAGACAGCTGAAGCGGAAGGATGATTTTGCTCAAGAGCGGTTGAGAGGCTCTAACGATTGCACGTGCGGGGACAGAATTAGCTGAATCACAGCCAATGACAGTGCGTGCCTGGCAAAAATGCCACCGGGCTTTCCGGGACGTTGCTGAATGTGGCTGACAGGTCGGTTATAGTGCCGCAAGAAACGTTTGTCGCAGACTGCTTGGAACCGCCAAAAGAGCAGGTATGAACGTGCCAAGGGTGCCAAGATCTGCAAGCGCGAACGAGACTCGAGGTTCGCCCCATCACTATACCCTATTCGGACGACGCGAGCCAACTTTTCGTGGCATCTCTCCATTTCTCGTGAGGTAACAAGATTTAGCACTGCTAAAGTCAATGAGTCTATACCCACAGAAACAGCTGGAAGTGTAGCTAAATCGGGCTTTCTGACGCGAGAAGTTTGGCTGCCATGAGACAGCGGACGGGACAGAGGTTGCACCTGCAGCAACGGACGAGGCCGCGCTCAGGCACACAGGCACACTCGAACTATGGTGATTGGCGTCAAAGGTAATCCACCATCTGACACTGTGACAGCACGGGAGTGACACTGATCGCAATTTCCACCATCCACACTTTACGTCTTGCGCAAGCTGGAAGATCTGAGGGGAAGTTGCCGGGGAAGACAAGGTTCCCCAGAGCAAATTCGAAGCTACCTCAGCGGAAATACAGCACTTTGACAAACCATTTCGGAAAGATGGAGCTCAATGGATACCCTGGGTAGCCCCCACCATGTAGCCTGGTCACACCTGGCATGCTGGTGAGATCTCATGATGAACAGATCACCTCGCAACCGCTCGAGAAATTGCAACACGAGTGGCCATAGTCCCAATACAGAATCCTTTCAATAATTCAACGCGCCTCCCCACCTTGCCTCGTCAAGAGCAGTAGTGGGGACTGACCCAATATTTCTTGCAACAATGCTTCACTTCAAGCGAAGAAGCTAATCTTGCCTGCCCAGAACGCCAGGTCCGTCGTGCTCGTATTTCGGTCTCATCGAGCTTCCATTATTAGCCCTCGCCGAGGCCCACCATGCTCGCCGGGCCGGGGCTCCGATGTGACGTCAAATAGTTCAGGCATATTCACATCCACAGATGATAGAGGATATGTCAACACGGACTGTTCACAATGATAGATCGCAGTTTATGACGCGACGTTCTGCGTGCTCTCCCATGTACGCCACTACCGTCGTGTTCTTGAATATAACTGCATCTTGAACCACCAAGAACTGCCCAGACTCCAACGCCTCATCCACCACGGATGACATTGAGGATATTCCGAAGTTCACCGATATGCAAACCCACGAAATCGAGTCTCTTCTTTCTTGCCAGAAATACCTTGTCTTCGTTGATGTTCTTGGTCCTGCCCACTCTGTCCTTCTCAAAGACCAATATCTCATCCTCATTTACTCCTTTACCTTCCTTGCCACCACCAGCAATGAAGTTGATCCACAACTCTTGCATTGCCTTCACTAGTTCCGCGTTCGTAACTCTGTTGGCACCAAGCTCTTCCTCCTTATCTGTAGCGCGTAATGTGTCGTGAAAGGCGTCATAGATGTATATGATGTCTACGCAGTGATGCGCGAGGCGAAAAGTTGGACCAGGCCATGGATTGCCGTACCCAATTCTGAACAAATGCGTCTTGGTCGGGAAGGCATTCTTCGTGCAGACAGTCGCGTTGGATGTGAGTTCGCTGTAAGCCTGGTAGACGGGTTGTCCAAAGACGATGTCCGTGAGCAGTTGTACGAGGTTCGCGCGAAGATCCGATAAAGGGATATTAGGGGCGAGGTCGTATTCATCCTTTAGTTGCTTAAGCACCTGCGGCTGGATGATCGAGCTTAGGAGACTGTTGAGCTCCTCAAATGATCCAGTTTGAGAGACTTGTGTACCCCAAAGCATGCCCTACAATTTCCTTTGTAAGTTGACTGCTTGATCTGGACAAGACCTTCATCAAATGCATATTGGTACTCACTTCGTCATCGGTGTCCCCAATCAGGACTACCAAAGGCTTCTCCTGTTCATCCGTCTTCCCCTTGCTAGTTTCTTGTCGTCCTCCAAGATCAATGCTCCAGCTACCATGCGCCTCTGCAGCCTTGACACTCACGCCATCCTCCACAAGTCTGTAAGAGCTCCATCCCAATTGTTCAGCTATGTTCACCAATTCTTCTGTCCTTAAAGTGGCGACATCTTGGTCCTTTCCAATAGTGTCTTGTAGCACTTTCCATTTCTGATCTGCTTCGGCCATTGAAATGGGCCGCATCGTCCCAACAGCACCTGATTGCATGATAGCCCTTGCAAACAATGGCCTTCTACCAGAAGCCTTCGCATCAAGCACAAGAGCATGAACAGAACATGACCCCGCAGACTGGCCACCAATTGTGATACGTTCGGGATCGCCGCCAAAGTTGGCAATGTTCTTGGACACCCATTGTAGTGCTATGTACTGATCGTGCAGGCCGAAATTGACTGCTTTGGAGGAGGAAACATCGCTAGAGTCTTGGGCGGACAGGATCGACGAGGAGGCTCCGAAGCCGAAGATGTTGAGACGATAGTTTATGTTCACTGCTATGAAAGGCTTGCCAGCTTCTAGTGATGCTGCTACTAATCTCGACGGGTCTAGTGTAATGTTAGCTGATGATTGTTGTGCTGTATATTTATGGTTCTCTAGTCATTGTGGTAAAGCTATAAGCCGAGTCACAATTGGCTACACGATGCTCCAACACCCAATGATACAATGGCAACCGCAATGACACCTAGCAACATTACTTAAGAAAGTCAGACTCACCCCACATAGGATCAGTACCAGCTCCAAACGCATACGCGCCACCATGAATATAAAAGTAGACGGGCAAGCCTTTCTTCTCCCAGCCTCCGCCCAGCGCTTTAGTCACAGCAGAAGGACAGGGTCGCACCACCAACAAGTTCAAGCATTCGAATTCATCCTCAGGAACATCAGGGAAGTCAAGGTGGGATTGAAAGATCAAGGTATTGTTGCCCGAGGCTGGCTGGGGTGAGCGAGGGCCATACTTTGTTGCGTCGAATACATTAATGGGCAGAGCGTGGCGGAGAGTCGAGTGTTGCCAGCGGGAAGACACATGGCCGTATGGTATACCTCTGAACTCTTCAACGGAGGGCAAATGCGAGAGGATTCCTACCACACGTTGAATTTCAGAGGGGTTTGATGTGGTATGGAGTGTGACTGTAGGTTGAGTCATGGTCGATTGGGTAAGCAGATTCCACAATCGTTGGACGTCTGAGGTACCCAAGAGAACACAAATAGTCCACGGATAGTCTCAAGTCAAAACGTGTCACACGTTGTGTATCAGATGTACGAACAGGCTGTTGCGTCGTTGCTTGTTCACAACGTGAATTAGCATCACGCAATTCATGAAGTTGAGGTGCAGTCTCGGACAGCGCAGCCAGGAGCACGCGATGATAGATCGGCTATGCATGGCCCGCCGAGATCCGGACAATACTCCGAGTCATGGAACACATTTACAAACAGTATGTTTCCTTGCAACAGTACACATCATTCACGCAGCCAGAGATGAAGCAGGCCGGCAAAGACATAAGCACAGGCATAGTAGAAAGTATCGTTATCAGTGGCTCGTGGTCGAAACAAGACGAGTGAGTCTAGCAATGGTAATACATGACAACATAAGTGGTAAAAGATGTCAAGTGGGCAATTCTACAGACTAAGAACAAGATTCCACAGTCAATGGATGATGGAAAGTCGCTGAATATCGTTCCCAGTAGACCGCACCCGACAATCGAGCGAGCACGACGTGGTTCTCAGGTGTGACCGATCTAAGCTTGCCAAGTCTACTACGTGGAGTTTATTTTGGCGTCTCTGACAGACCGCGGGATGTAGTCAAGGTTCAATAGACCGTACCACTCAAAGTGTACCACGTCTTTCAGAATTAATATACCAAGAATTTGTTGAGGATTATATGATTATTCGCCAAGAATACTGGATTCTACTTTATCGACTTGATATACTTTCCACGTAGCGCGGTATTGTGTTTGTGATCTACAGACTGGACTTGCACTCTCATCTTGATCATCATGGCAAGGACAGTGTGTCCGCAGTTGGTGGGCAGATGAGTCAGGCGAAGAAGGCACAAACCCGCAGCGAGCATGGCCACGAAGTAGGACATCGGAGGAGAATCACTTCTAGCCTCCCTGTCTACGGAGATATCCCGGAATCACTCACCAAATGGTCGATTACAAGTATGAAAGCATCGTATAGCAAAACCTTCGAGCATGAGAACGCAGTACAGCAAGCAGCGAGAAGCGGGGAAGAGCAAGATACGGACATAGCGGTGTTCGCACCATAGCTTCTACGCCACGGGACTTCTGCACACGATGCAGCAATCAACCCTGGTCGACAGACATCGACACGAAAGGGAGATGGAACAGGTCAGAAATCATATCATCACGGGAAGGGGAAAGGGGGAGTGAATGGTCCGAAGACCTGGCGATCAAGCGTCGTCTTCGATGCAAAAGCATGTCCGACTCGGCGACACCTAGTGGGGAAGAGAAAGCATGCATTGGTATACCCGAGCTAGTGCGCCGTCATTTTGTCCCATGCCATGATCAATCCATAAACCCCAAATGAAGAGTTTTGCTTTTTCATCGTCGTACCGGCAAACCGAACGCTTAAGCGCGGGGGTTGCGGTCGTTGAAGCGACGAGGGCGCTCAGCAACCTGCTGCTGCTGGACGGCGACAACGTTGACGGGGATGGAGTCGAACTGGGAGGAAGTGTCAGTGAATGATGGGTGCAAGACTGGAAAAGGTATTTTAAAACGTACGCCCATGGACTTGAGCATGTCCTTGGTCTCCTGGTCAACGTCGAGCTGGCCGCTCTCGCTGTTCTGGGTGAAGTCGAGAGCAGAGACCTCAGGGACGTACTGGTCCTTGCGCTCACGCTCCTCCTCCTGGAGCTTGAAGGAGATACCGCGGACGGGTCCACGCTGAATGCGCTTCATCAAGTGGGTGGTGTAACCAGCAATCTGGAGGTAGTGTGTTAGTCGGTGCTCTTTGTACGTATGTCGGACTGATTGGGAAGAAAGAAATCATACCTTGTTGCGAAGACGCTTGGAGGCAATGATGGCAATCTCATCGCAGATGCGCTTGTTGGTCTCGAAGTCGAGGGTGAGCTTGGGGTAGTAACGCTCAATGACGACCTTGGCGGACTTCTTGACAGTCTTCGTTCTGACGCGACCCATTTTTGCGGTTTGTTGGATTGTCTGGCGGAGGAGGTGGTTGTCGTTGGTCGTGGGCTTCTCAAACTCTTCGAAAACGTGGATGCGCCATGGAGTTGGAGGAGGATTTCGTCCACTCTCGCTTAGCCGGGACATGTTCGGGCGGTGCCAGACAGTCGTGATGGAAACTTCGCAGCACAGGATCAGGACTATATCATGCTGTCGCCGAAGTGGTTAGGGCTGGTAGGCTTGGCGCTGTCGGCGGCTGAAGGTGACACGGGGTTTCAGGGTTCAATAATCCTGGGGCAAGACCGATAGGCTGATGACGACTGCAGCGTCGACCAGTGGCAGAGCAGGAGTACAATAACCTTCAGCGCCCGCACTATACCGTGACTATACAGAGTGCCCAGACTTCCAATTCTTCTGCAAGCTCCTTCTCGCACTGCACATCCGCGACTATGCCCCGTGTCTGAGTCAGGATTACCGTCCACTTCATGTCTTCGAGTCTCCCGCCATGATGCCCAGCTATGGCGGTAGCTCGTCCAGAACCAGCTCCACCCCGGCCACGGCCAGTCTGCTCCGCCCACGAGTCGGCCGTCTGATCTCAGGGCTGGACGACGGCGACGAGGCAGACTTTGTCCCCGTCACCACCTCCACTTCCACTTCCACTTCCACCCGCATCGCCTCACCCCGTCCAGACCCGTTCGACTCCTCCTTCGACCCCAAGCCCATACCTAGCCGCCATCTACCGAGGTCGACGTCCTCGAGCATCCTCCAACAAGATGTTCCACACGTTGCCCAACGAGGCAGTCCCTTGCGGCCCAGACCTTCGACACGACGAGATGAGTCGCCGTCCTTGTCACTGTTCTTTGCCGACTCGTGGAATGCCATCCAAGGCAAGGCCTCGGAGATGCTGGGGAGCGCCACATCCTCGCCCGTCAAAACCCAGTCAAGACAGCGCACACATACACGCAAGCCCTCGATTGCGGACCATCCGCGCAACACCAGCGCCCCTCCTGCTCAGTGGGGTGTGCCATCTCCCGCCATCAACATTGTTGGCCAAGGCGTGAAAGAAGATCGAGAAGCTGAGATACGGGCGCTGAAGAGAAGGGACTTGCTCATCGCCAGCCCCGACGAGCACGCAGACTCGATGGGCCGCTTCAAGCGCAGGTCCTCGGATGCCAGGCGCTACGAGTCTGCCCCACCTGGAGAGCACGACGACCGGGACGCCCTGGTCTACCTTCACCACGTCAAACCCGACGACACGCTGGCAGGCATCTCGATCAAATACAACTGCAAAGATGCCATCATCCGGCGCACAAATAGGATGTGGGGCAACGACCGCCCTCAGGTCCGCAGAGTCATGCTCATCCCTGTCGACTCGTGTGGAGTCAAGGGCAAGAAACTCAGTCACGGTCAAGAGCTGGACCTCTTGACAGGCCCCGAGTCACAGTCGAACAACCCATTCCCCACATCGAGTGCCCCAGAGGTTCGGCCGAACCACCCGACTCCTACCTTTACTACCTCAGACCTAAAGTCACCACCACCACCACCACCACCACCGATGGGGAGAAGAAGAAATGAGTCCATCTCTACAAACGGAGATCGCGCCCAGTCTTCACATCGCGCCCATGATCCGGAACACCAGTGTATGCATGACTCCTGGGTCCTTTTGCCCAATGCCAAAGAGCCAACAGAGATTGCTCGTCTTTCTCGTCGCAACTTGGCTTACTTTCCTCCCGCCAGACGGAAGTCGCAGTCTTACTCAGATCTGGACACCCCCTCGACATCTTTGGACTTGATGCGTCCTCCGACGTTAGATGGACCTGCGTTATCACCGTTACGAGAGACAGCACAAAGGCCTCGTCGAGGTCGCAAGCTGTCCAATGCCACCAATGGCTATTTCCCAAGCTATCTATCCGGTCCAGGTGGGGTGGGCACCATGGGCAAGAACATCAAGTCACCGGGGCCTGGTCAAGATGGTCTGAACAAGCTTTTTGCGAGCCATCTCCCCAATGTTGCCCCGCCACCAAATCAGCAAAACCTATACCTGCCCGATGTACCGCTTTACTCTGACAATCCCTCCGTCGCGTCTTCCTTGTCTGCGTCCGGAACGCAATCTCCAAGTGGACTGGGCTTGGACAATGTAGGTGGGGCCATAGAGAGCTGGGCCAGGAAGATGGCGTCCAAAGCTCGTGTTGCGCTAGATGCACCGGACCAAAAAACAGCTGCCAGGGCAAGTGTTGGCGTGCCTGGACGAGGTGCCGATGGACTCGGAGACTTGATTGAAATGGCCGACCAGTTCGAGATTGGCGACCACGAGGACTATGAAGAAGAAGAAGAAAGAGGTAGGCAAGGATCTGCGACGATGCACATTAACGGAAGAGGCATGACGAACAGCGCCTCTTTCGGACAACAACAAGATACCCTAAGAGAGAGAGGTCGGAGTGGTACCAGTGCTGGCGCTGGAAAGAGGAACAAAGATGATTGAGATCAACTCCGCGACTGTCATGATAGTCGAAGAGTTTCTACTCCCAGGTCCTGGTTTAACATACATCCTACAATGCTTGACACTTTTCGGTAAGCGGCAAATGATTCGTCGTCATGACTGGATATAAGGCGGACATAATCGTTTTGGCGGGGTCAGGCTGTGGGGTAGACCTCTTCGTGGAGGCGATATGTCTCCTTCTCTCATCGCAATCGACACTCTCAGTCCTTGCGACATTTCCTACTCTCATCAGTCAGCTCTTTCGAACGGGTTGGCTGTCATCATATACATCGTGTCAATGTTTCTTTGTTTCACTATCATCAATACCCCAATTGCACAGCGAGAATAGATCTCGGTAATCATGAATGTTACACTGCCCATAAAACCATCTGTCCGTCATTCTCTGCGACGTGCGTCTCAAAGAGTCCAGTCCAATGCAGTGAATGTGAGGAGACCATTGCGTAGCTCTCCATTCCAGCAAACATGTGGCATCATCACAGAGGCGGCTAGGAGACGTGCCACTACCTCAGCCTCGAAACCTTTCAACCACACCATCATTGACCATCACTATGAGTAGGCATATTCACTTCATATGTACCTTCGAAAGCTAACAATGATAGTGCCATTGTTGTTGGAGCAGGAGGTGCAGGGCTCCGAGCAGCTGTTGGTCTCGCTCAGTCGGGACTTGAGACGGCGTGCATAACCAAGCTGGTATGTGTTATCGTTTCCGTCGCCCTTCGCGCAATCGCCAGCTTACATGGCTGACTATGATGCAAGTTCCCTACTCGCTCTCACACAGTAGCAGCTCAGGGTGGCATTAACGCCGCCTTGGGAAACATGACCAAAGATGACTGGCGCTGGCACTTTTACGATACCGTCAAAGGATCAGACTGGCTCGGCGACCAAGACGCGATCCACTACATGTGCAAAGCAGCTCCATCCACAATCTACGAACTCGAGCACATGGGCTTGCCCTTTTCTCGACGCGACGATGGCCGAATCTACCAGCGTGCACTAGGTGGCCAGAGTCTCGAATACGGCAAAGGCGGGCAAGCGTATCGAACCGCATGTGCAGCTGATCGTACGGGTCATACATTGTTGCATACGCTGTACGGCGAGTCTTTGCGGCACGACACAAATTTCTTCATTGAATATTTCGCCCTGGATTTGCTCATGGTGGATGGTGAATGTGTGGGGATCCTGTGTCTCAACATGGAGGATGGGACGCTTCATCGTGTGTTTGCCAAGAACACGATCCTTGCCACCGGTGGATTTGGGCGAGCATACTTTTCTTGTACCAGCGCACATACGAGTACCGGAGATGGGAACGCAATGGTTGCGCGCGCGGGCTTACCAAACCAGGATATGGAGTTTGTTCAGTTCCATCCGTCGGGTATTTACGGCGCTGGAGTGTTGATTACAGAAGGCGCGAGAGGCGAGGGCGGCTTCCTTTTGAACAGCGAAGGTGAGAGGTTCATGGAGCGGTATGCACCCACGGCCAAGGATCTCGCTAGTAGGGACGTTGTAAGCCGAAGTATGAATATCGAAATCAAGGAAGGAAGAGGGTGTGGCCCGGACAAGGACTTTATCTATCTCCAGTTGAGCCATCTCCCGAAGGACATCATCATGGAGCGACTACCTGGCATTGCCGAGACAGCAAGTGTGTTTGCCGGTATTGATATCACGAAGGAGCCAATTCCGATCCTACCGACAGTTCATTATTGCATGGGTGGCACGCCCACCAACTGGAAAGGCCAGGTGTTGAACGTTGATCCCAAGACTGGCGAGGAGAAGGTCGTCAATGGCTTATACGCTGCCGGCGAAGCAGCATGCGTTTCCGTACACGGCGCAAACAGACTAGGCGCCAACTCCCTGCTCGACATTGTTGTTTTTGGCCGTGCATGCGCGCAGGATATTGCCGCCAACTTCGAACCTGGACAAACCCATATAGAGGCACCTGAGAACATTGGCTATGACAGTATAGAAGACTTGGAAGCCTTACGACTAGCAGATGGCGATGTGTTAACAGCAAAGCTAAGGTCAGATATGCAAAAAGTGATGCAGGCCGACATCTCCGTCTTCCGCACCGGCGAGTCCCTGGAAACGGGAAGCGCACGCATAGAACAAGTAGAGCAGGAATTCAAGAACAGGATCGCGCTGCGAGATAGGAGCATGGTGTGGAACACTGATCTGGTTGAGGCAATGGAATTGCGCAATCTACTCACTTGTGCGACACAGACTGCAAAGAGTGCGCTGGCGAGGAAGGAGAGTCGGGGAAGCCATGCTCGTGAAGATTTCCCAGAGAGAGACGACCAAGCGTGGATGAAGCATTCGCTTACTTGGCAGAAGAGGGAGGGTGAGCAGGTCAAGGTTGGCTATAGAGCTGTCGTTGACAAAACGCTTGATCAGGGAGAGGTTCAGAGTGTACCACCTGTCAAGCGTAGCTACTAGTTTCAAGGGAGACTACTACGCCATTATAATGTACATTGTTAAGGGAGGTACAGGGATATCTCAGGATTGTACATATATCATACAGTTGTATTTGAATCAACGTAACCTGCCCCAAAGCTGTGGCGAAACCGCTCCACCACACTGACTCTCAGCCAACGCGGACAACTTCAATGTGTTCATGCCGCGGGCATTCGAGCTTCCAAGAGGTACTCCAACATACATCTATACGAGATACGCGGTATGCAGATCAGGTTTGCCCTCACTGACTCGAGACCACGAACGTCGACTTGTCGTGTTCGTTCACGTTTTAGACCTCATGTGGTGGCTTTCCCTGTCGATCTTTTAAGAGCCGCTGAGCTTAAATCTGGTCGGCCGAGGCATCTCGACTTCACCTCCGCTCGACTTCCACCACGACCCTTGATAATTTCGTATACCGATACTCTTTGCAGAGATGATCTACTGCCCGACTCAGGGTTGACAGCACTATCCCCACATTCTCCAAGACATGATCGACGTCGAGATTGCGGGGGGGCAGAGTCATGGCACAGAGGTAACGATACATAAGAGATAGCACCAGGCTAGAATATTTGCTATTATACTTGATCCTCATTCCCATAGCTCACCGGAACCATATTCTTATACCACTGAAACCTCTTAGTCAAGTTTCCTATTCACCACACTACTACAAATAGAGGTCTAGAAAAGGGAAGAGTCTAATACAAGATGAAATCGTCCACCACAATCCTCCTCGCCACAACAACATCTCTCTTCGCATCTACAGTCTTAGCCGCACCAACGCCATCCCCGCAACTACTAGGCGGAAGCACGGGAAACACTGCCGTCACAGCATGCGATGCCACGACTCCACAGATGCTATGTGTGGTGCTTGACCTCGAAGGATTGAATGTTCCTGGGACTTGTTCGACTTCTGCTCCTTATTACGTGAGTGATACTGTCTTTTCTTGCTATCGTTCTTGTATTATCAAAGCGTGTGGCCGCTCGTGGTGGAAAAGGTCAAGTCGGCTTGAAGAACAAGAAAACGTGGCTAATAGTACATTTAGTGCGAACTCATCGCTACTAGCAACTTCAAGGAGTAGAACTTTGATTGATCGTGGCATGATTTGGGGGGGCACAAGGATGCTGACGGATGGCGTTGGCGGTCTTGAGGAATTGGCTGTAGATTGTCCTCGTCAAAATGGAAGTCCAAATCACTCGTATCTTCCTCGTATCCAATCGTCGCACACTGTATGAGCAAATATAGTCCAGAAAGTTATGGCCACACTTATCCCACTCCACATCAAGCAAACGCATACAACATTCATGCCCCACCGCCAGCGCCAGCGACCAACTTCTCCACCGCACCCCAATACCGCGCCTCGTCCTTCAAAACATGCGCGCAATGCCTCCCCTCCTGGAACGGCAGCGCATACACCCCTTCAAAGCCTTTCTTCCTAGCCTCCTCCGCATGATCCTGTACGTCCTTCCAGAAAATCATCTCGTCTTCCGCGGAATAGATGTACAACCGTGGCACTTTCTTGCCAAAGACTTTCTCGTCATTGAGTTCCCGTCTCGCCTTTGCCACTTTGCTCTCGTGGCCGAGGAAGATGCGGAGGAGAGTCAAGAAAACAAGGTAGATGTGCACGAGGAAAGCTCCTAGGATTTGAATGACTGGGCTCGGGGGAAGCGTGGTCGAGATGGCGCGGACGGCGCGGCCATGAGTGTCTCTGCCTGGACAACTATCTAGGACTATTCCGCAGAAGACGGAGGTGCTCTCCTTGGCTACGTCGGAGGAGGCAGCGATGGAAGCCGCGAGTTGAGTGGCGGTGTTTGCGCCACCATTGGAGAAAGCATGGAGGAGTATCTTGGGAGTTGCGGTCTCGGCCTGAGCAGCTAGCAGGACGTCTCGGGCTGGAGTGATGCGCGTCTGTTGGGTGGAGGTCGGCCGCCATAGCATATCCGGTAATGCAGACTCGATGACTAGGATTGTGGCTGTGGGGTAGATGCGCTGGTATGCCGCGGTGTATTTCTTGACATGGCGCAGACTGGCGCCCATCCAAGTACAGAGAACGATCATTGAAGGGCTTTCATTTTGCTCTTCTTTGCCGGGCCTCGAAGGCGGTTGATAGAGGTGAATGCTGCTGGATAGATTGGTAAAGTCGTTGAGCGGCGTCTGATTTGCTGCTGCTGCTGCTGCTGGTGCAGTGCCGGGGCCTCCACTCCCACTCATTTCGGGCAGGAAGATATATGCTATAAACCGCGCAGTATGGTCAAGTTAGCTGATAATGAAGAACATGGAAAGATAGATAGAAAGGATAGGTAATTAAATATTGCGGTGTCGAGGTCTCACCACTGCCAATGGAACAGTTGTTTGTGTGAATCCAGGTAACGGCGCGGGCCGAGGCAAGTGAACTGTGAAACATGAAACTTTCCAAGTGCTCAGTCATGAGGGCGACCCTGTCTAGATGGACCATGATATGCACATGCGTCACGTACTCTGACAAGTCGTCCAAGGTGAGATTAGATTGCTGTATGAGATGATCTAGCAATTTTCCAAGTATCATCTTGAGATACAGACCGATTTCCAGCAAGATAATCATGAAGAAAAGTCATGTTAACCCCATCAAGCTGGAATGTTGGACAGAGCCCTCCCATAGCGTCCTTCCTCCCAGCATTGTGTACCCCATCATCCTACAATCGTACTTCATGAAAGCCATCATCTAATTGCTAGTATGTTTGTTACGCCGGAAAGGAAGGCTTAATTAACGAAATCGCCAATCACGGACACCTTGATAGGATGAGTAGCAGTAGCCAAGATGACCTACAACTTATTGGACGAAGTCTGTCCATAGCATATATAACATTCATATCAGTACCCGTCCTTGCTCCGTCACTTACCAAGCAATAACAACAGCTACAACTCGACCGTAATCTCCTCCAAGGATGTCTACCGTCAAATGTGCTGTCTCGCTCGAGTTACTCCGCAATGAATTGGCATTCCAAACATATCCAAGCAGTTGCATAGGCTTTTCAGTCCGCAAAAAGCGAAGGTGTCAAATTGCTATCACCGGAGATTATGCACCTCACGCTGTCAAGATCCTGAACTGTGAAGCCATCCTTTTAGAAGCGCGTCTGGATATTGTTACCAACCTTTGTCTTTGTCAAATACACCAAGATCAAGCGCCGAGCATTGTGCAAATTTGGTTGAAGCAAGATCAATTCAAGCTTTCGGAAAACTACAAGCATAAAGGGAAGGTGGACGTCTTGGAAAAGAGCAAGTCTCAGCCCGGCTGGGAAGCGTTGCCTGTTTCGAGCGTTGAACGACCGACCGATATGCCACCACAACTTGCACCCTATCCGGCAACATCCCAGCAAGACATGACGAACGTGATTGCTGCGCTGCAGTCCAAGCTGGAGCATACCACGGACACGAGCGACTTCCATGAGGAGCGAGCAAGACAAAGGGAGGAAGAGCTGGACCGCGTAAAGAAGGAGAATGAAGAGCTGAGAGTATCCAAATCTAAGCTCCGCATGAAGCTCGAAGCCTCACGAAATGACGAATCTCGAGTTCAGGGATACCTTGACAGTGCAGTCAAGAGTCTCGAGTGCACGCTTGCTGACCTCGAGAAGGCGCTCGATGACAACGAAGAGCTCAGTCGGACAAGCTGCGAAATCGCCGAGCTGACCGTAGTGTGGGCTAACGAGCACGTGGCTGGTTTGGTGGAAGCATGGAGGCCCATGAGCGGCACAAATGACCAGCTTCAGGCTGTTCTGCCAGGCTCTATACGGAGAACGCAGATTGTGGGCCGGAACAAGAAGCGGGAATGATGCAGATAGGCGAAGGCGCGAAAGCCACATGGCAAGGCTCGTTGCGAAGTAGGAGAGGCTGAATATCGAGGGTGACGCTAGACAAGGTTCAGTGGCTGATGACCCGTAGATAGTGTTTCCAGGTTGAGGACAAACGCTTCGTGAAACGGCGTCCAAAGTTGAGAAATGGTGTATAGCGAAAATCAAAGACCTGATGTGCTTCAATTCTTCTGTGTTGTCAGAGTGGTTGTCCATACATGTGATAGTGTATAGACTCGACTTGACCTCTATTCGAGGTTGACGATAAGTTTCTGACCCGATACCTTTCCTGCTCTGAGGAGGTCCATGCCTGTAGATAATGC
Source organism: Dothideomycetes sp. NU200 (assembly GCA_027943355.1). NCBI lineage: Eukaryota > Fungi > Ascomycota > Dothideomycetes > Dothideomycetes sp. NU200. Next base: position 263,842 of record BSCJ01000028.1, on the reverse strand, counting down.
ATCGAAGCCCCCCTCCAGAATCTTCGTTGGTGGCGGTCTCAAGACGTTACGTGTCAAAGCAGGCAGCATGGCATAAAATCTAGCCAGAGCAGCGCGGTCCTCGGCAACGGCAGGCCATTTTGGTCCCACAGGTCGTAAGAGCTGGAAAGGTTTGCCGAAGAGGGTGTACATGAGGATAGAAACAACCTCAACCCCTTTCACATTGGACTTGCCGCCTGGTATGAGAGTGATGACTTTTCCCCCACCACTGCCCATCGCTTGACAGCAGAACTTTGTCGACTGACCAGCGGATATGCCATCGAACGCGCCGACGATGTTGGGGAACGACTCGATGACCTTGAAGAGAGCATCCTTGTCACGGTAGTCGAACGCCGCGTCAGCTCCATAGCGTTTGACCAGATCGAACGAATGTGGCGAGCAGGTTGTGACGACTTTGTATCCTGCTTTCTTCGCCATCTGGATTGCAAACAAAGATGCGGCAGTCGATCCTGCATAGATGAGGAGTGTTGGGCCTCCCTCCACAGGGCTCTCATCAGGCCAAGGAACACCGAGGTTGAGATACAAGCCCTGCATGGCAGTGGTGGCGGAGATGCCATAGGTGGCAGCGTCCTCATTGCTGACCGAATCGGGAATCTTCCAGGCGAGATCACCTTCAACTTTGAGGTACTGAGCATACGAACCACGATCTGGGTAGAGACCTCCATGGACGACACCTGCGATGCGATCGCCTGCCTTCCAGTCGCCGAGTGCTTTGGCCCCAACACTGACCACGACACCAGCAAAGTCGCATCCTACTATGCTATGTGGAGGACTTATCAAATCGACATGCTTGTAGTCAGTTGGCTAGACATATCTTAGTATCTATGTTCACGTATTTTCTGCAGTACAATTAACGCGCATACATTCTGAGCGACAGTCTTAACTTTGACTAGGACTTCTGTGTCGTCTATCTCTGGTATGGAGACTGTTGCCACTGATGCTCCATGGCTAACGTCTGCTTTGGTGAGCGCATTCCATACGAGACTTGGCAAAGATTTCTGGCCGACTACATAAGCTTGCATTCTACCGTCTGCCATCGTTGTTTTTGTGATTTGCGGTATGCGGACAGATTGAAGTAGGTGTGGTGACCACAGGCGCGTAGTCTAACGTGGGGCCGTGGAGAAAGATGCTGAGCACGTCACAAATTGAACGGCACGTTTCCCTCCGCGCGGATAGAAGCCAGAGCTGCTAGAGCACTCGCCTCGGCATGCGAATGAAGCTTGGTGGAGCACTTCTAATCAATGATATCGCGGAAAGATGAGCCGTGACGGCATCTATCATCATAGATCAACGGTTATCACCGGACCCCTGGACTCTAAGTGCATAATGCAGTCTGATATTGGGTGTTTGATCATGGAGACAAGTAAATACTGCTTAAGCTGTCCTGCTATGCTTCTGCAATTGTCATTTCTTCAACTTGTTTTTCACAATAATGCCCTTGATCAAGAACCCAAAAGGACAGTCAGTGGTGCCTTGCATGATAAACAATGCTGAAGTTCAACTGCAAGATTCCAGCCGCATCGCCCCCGTCAAATCATCCTTGAGCGATGAGCCAGTCCACTACTACCAGGCAGCTGACAGTAAAATATGTAATGATGCATGCGAAGCTGCCTGGAGTGCGTTCGATGGCGGGTGGAAGAGAGCATCGGTGAACACCAGACGCGATCTACTCCTCAAGGCAGCCGATCTATTCGAGGAGAGAGCGGATGAGCTTGTCGGCGCACAAATGACAGAGACGTGCTGTCCGGATCCTTGGGGCAGGAACAACGTCGCTCTGTCGGTAGCATATATCAAAGAAATCGCAGCTTGCATAAGTGGAGTACATGGTAAGGATTCTGTTTGAAGGACGATAAGGTCTGAGCTTATGATTTTTAGGATCAATACCACCTACTGAGAAGCCAGATACTATGACCTTTGTCTTCAAAGAGGCTATAGGTCCCATTCTTGTCATCCCTCCGTAAGCCTCAATCCCATGCATGGCTTGTGGTCGTCATTGAAACTCACAATGACACAGATGGAACGCTGCTCTGATATTATCCACTCGCGCGATCAGCTCCGCCATAGGCAGTGGTTGCACCGTCGTGCTAAAATCATCCGAACAATCCCCACTGACTCATTCGTTGATCGTCGACATCTTTCGCGATGCAGGCAGTCCTCCAGGCGTGCTCAATTCCCTGCAATCCGCACGCGAAGACGCAGCCGAGATCACGGAATCACTGATTGCCAACGAGCGTATTCGCAAGATCGAGTTCATTGGTAGTGCAGCTGTCGGCCGTCTTATCGGCGCCACCGCTGCCAAATACCTCAAGCCTGTGTTGATGGAGCTCGGAGGCAAAGGGCCAGCTATAGTGCTTGATGACGCGGATCTGCAAAAAGCAGCTGTACTCTGCGGTAAAGGCGCTTTACTCCATCATGGTCAGATATGCTTCAGCACCGAGCGCGTGATTGTGCAAAGGAAGATTGCGGACGAATTCATTGAAAAGCTGATCGAAGTTGTCGAGACGACTCCGGGTGGAACAGCAGTATCGGAGAAGATTGCAAAAAACGCTCTAGACATTCTCCAGGATGCAAAAGCCAAGGGCGCCAAGTTCCTGACTGGAGGTCCAGAGTTTATCAGTCGCAACGCAGTCAAGCCCTCGCTCGTCCAGATAGACCCCAAGACCAGCCCAGATGACTTGAGGATTGTCGATGAAGAGAGCTTCGGCCCCAGCGCAAGTGTCTACATTGTAGATAGCGACGAGGAAGCGCTTGCACTTGCGAACAGAAGTGCCTACGGGTTGAATGCGACTATTCACACCAGAAACATGGAGCGTGCGATTAATATGGGAAGAAATCTGGAGTATGGCCAAGTACACATCAACAGCATATCTGTTTATACCAGCCGTAAGTTTCTCTCTGCTCTTAGGAAACTTCGCTTGCTGACTTGCTTGCAGCAACAGGGCCACAAGGCGGCGTCAAGGGCAGCGGGTGGGGAAGACAAAATGCATCATGGGGACTCGAGGAGTATTTCGTTGAGCGGCATATCAGCTGGCATGGCGGAAGCAGCAATTAATGATGGCGATCTCTTTCTACAAGGGTACTGGAACAGCCTGATCAAGGTAGCTCGAAGACGATGATCAGAAGATGTCGTTACTGCATACAGGTGTCTGTCTAAATTGCAGAAGAAGCTGCTTGTGTAGCTCAAACAGGATGGTTTTCCAAGGCCGTTAAGAAACAAGGGTATGATGTGCTCCGAGAAGTGAGCCTAGAATTGGCAAGCAAATACAGTCGACGTGGACAAAGGTGGATAAAATTGAAATGGGCCAACCCAATACAGTAAGCAAGTACCAGTCTTTGCCCGTAAAAGAGTCCAAGTCTGGAGAAGAACAGGATTTTGCTGAAAGACGAACAAATGTTGTCGCTCAAGATAAAAAAGGAGAGGGCGCTACTCAAGTGAGTGTAGCCATCATGGCAGCAATAAGCTTAGGATTGGGACGTTTCTCTGCAAATACGCAACAGTTAGCCATGTGTACTGCGGGAGGTGAAATCACAGGAAATGGAGGTCCCCACCATCAGTCGTTTAATGAGAAGACCTCACAAGCGCCATCCTACCTTTCCTGTCCTTTTCCACCCTCACAACATCCCGCTTGGGGCTCTTTGGCCGCTCGTACTCGACAAGCTCCCTGTCGGGTCGACGTTCCCTGTACTCGACGACTTCGTAAGCTTCGTTTGGACGGCGGATTATGAGATTGCGGTCGTCGACTTGGCGCTCGTAACGAAGAGCTCGCTGCTCCGCCTCCAGAGCACGTATCTCGGCCTTGATGTCGCGATCGTTGTGACGATGGCGTTCAGGAAGCACAATAGCCATTGGTTGTTGTGTGGGCTGAGGTAGATGAACATGGGCCGGGGGAGCTTGCTGCTGAATGTAGACGGTCTCTCGGACGGGTGGGGGAGCTTGCTGCACATAAACAGGAGCTGGAGGTGGGGCAGGCGGCTGCACATAGATGGGTGCGGGTGGTGGGGGCGATGGAGCACGCACTGTGCGAGGCGGAGAGCTACGTCGAGTTCGGGTGGAGCGAGCAGGAGATGGCGCGCGGACAGAGGGAGGGTTGATCCACTCGGTGCGGAGGGTCTCGTAGTGCTCATCGGCAGGCGGGGCGGGTGCTTCGATCGTCTCTTCGAAGCGGTATGTGGTTGTCCCTGTGGTCCTGTCAGTCCATGTCATTGGAAAAAACATGGGTGAAAGTGGTGAGATATACTTGGCCCTTTGTAGTTTTCACTGATGCGAATGACTTCGTCAATCTGTTCCTTTTCGAGGGCGCGACGGACAATGATGAAGTCGTCCTGAACATGAAAAGTGGTTAGTATTGGTACGAGGTGGGGCAAGAGTGGAGCCATTGCTGTATAGTGGCGTGGTAAAAGGTGAATATGTATGAAAAGATAGGGATTAGTGCTCACCTCCTCTTCAAAAGGGTAGCCGAGTTGGATGATGGCCTCTTTGCGGACCAATCGCTTGGGCATTCGCGTCTTCCCCTTCTTACCCACCTTTGTCTCTGGGCCGGGCGAGCTGTGCCGGCTGACCTCCTCAAAGCTCTCACTGCTGGAGCTGCGGGTACTGATACTCCTCAGGTCACTTCTGGCCCTGTTTCGCTTGCGGACCTTGCTCCTCTCTCGCATGATCTCAACATCGCGGTATCCGTGAGGTGAGTAGTCACGGTAGTGGATGTCTTCGAACTCCTCGTACCCGCCTCTTCTAGATGGCGAACGGCGGACAGGAAGTGGAATGGGGACATTTGGCGGGATGCGGTATTCGTCACGCTCCCGTCTCATCGGTCGGCGATCGAAGGTGTCGAGGGAACTCTGACGACGGACCAGGCCAGGTCGAGGGCGCTCAATGTGGTTGATGTCGATTTCTCGCTCCACAATGCTCTTCCGCCGGTATGGGGCAAGTTGCCTCTCGGCCACATCTCGCGGGTCGATGTCGCCAAAGAGCTCGCGGTCGGAGCGACGGTGACGGGGGATTCTAGCAGGCGGGCCGTAGCGCTCTTCCTCGAAGAAGTCAAAGTCACGCTCGTCGTAGGTGCGACCTGGTGCTCGACGGGTGTCACGCTCTTCGATGCGAATGTCGGTCCGTCGGGGTGAGTCTCGTTCTTGAATGCGAATTGTTTCACGCTGCTCTTCAGGTCCTCGGGCGCGGAACCGTTCGAAACGGTCACGATCCCAGCGGTTAGGCTCTTCACCGTACGCCAGATCCGACGACGAGTGGCGGCCTCCGAAACGTGACATGCTATTCTAATTGGCAGTCCGGTTTGAAGTGGTGAGTTGATGGAATCAGATACCAAAAGTAATGGTATAGCTGTAGACGAGATGATCTGTGGGGTCCGTGGAAGCTGATGTTGGTGGCTGGGATAAAGATAAGGTTGCACGCGTGTCTCACTCTGACGCCCGTCTGCTGACCCTGATCTAACAAATTCGAAAATGGGAAATGGCAGCTTCCTTTCCTTCTGTCACTTTCAAGGTATGCGAGAAGAAGCTGTATTTAAAAGACACAAGTCTGATCAGATTGTTGTTTCGTGTGTCTGGGGATAATCAAATGATCCTCAGGCTCCGTCTCGCCCCCAAAACCAAGGCTGAAGCACGACCCTCGGACGTCATCAAGCCACACGACACTTGCACCCATGCGCCAATGCACTCGGGCACCAATCACCGAACACTGACCTTTTCATCACTGTCTTCGAAATACGAATAACGTCAATGCCACTCCAGCCCCTTTGATGCCCGATACTTGATAGCCTTTCTTTGCATGGCCGCGTGCCTGGAAATGGGCTCTTGCACATTTTCTACAAGCCCGAGCAGAAGTGAAGCTGCAGCTGTAGTTCCGTGTCAAAGTATATGCCTGACTTTAGCTGCTTCACCTCTCTTCCCCGAGTCTCCACTCTATCTGACTGCAACCACCATAGGGCGGGCATACTCCTGGTTTCAGCCTACATGAACCCTTCAACCGTATAAGACGTTATATTATGCATATGCATTTAGGTCCGCTATCCATACGTTGTGCATCTCTGCAGCTACTTTGATGCGTCTTGAACCTCTCCTAACCTTTATTGCCACACACTGGCGGTATTGGTCTTCAAAAACCCATGTGCGCTCATTGGATCTGATCACGTCTCACTACGTCTGCAATACAGCCATGGCAGGTACAACGTCGCACATCTTCACATCCACTGATGTGTGGCTTCTTCTGCTACTTGCTTGATCCAGCTGACTTTACGCCCTCAACTTCACCCACCGAAGAGGCAAATACTGCATCTCATCCTCTATGCAACTGACCTAGACGTGGGCAAAGCTGCACACTCGATGTTCAACATGCGCGAGCGAGCTGTAGTACAACCTGAGTTACGATGATGGAAACGCTGGTGTGGAGCGTGCCATTTTAAGCGGACTGCCTCATCAACGGAGCTATCTATGTCTGTCTAGATGGAAATATCTTCACGTACGGCCATAGGCAGCTGAGAACAAGGCATCCCGTCCGCTCTGCCAGATTTAAGCAGTTGACCGGCTGATCAGTACTACGGTGGGTGACCACGTGGGAATCCCAGCTGCTGTACGTATTTTTTTTTTCTTTTTGCCTCCCTTGCATCCTCGCTAGTCGTGCCATAGTTGGAATAATAAGGCCTGTCGAGTTTCCTTGTCTCCTTGTCTCCTTGTCTCCTTGTCTCCTTGTCTCCTTGTCTCCTTGTCTCCTTTATCTCTTCACAGCACATATTCGAAAGCATCGAACGAGGAAGCCTTGAAGGCCCGGTTCTGGGCCAAGTCTCTTGATTGGACGGTCTGAAATACACCAAGTCGTTCATGAAGACAATGTTGGTAGCAAGTGTGGTGCAAGTTGGCGGAGTGTGTACAATGGAGGACTCAACACAGCGCAGGTGAAAATGCGACTGTAACTGGCCACCCTGCACTTCCAGCTGTGCGGTCAAACATTTTCTTGAGCAAACCTGCAAACTCGGCAACGATTGCTGTTCGTCCAGCCAAGGACCAATTTCAGTGTCAGTACGCCGCCTGTGTCTTCTCCGTCTACCAAATTCTGTGAGTGGCAAAGCTCTACCCCGTTGATACCGCTACTGCTTTCTGGTAGCTTCTGAATGAGGTGTCAGACAAGCATCGTAAGTGGCGCTATCAACTATTTCTTTCAGCAACCGGCGTACGCTGTGCACATCATCTCTTCCAGCAAAATCTCCTTTGAGCACTGTTCTTTGCCCATTGTCTTCAGGCCATCAATGCGCAAAGGTCTAGACCAAGCAGATCCACTTCATCCAAGCCCAACTCCAAGCTTGTATTCGTTTGCTGCTATCGTCTAACCTTATGAACAATACGTTTTGTCTCCGAATGTTTGTGTGACATGTCTTCTTTTCGCGGAAACGCATATAACTCGGTAGGAAGCAACGTCTCTTCAGCCATGGTCAGTAATATGAGACCACAATCTTCGATACCCTTCAGGTTGAGCACGCCAGCACTCCTTGATGTTCTGGACGCCCTATCGTTCAGTCATGGATCAGCCATACCTGCTTGTGCTGTTGCCACGCACATGACACTACTCAAGGCTCAATCTCTGCGACATACACTCATCGCGAGATGAGTCTATTCACTTCGGGTGTTTCGACTGCATCCACCACAGTAGCCTTGGCTTCATGCATGTATATATCTTTGGCCGATGAACCAGCCACGTTCTGTACAGTCCTTCTTTCACCAATCCAGGATGGTGCCCAGCCCATTCACTTCCTCCACTTCTTTTTGAATATCCATACGCCTTTCGTCCAGGCCGGACCAGTTCTCATAACATGCCCATCGAGAACACCATCAAGAGGTTTTTAAACTGTGCCTCTATATATCCGCTTCCATGTCTACCTTGACTACCGAAAACATTGCCCAGCAGGTCTATATCTGGGACGACACTCCCACGCTACCCATCACTCCAAGTCCATCCTTCAGCAACTTGGTAGACCGAGACTTGCAGAAAGAAGTACGGCTTACGACCGGGACATTTCCTCGGAGAGCACGTCCACGTTGGCAGGCCTTGAAGAGAATCTGTCGAGAAGCTGGCGTGAAGGAAAAGGTCTTCGGCATTAAGATACTGTAAGCATCACCTTTTGTGCATGAAACATCCCAGGGCTCACTCCGATACTAAGTCCCATCAGCAGCAGAATCCACAACTTCACATACGAGAGTGGATGCAGAGTGCCTGACGCAGCACATACCACTGCTCGTGTCTACCTGCCCGTCGACCAAAGGAAGACCGTCCATTTCTACGTCGTGCACGAGGATCCGACCACGAGTGTACATACAGAGGTTCCAACGAATATAAACGATGATTCTTCCGAATGGGACAGTGTGTGCTATTCACATCTGGGACGTGTCAAGATCTAGGATAACGGCAAGGTCGATGACACGAAAGAAGAATCATTGGTCTTTGGCACTCCTGAATCGGACATGAAAAAGACTCAAGCACTTGCGCATGACGATACGCAGGAAAGCCTCGCCTCTGCTGCAACTCGCGACTCAGCCATCTCGGGAGTCTTTGTCACCCATGAGAACGGAGAGGCTGCATCGACTGCTGAGACGTTCGAGGCACCCCACCAGCTGCGAAGAAGGCGGGCGATCTCGGACATGCGTGCCATTTTGCTTGACCACGACAAGGAAGTCGGACCACATGTGCATGCTGAGAGCGCAGAACAACAACCGTAGCTCATGCTTTGAGGAGCTCAAGGCTCTGCTCAAGACGATTGGGGACTTTGGAGAAGACATGTACGAAGAGACGGAGCATGATGTACAAGAAGGAATTTGGCCCGTTAGCGAATGCGGTTTGACGTTGGCTGTCATGAGCATCTTTTCTTTGTTGCGCTTTCTGTGCAAAATACCATTGCGTGGCACCTACATCATGTTTGGACTGTATATAACAACGACTCAAAGCACATTATCGTATCAAGTGTTTGACTGTTGAGCCTCCCGGGTTAAGATACTTAGTAATGAATGGGGGTGAATAACAATTCTCTCACGGAAGAGAGGTTTGTCATGGTCATTGGTTACGATCTAATACTACATGCTCCTAGGTCTTTCTTGGTTAATTTTAATTAGCTTAGATATGTTCTTCTCAACTCCTAAGCATACAATCTTGACCACCTCTTATAGTATGCTTGCATTAGTACGGATCGTTGATTATCATTCCCATGTATGAGAGGAACACAGCGTTAGTCTCGAAGATAACGCGGATCCTAAAGAGCATTAAGGCGCCCGAAAGACGTTGAGCGTGCCGTTGACCTTGCACGATCTCAAGAACTCATGTAGAACATGTCACCCAATACCTTTGACGACTAAAATCGCATACGTCTGACACTGCTCCAGGAAAGAATGCCAATTATTGCCGCAAGATTGCACGTTGCAATTTGGACACTTGATGGACGCGAGATTCCGCTTAAATAATGCGTGAAGTGGAACCTGAAGGATGATCAGGCGAACGGGCCGAGTCGAAGCCTGCGGTTGGTTTGATAAATCAGGAACCCAACTGCGGGCCGAAAGCTTGGGCAAGCTGCTTGAAATTTTAGCTTGAATCCCGCAGCTTGACTCGAGTCCTCGCTTTCGCTTTCGCTCTCGTATACTCGTTCCATCCTTGGTCTACTCCGCCACCACTTCTGATTCACGATTCGAATTTCATACGTTCGCAACCTCGCTCTCGCTCCAGGACCGAAGCAGATCAACTCTGTTGCCTATGCACTGGCAGACAAGTTCACGAGAAAGATGCCCAGATTCAGAGATACCGTCGATCGTTTTGTGAACATGCATAAAGAGGCAGCGAAGTCCGGAATGGAATCTTTGATCATCAAGCATTTCCCGAAGTACAAGTTCTCCTAATCCTCGAATCGGAATTGACAAAGCTCCGCGCAACAAGATTAAGTCAGCTCAATACTAGGGAAGAAGAAAACATGGGTGCAATCGAAGACGCACAATTGGCAGTCTTTGCACCTTTCCTGCTCCCGTCACTCTACATCCTCTACAAGCATGGCAAGCGTGGATTCCTCGGCTGGCTCTATGTCCATCTTTTCTGCGTCATCAGAGTTGTCGGCAGCGCAATGCTCATTTACTATGAGAGCAAAGGCGAGATCAACGAAGCTGCTTTGATCGTAAGCAGTCTTGGACTTTCACCCCTTCTTCTCTCAAGTGTCGGCCTTCTGCATGAAGCGTAAGTGCGACTCGCTTGATCAGATAGGTCTTCTTGAGACTGATACTTGTTCCAGACGTTTGGCTCGGCGTCACAGGATTCGTGGCTGGTTCGGATGGTTCCTGGTCATCAATTACCACGCTGTCCAAGCTGTGGGAATTGCATTGGTTGCCTCTCAGGGTGCCTCACTAGCATCCACTCACCGATCCAGCTCTGATCAGACCACATTGGACGCTGGTATTGGGCTCATCGACGCATGTTGGGCTTTTCTGGCACTCGCGACTTTGACATCTCTGATCTCCCATCCAAAGGAACCCAATGGCTACCAGCTATATAGTAATGGATCAAAGGTACGTCATCAGGTTTAGATTCGCGGACCTTGCTTATGGTGTCGCTGACTGTTGGATAATATAGCTCTTGTATGCCGTCTTTGTGTGTACTTTCCTCATCCTGCTACGCATCGCGTATGCTACCGCCTACTACGCGGGTCGCTCAACTGATTTTCAGACATCTTTAGCAATCAAAGTCTGCTTGAGCGTTGTGCCCGAGATGGTCGTTGTTCTGGTCTATCTCATTGTTGGATTCGTTACGCGGGACATGTATGCTGTACAGGGAAGGACTGATTCGTCAGCAATGCTGGACGCAATTTGAGAAGAGAAACTTGCTACCTGAGGACATCTGGAGCTGAATGCACGAGGCCGTAAGCGAATACTCAGAATACGAGACTTGAGAGAACGGAGACCGGAAACGTGAGAATTGAAAAGCTTTGAATAGACAAAGCTAATAACCTAGCTCAATGAAATGTTAAATTCCATAGAAAGCGCCTCGTTGATGGTACGATGTCTCTCCAGAAAGTTCTCCACCAACCACTACACCAGATCGTGATTACTCGTTCTAATAACCGACGCGGAAAAGTGCGCTAGCATCTAGACAGCTCCTGGCCGTATATTCTGAAGTAGTAACAAAGGATCTTTGATTTGATGTCTAAATACTGACGAGATTTCTGGTCAAGTAATGTGCATCGTTAGTACACTAGATGCAGGCGTGACAGTATACAAAGTCGGAATCGAACCGATGAAGTCACGCCTATATGTTACTCTGCATATCACGAGGACCGGAACGAACATGCTCCTAGGAGGATCTCCAGCCAGTTGGTGCACGTTCTCACATTACCGGACAGAGGCACAAGAGTATCAAAATCGGGTAATTCCATGTTGGGATATCAACACAGGCAGTAGACTTGCAATTATAACGGGTATCTCTATCTAATCAAAGCGTACAATCGGAATAACAAAAGCAGGCGCGGTATTAAGTCAAATCAAACAACGCTCTCGGAAACCATGCGCAAATGTGCTTCGTAGTCCTCTTCGGACATGCCAACAATACAAGGCCTGAAGACAGCAATTCTGTCCACAACCCCCAGCAGGTTCCCGTCAACATCACCCTGTTGTCCCTTCTGACACAAGGCCAAGCTCTCCTCGCTTGTCGGGTTGCCAAAGCTAACCCAATCAAAGACGACCTCGGCGAAGTCAAAGTCGTCGGGAAACCTCTGGGGCAGAGTGGTCTTCTGCCCCGTTTCCTTGTTGAGCCTGCATACGTAGATGTGTATGGCTTGGCTGGTGTCCGAGTCTTCGTCCTCCTCTTCTCCCTCGCGAGGGTGATAGATGTCGGCCGTGATGTGATGACCCCAAGGGTCGACGGTGCACCCCTCGTTGATGGTGGCATGGATGAGACTCCGAACTTTGATCCTTTTGTGACCATTGCAGGCCGCAAAAGCGCGACCAATGCGGACTGCGGCGACGGAGTTCTCCACGTCGATGTAGAGTGGGCAGGAGTACTCGGGTGGAGGGACGCGCACGGCTTTCTGTGCTGCTTTGCTGATGCCTGAGACGTATCTCGGGTTGGTGATGGGTGGGGCAACATATGGCTCCCAGTTCCCCTCCAGCGCAATCTCTGCTGGAGGGGCGACAGTGACACTCTCCCAAGATGGAGGAGTCGCCACGTCCCAGCCCGCTTCTGCTGTAGAGCTGGAGGCATCCTTCTCGATGTCCCACGAGTCCCATGCCTCCGACAGAGGTGTCTGTGATTGGAACTCCTCGTCTATTGATGATGAGACACTCGAGAACGATGAGCGGCGGGAAGAACAGGAAGAGCGATCTGAAGACTGGCTATTTTCTGCCAACGAAGAAGGTGGCGAGCGTCCGGAAAGATCTGCAAAGAGGGTGTCGGCAGCTGTATAGTCACAGCCCGACGAGAATGTTTCTTGAGACTGAGTCTCTGATGTCGATAATCTATCGAATGTCTCCGACACGATAGATGGTACAGAAACGCTGTACGGCTTGCAAGAGTCGATGAAGCCCCAGAAGGGAAACCCAGTGATGGAGGGCATGGTCGATTCGAGTATGATATGTACTCGTGATGTAGTTCACGATGAAATTGGTTTCAATTACAAGAAATGCTTTGTTGTAGTGCTGTGCTTGAAAGAAGTGAATTCCATAAAATTGTCGAATCTGGGAAAGAATGGAAGAGGAAGACACAGAGGCAGGTATATGAGGAGAACTTCTCGAACAGGGTTCCGGGCTAGACTCCGTTCGCTGAGGTGGGTCCGGTATACGTGGAGTGAATTTGTGACTCGATATTGGCTGCACCAATAGGTGCACAAGTATAGTCATACGCGTGAAAACTCATCAAATCTTCATGACAGGCGGGCGTGGCGCAGGAGAGCAGCTTACTGGGCATGCTTTTGATTAGTCTCGGAAGAAAAGGAACAATGGCTGGTGAATGCGTCTTGATATCGCTGACCATTGCCTGCGCAAAGTGATAGAAGCCGTAGCTTAGAGTGTAAGCGGGTGCGATGTATCTTCATGCTTTCCTTCGTCTACCATCTGGATTTGGAACCAACGTGAATACCGATAGAGTGAGCGAACATGTGGGTCGTGTTCGGAGACCAGTGTATATCAAGGTTCAGCTCCCTCATTGAATAGCTCAAGACTTGGATAGTCAGACTCGGGTCAATAGAAGATACGGTATGAACATATGGGACATTGCCATCTAGCCGATATCATGCGCGATAGCTGTCTTCCATGCGGAGGTCAGGGTCTTTGCGACTCGGACCGCGCACGCTATCATGCTATTCTATCACAGCTGCTCTGATAGGACTCCTGAAATGAAATGGCAAGATCGTAAACTTTATTCCTATTGACTTTAGTCAGCGTTGCAGTCCAATTGGGGTGGAGCATACACTGTATTCTTTACCTTCGATGCTAGACTTTCTTCGCAGTCAGCAGGGGAATGGCATGGCATGTCAGCCCCGTCCCTCTGAGTCTTATAGCAGCCATACTAGGCGTATATTACAAAGTGGAAATTCAAGTTATACCACTATAGCTTGAGCGGGAAGAATACGTGAAACAAGAGGATCGCATTTTTGCCCTTTGTACGTCCACATTTCTTGAACTTCGAGTATACTATCAGACTGTCTAGGTCTTTCCTTATCATTTTCGGCCCTCACAGAAGAGCAAGGCGTCGAGTCTTGTTCCGATTGCAGACACAACGTGGTTTTGAACTAGATAAAGTTTAGAGTCTCGCTAAGCTTAGACTTTCTTCCCAACGCTCAAGCTGGCAACCTTACAGCGTGCTTTCTACCAATAACAGACTGGCGGAATATCAGCCATTCCATGAATTCAGACTGGACATGTATTCGACCAATGTTTGATGTCCAAAACAGACATACTAACCACACTCAAACTGTGTCATCCTGCTCACCTCTACGTTTACGTTTCCTCCAGTGTAAAAAGCCTCGCCCGGAGCAAATGGAGAAGAGACCCTGCGTCCAAACCATAAGAATTCGTGTCCGTTATAACTTGAGCTTCGAAATCGACTTTTCCCTTCCTCGATGGGCGTGACAACAAATCCGACACGCCGACAGCGGAATGCGGGAAGAAGCTAGAGGAGCCACGGGGTCGTGCACGAAGGGATCGCCAGAGGATATTCATGTCCTCGAAGCCATTGTTGTGTCCAGAGTTTCCGCACGTGATTGATAATATTTTGGCCTTGTTCCTATTGCGCTGTACCAAGATCTAGTGCTGCTATGATTATGGGCATTCTCTAGAAAGCTTCCATCCCGGAAGCGATCGAAAAGAAAATAAATTTCTCGAGCTTGTGTCGCGAGATCAAAGATCGATTGCTCGAATTTGTTACTGGGGAACCATCCCTAGGCCCACTTTCGCATCCCGATTTCCTATTCTAATCTTCATCGTCACTACTGTCGACACCACCATCATGACCACTCAGCTCAATAGACGTGTCAACGACTGCCATTGGAAATATCATACTGCCTCGCTTCACTTCCCTCGCGTGTCCCGTGAGACCAACGTGCCAAATGACTACTGATTGAGATATTCTTATACAGTATGCTGAAGCTTGAAAAGGCCAGATACCAATGTGTACGGTATAACCCAACGACAGAGACACCCCATTTGACTCATTCTCACTTACTTCTGCTCCACCTCTACCCCTAACTGAATTACAAATCATTAGGATCGCTACTAACACCCTTCTCCACCATCTTCGCCCCCATCTTCTTCCTCCCCTCCATCAACTTCCCCATGAACCCGTCTTCACCCGTGGGGTTCTTCTTGTGATCCCATTCCTCCAGGTGCTCCTTGATCAAACCCTGGTTGTCGAGGTTGAAGGTGATTTTGGAGTTTACCGTGCTGGATGTGCCCTCCTTTTTGAGTGGGATCATGGATTTGAATACGTAGTGTTGGTCTAGATCAAGCTGGATGGAGGTGGGTGTTGAGGAGGTGAGCATAGCGACGTCTGGTTTTGATTAGTCAGGTTGAGCAACTGGCATCGTGTCGTAGGTGTTTAAGCAAAAAGATAATGATTCTTGGTGGCGAAAGACAGCTGTTAGGGAGGGGCGAAAAGCAAAGATAACAGATATGTCTCCATTCTGCAATCGAGTACAGGAAGGGCGAAGAGAGGACAGGAAAAACGTACACTTAGTCTCGCTTCTGGCGAATATCTTGGGCATGCCGTTGAACTGACTCATGATACTCTCTTTGCCCTTAGCAATGCTGACAGGGTCGTGGAAGACGGCATCTTCAGCGTAATGCGAGTACACCTCATGAGAAGGATTGAGGCAGTAGAGTTGGAGGATATCGTCTATGAGCTTCTGTTCCTGCTGCGAGGGCTGCTTGGTTGGTGTGTTCTTGCTTTCTTCCGGGGTAGTCATGATTGTACGATGGAAGGGCTTCGGATCGATTGATCGATAGCTTGCTAGTAGTCCTGGTGAGGATGAAAGCTTGTATACTGTTCTGATTGAGGTTCGACTTGAACAGTTGAACATAATAATCAGCAAAGGAGTAGATTTAAGACTATTGTCAAGATATTAGGCTCCGCTGTGTTTGTATATGTATACAAAATAATATGTAGACGTCATTATGAACACTTCAGTCTTGCAGAGGAGCCATCAACGATGCGTTGACCCCGCAATCGCCCCTCCACCATTCTTTTGTGAGATTGACCCTGGAGTCGTTCCTGACGATCACCCCAAACGGTACATTGCTTGGAGAAGCGAGCGTAGTGTTTAGGTGCAGTAAATTATGGTTAACTGAACCGTATCGTATGAAATTGGCCTCAGCATATTTATATTGTGGAGTCGCAGCATGAGACTCAACGCCGTCTACGGCCAGCACAGTTGAGCTAGAGGCAGATGAGCGCCTTCTTGATGATCTCGACCATGCGAGCGTTCGATCTTTATCCCCGGCAGAAGTAATGATGTCGTGCTAGTATGATCGCATGGGATAACTTTTTATGTGCCACCAGACTCACATCTTGCCTAAATGGAGTCATGTCACCTTTCGATTCATCCGTGACGATCAAAGTGTGAAGGGTAAGGTATCTCTTTAATTTTAGATCTAACAAGCCTGGCGTATGCATAGTATTCCCCATTTTATTCCCAGAGGTGCGCCCAAGACAAGACAGCAGACAGACAGACGGAGGGCAAGTAAAAGAAAAAGGCGACAATGAGCCCGATTGGTGACAACGACTCCCCCAACGCCAGACATGAACATGGTAGCAGATGGATATCGACACTCGTCTACCTGCCGTAAGTGCTGCCAATACCACGCTTGCCAGTGTTTTGCCACTTGGCAAGCGATGCGGTTTGATGTCTATCGGCCTCACCCTGTCTGGCCATGCGGTTCATCTTCTTCTGGCCCAACTTGGCCATTCTCTCAGCGACACCACGAGCAGCCTCGTTGGTGACACCATCCTCACGTCTGTTCATCCTGCTGACACTGCGGTTGTCGCGCATCATGCGAGAGATGCTACGCTTGGGGTCACCGGCACCACCATCGACATCCATAGCGTCTCCATCGGCGTCGGGGCCGGCAGATCTGCCACGAGGGCGAGAGACGGAGCGAGCGCGTGCGGAAAGAGCAGAAGTGTCGTAGCCAAGGTCCTTGAGGCCCTTCTCCATCTTCTCCATAGAGACTGCCTTTTTCGTTCTTGGGATGACGGCTCTGTTCTTGAGTGACTTGCGCATCTTGGCCTCGTTGCGGATGAGCTGTCGCTTCTCGCGGATGAGGTCGGCCTTGTATCTGATCTCTGATTCGTCTGCGTCCTCGAGCTCGTCCTCTTCGTTGTCGTAGTAGCCTTCTGCCTCGAGTCTGGCCTCCTCGTCCTCGAGAGCAGCCAACTTGGCCTCGATCTCGGGGTCGACATAGTCGTAGACGTTCTTTCCGTCGAGCACCTCTGGCATCTTGTCCTCTCGCCAGTCGGGGTTCTCCAGCATCCACTTCTCTTTGAGGTTGATGTTGTAAACACCAGCGCCGCCGTTCTCCTCTTCAATATCGCGCATGAGGGTGATGCGGTTGGGGTCCTCCTTGTCGTACTTGACTCTGGTCTTGACGGCATCGGGAATGAACGTCTCGCGAGTAACGCCACCGAGGGGCTGAGCGACGTGGATTCTTCGGAGGACGTCAGAAAGACGGCCAGTAACTTCACCAGATGAGTTTGTGGCGGCCTTCATCTTCTGTGCGTTTCTCTCGGCGAGGAGACGGTCGCAGCAGGCGTTGCGGACGTTCATAAGGCCCTCTGTGGTTGTGCAAGAGAGTTGCAGGATCTCGACGTTATCCGACTTTGTGAGGTCCTGAAGCTGCTGCTGAGTGGCGGCATCGAGGTCTTCGGGTCTGCAGACGTCGATCTTGTTGATGACAACAAAGACGAGCTTGTTGGCAAAAAGAGGCTTGATGGACTGGAAGAGCTGCATCTGAGCGGCAACAGTGTAACCGCACTGCTCGGACAGATCCATAAAGTAGAGAATGGCGGAGCGCAAGTGGGCAATGGCGGTAATGGACTGCATCTCGATTGTGTTCATCTCTTCCAGGGGGTGGTCGAGAATACCAGGTGTGTCAATGGCCTGGAAGCGCAACATCTTGTAGTCAAAGTGGCCGACAAACAAACTCTTTGTGGTGAAGGCGTATGGCTGGACATCGACATCGGCGCGCGAGATGTTCTTGAGGAAACTCGACTTGCCAACGTTGGGGTAACCGCAGATGAGGAGGGTGCGGGTGTTTGGGTCGATGGCGGGCAGACGGCCAAGATGCTGACGGACCTGCTCGAGGTAGAGCAGCGGGTCCTTCATGCGCTTGCAGATGGTGGCCATGCGACCGAGGGCGGCCCGCTTGAGCTGCTTGCATTGGAAGAGCGACTGGCCATACTTGAGCAGACGGATGTAGTCACGGGCGACAGTCTCGATGAGATGCTTGGCGGTGGAGAGCTGACCGAGGGCGATGCGGAAGTGGTCGGCGTCGTAGAGGGTGTTGAGCAGATCCTTGTGGAAGGGGTGGATGTCCTGCAGGCGAGGGAAGCCGTCGAGGATGGCCGACAGCTTCTCCGTGAATGTCTCGGATGTGTATTTGACCTTACGGATGTAGAAGGCTATTTGTATGTCAATCAATGTGTCTTTGTCTCAAGGATAGTGCGGCTCTCTTCTTCTTTCCACTCACCTCTAATTCTCGTAATCTTGAAACCCGCTCTGATCTGTGTCGGCAGTCTCCTCTGTGTCCTGCTCAGCACAATGTCGAGAAACTCCTGCGACGTCGGCACAGGAGCAATGTCTTTCCAGGTCGTCTTCATGATGGGCGATGATTGAAAGATGTGGTGGCAGCGATGTTCTGCGCTGTACAAATCTCTAATAAAAGTCCCCGACAAAGATGGTTTGTCGATTATTCTTTTTTGCCCCAGACTTTCTTTGGGCTCACCGCCCTGGCAGTATCCGGCTTTACCACCTCTTGGCAGTCATTAGCGCCGAACCCTGGCAGCCTCACACCCTCTCCACTTCTTGATTCATCCGACCAATCGCCATCATCATCGTCAACAATGTATAACCACTGCTTGACACTCCACAACGCTGAAGAGACAGCGCCTATAGTTACAGTGTTACAAGTCAACACGTCAAAATGACATGCTTTATTGAATTAGCTATCTTACACGTGTCGGTGCTGTACTCTCCGTGCCGTTCGCTCAGCTCCGGTGTCCCTCTGAGCTAAGCGCGACCTGCAGCTTGCATCAAGTGGCTGCCGCCTTGTCCACTCATGCACCTGACCATGATCTGATCTCCATTTATGCCTCATATCCTGCCGAGGCTCTCTCAACCCTTGCGTCAGCTGTTTCCGCTCACCACTCACGCATGCCTAGACCATGAACCATGATGACTCGAATCAGAAATTATCTAAACTAGCCCTTCTCCATCATACAGCCCATAGGACCGTACGACAATGGCTCGAGACTATCAACAAAATTCAGAAGCTATCACGCATGGGTCAATTGACCAGGGCGAGCCTCGAGAACGTGGACAAGAGTCTAGATAATGTAACCAGGGCACGAGGTCAAATCAAGGACTCTGTTCTTGAATCTTGCTTGCAATCTCTCTGCCAATGTTTCCAATCGCAAGTCTGTTTTCCAACCGCATGACCTGTATGTCTTGCCAGCTGCATCTAATGCCCGACCAGTTACGACCTACGAGTCTCCAAGACTTGAACCATGACCCGCGCATAAAGCTCTTTTGTAAACTTCATTTTACTAGCAAGAAGCGTAATCCACGGAGGGATGTCGCCAAGGCTTTCTATGATAGACTTCGAACATGCCAATTGCATATTGCATCTCTAGTCAATGACGCGTCTGCGAGCGAACGAAACGCTGGCAGTGTCAGTCCTAATCACTCTGAGAGCGAATGCCTAGACCTTGAGAAAGTGGCATTATTGTACAAGGCTCTGGCTGACCATTGGGGTCGGTGTCGATGCAATCCTAGGCATAAAGCTAACCTGCGTTTGTTTTCCTGCTCGGCAGCAACCCAGACGCCTGTTACTTTTGAGATGCTGTTTGATGCACGGCCTTTACAATGGCACGAAGTGTCTATCAAAGCTGGAAGGTATGTTGTGAGATTGATCATCTTCAGGAACGGTTTACCTGCTGACAACTATTCTCGCAGTCAGAGGGCGAATAATCGAAGACTAAGATTTGCAGATCTTGAAGAGCATCCTGACCAAGCGACCCAGGTCAGTAGCCACTGGGTATGCGCTTGACCCCTGAACTGAGGCAATATTAGGGTCAATATTTTGTTCCAACTCGGCCCGATCACCGATTCTGCATGCTGACCGATAACGGACGCCAACGATTGAATCTCATTGCAAGCCAAGACCGTGGGCAACGACTGTTACTCTACAATCAATCCAGAAGTGAAGAAGGGAGCGGACGAATGTTCTGCTCGCTTCGAGATGTTCTACAACAAGAATCTCAAGGAAACACACCTGCCCAGCTACTTCGTGGTTGTCCAAGAGAGCAACTCTACCTAGCATGTCTGGTAACAACCGCGGTGATGCAATTGTACGGTTCTCCGTGGCTCTCGCAGGAGTGGACCAACACTTCGATCACGTTCAAGCTCAACGAGACGGACAATGGCAGCCTGACTACGATTCTGAACACACACTTCTGTCTTGACGTTGTTGCTCAAGCAGTCGACCCGTCCTTCCAAGCCGTCCTACTAGATCTTGCTTTGCTCATCATGGAAATCGAGAGCGGAAATTTACGGGAGCGCTACAGAAATAAGAGTGATCTTGATCGATATGGTAACGACTACCAAAGCACAGCGGCAGTCGTGGCAGACAGGTTTTATGCAGCATTGCAATGCAGCAAACAAACATGGAACGGTTTTAAGACGGCTGTCCAAGCGTGTCTGAAGCCTACTCAGCTGGACTGTGATGTGGAATCCGTACGACAATACATTCAGCGTCGGGTCCTCGAACCACTGAAACAGTCTCTTGAGATTGGTTACAATCTTCGACTTGGCGAGGTGGATTGTCACATGGATATTGACCCTATGCCTGATATCATCGAGACCGATGACAGTGTGGTGGCAGATTCTGATGGTCAACACGAGGCTTTCTTCTTCGACTCTGACGTGCTTGAGAGCGGTCAAGATCCCAATGCGTAAGAAGCACTCCATTACGGATTCTACTACAGCTGACGAGAACAGCAAAAAACGGTCGAAAACGTGGATCGACGGGATCATACACGGCGCCGATCGTATGCTATCAGCATCCAACGCAGGGGGGTCGCGGAGGAGCACTTGTCCCCCCATCAAGATTGCGTTGCTTGACACAGGCATAGATGCGGATGACAGGGAGGTCGCCGCACAAGAGATCAGGATAACACATCCAACACTTCGAGCTCAGGCATCACGGATTAAGGGTATTTGGAAACCGGGCATGCAGCCTTTGGAAGGCATGCAAGACAAACACGGGCACGGAACTCATGCTGCCGGCCTCATCCTCATGATAGCGCCTTTCGCCGAACTATACGTAGCGCAAGTGTCAAGCTCAAACGGAGACTTCCAGCCAGACGCTAAGGTCGTGGGAGAGGTATGTTCTTCGAGGACCTGCTTGCCACACCGCCTATTTTGACCGTATAATCTCCAGGCTATCCACCATGCAGTCAAGACATGGCAAGCAGACATCATCGTCATGTCATTCGGCTTCCCGCCCGATCATGCACAGATCAACAATATCGAAGAGGAACTACAGACGGCGAGCGAAGCACACGCCATGATGTTCGCCGCATCCTGCAATCACGGCAACTTGATGCCCGCCACCTTTCCGGCCACTCACCCTTCCACCATTGCCGTGCGATCCGTCAACAGCTATTGCACATCTGGCTCAGCCTTCAATCCCACTCACGACGGCTACCCGCGTACACCCTACAACTTCGCTGTGATGGGGGAGAACGTAGAGTCCACATGGCCGAGGCATCTCAACATTGAGGGTAAGAAGCAGCAGACAGGGAATTCAGTCGCCACTCCTATTCTGGCGGCAGTTGCGGCCAATGTGCTAGAGCTTGTCCAAATGAAGCTTGGTGCTGAACGGGGCAGTTGCGAGAGAGCCATGTGGGGCGAGATTCGTCGGCAGACACAAGGGCAGGGTATACGGAGAGCACTTGGTTGTTTGGTGCAGAATATCGGGGATCCGAGGGTGGACTTTGTACAACCTGGAGAAGCTTTCGAAAGTGGGAACGCGTGGACAAAGTTGAAAGCCGAATTTCGATATCAGCAGTGACGAGACATGACGAAGACGGAAAGAGCCAAGCACAGATGCTTTGGAATAGTACTTCATCCCTTGATGGTTACCTAAGAAAGTGTGACATCAGTCTGTGTAAGCCTCTAGGTTACCAAGATCAACCTCATCTGATTCTTCCGCGTTCACATCATGCTCATCCAGCTCGAAAGTAAATCCACCCTCCTCGTCCTCTTCATCATCGGACGCATCGCCACCATCAAGACTCATGAATGTCCCCTTATTGAACGCCTCGCTAGCACTCGCCTGCCCCCCTTTTCTAACCTTGAACCTTCGCAGCTGAAATCCAAACACCACATCCGTCTTCGACCTGCCGGTCGTAGCCCTCCTATCATCAACGCCGATACTTCCTCCGCCTCCACCAGACAGTGGCGATCCTCCCGCCAGAGCTCCACCTCCACTCGCTTCTGCTTCGAGTCTCGTATGGCTAAACGCACTATCGCTTCGACGAAAGCCCTTTGCCAACTTGACCCCAGTAATGATATACAGCGCCTTACTCTGATAAAACCTCAAACCGGAAATATAGTCTCTGATTGCCTGGTCGGTCTGCAGGCGCTGAGTGAGGTAGATGACATCGGGCACGAAATACGACGTCTGCATACTGTCCATGCGATAAGCGCAAGATGAGCCGACATCGCGTTCACCAGTGAGTTTGGCGCTGCAGGTTTCGGCGAAGCGGGCGAAGAGGCGGAGCTTTCCGGAGTAAAGGTGGGATTCGAGGGTTGACCATGGCTCTGGAGGGTTGTTGTAGATCTGTGGAGTCTGGAGCTGTTGGGTGGTGGAGGAGCTTGAGACAGCGTTTTTGGATGGAGTGGTAGATTGCGGGTTTGGAAAACGAGAGAGTGTGCTGAAGACGGGGTCGGAGGGGTTGGATAAAATGTTTCCAATGGCAAGGGGACCCTTCTTTTGGTAGTCCCAATTGGGAGCGAGGAAGTATGATGTCTGTTGGGCTGCCATTCTTGAACTTAGAATTGAGTAATCTCTTATGTCCTGGTGTCGAAAAGGAATATGGTGTCAAGTGAGATCTGGTAGAGCGTGATATGGATGCTTTGGAGCTCTACCCCATATGATATGCCATATTGATCACCAGCATCTCACAAAACTTTGTAAGGCAATACCCCACTTTGCAACTGTCAGCTACATCTACAGTACGGTGAGCCATGCATGCCGCAATTGCCAGCTGAGCATCGCCTTGTTCGCTGCACGGCTTGCCTTAGTTGTGCATTAGCTCAGCCAGTATCCTTGGCAGCCCACCTGCCTGCTTCGGGCCTCTATCTCAAAGTCCGTCGGCACACTTCATGGTGTGGAGTAAGCAAAGAGCGACCTTCAAAAATTGTCACTTCGAAATTGGCCTGGGATAATGTTATTCATCTAAATCTAGTTATCTCCATGGACCAGAAACCGACCATCGCCTCTCTTTGCCGCTCTTGCAACACCCTCCTCAAGCTCTATGAGAGTCGCGCACCACCTAAGCAAAAAGGATTAGTGAATGAGAGACTTGCAAGCTTCTCGTTCTGGACGAAGAATATTGGAGCCTTTGCTGGAGGGAGGTTGTCTGCCGATAGTCGACTCGAGTGCTGGCCCGAGTTGAGAAGTTCAGTTGTAGCTCTTTTATCAATCCTTATCAGGTGCATCGAGAGTGGTGAGTCTATATCGTTCCATGTGGATCAGTATTTTGTTACTCCGAGGAGCTGGCGCTGAATCCAAACCCATAGCCACAAATGAACCGCAGAAAGACGATGAGGTCGCCTCCGCTCCTTCTGAGACGAACATTAGCACTACTACAGAGAATGTCAAATCTCCACAAGACGGTACTACAGATCAATGAGATCTATTAAACAGGACAAACACTGACTCGAACAGTCAAAGAGGATGTACACGTTACGTACGCCGCTCCTTCTTCAACCCATACCAAGCCCTTCTATCACCGGACGAGTCATAGCCTTGTAGCAGATACATCCCAGTACCAGTCTTCAGCTCGAGACGATGATACTGTGCTCACCGACGCGACTGAAGACTCTGAGTACACGGGTTCAACAATATCTGAACCCGAGAAGCAGATGGATGAAGTTCTTTTCCAGCTGCACGAATTTCTCATGAACATACGAAGGGAGAGTCAAAAAAGCCGCAACCTGCGAGCGACACGCTACAAACATGAGGATATCGAACTATTTAGGAATTATATGACCATATATGTGGAGAAACTATCCAAGCCAAGGTTTCCGACTATGCCCGATTTTCTCTGTCAGCGACTGATCGCAACGAACGTCAAACGACGAAACGATCTAGAGTATATGATCCGGCATACACGGAAACTGGCTAGAGATCGTGAAAGTTTACGCCCCCAGACAAGCTCCAAAGGTCGTCTCACTGCATCAACGATAAGTACAGACGCCTCCAAGCCGGCTACTCTCCCATCAAAATCAGCGGCTGGTGTTTCTGTGGGCGAGTCGCTTCCCGCTTCGTTCATGGAGATATCCGCGGATCTTGTCCATAGACCTGCTACCGAAGACAAGTCTCCGGCACCGACTCATGACATCGCCGCTCCTAGATCGTCCGCGAGCTCTGTAGGCACATATATCCCAGGAGCGGCAAGATATCCGAAACCTCCACTCGCAGCTCGCAGAAATGGCACTCAGTCGTTCAATTGTCCTTATTGCGGTATGCCGTTGAAAGGGTCCCTTGCTCAGCCGGGTCGAAGGTCAAGAAAGCTCTGGGAGTCTGTAGATACATATGACATACAAGTCTCACCTTACTGATCCTGCTGCAGGTCTCACATAAAGGGTGATATCAGACCCTATATCTGTATCTTCAAGAATTGCGTCGACGAGGAGACCATCTACAGCACTCGCCGAGATTGGTTACGACATATGAGCGGTTTCCACAGCAAACTTCGATGGATCTGTAGTGCAAAGCCTCATATCACCCCGCTCATACTCGAGTCTGAACAGAAGTACATAAAGCATCTTGAGGACGATCATTATGGTCAATTCAAGAAGGAACATCTGAAACTGCTGGTAGACAAGAATGCATCTCGTTCTTTATCTGCACCTCTGTCTACCTATTGCTCAGCCTGCCCGTTCTGCGGTTGGACCACGGAAATGAGATCTCAAATGATAGGCATGTCGCCAGACCGCCTAAAGACACACGGGAGATCAGCCCTGGTAGGCTCCAAGCGACCCAGAAAGGGTAACTTGCCCATGGGTGTTCCTGATAAATCTATGTTCGACTCGGACTCGGATTCGGATACAGGCGGCGACTTGAAGCCTGGCTTCACATCCAACTCACTTGGAGATTCCAGCCTAGAGCACCATATTGCTGGCCACTTGCATGAATTCGCGCTACTCGCTCTTCCACTGGCAATGGACGATGATTCGTCAGATGGATCAGACTCGACTAGCAGTAGAGCGCCACGAGGATCTTTCGGTTTATCCATGAATGCTGGAAATCTTGCGAAGATCGAGTCAGATGAATCTTTACCCTTGGACGACGCTGAAGCCGATTTTCCGCAAGATCCGAGCTGGATTCCATCATGTTCAAGTGGCTTTGAGCAGTGGAACGTTGCCCTCTCTCGGTCATTCGTGGAGCAGAACGAGATTGGTGATGTGGAGCAAATTTCCACATATGCCACGTCAGTGGCCACAGGCAATGCTGCAGATTTGACCACGTGGAGTAAGATGAACAAAGGTGGACATCTTCATAGTCACACCAAGCTGTCTAAGGAACAGATCCCAGATACCTTCTCCAATGCAGGTCTGCTGCAGCTAGAGGACGCCAAGCAGAGTCTCCAAGACAGCAAGACCGAGCTTGGCGAGAACTCGGACACGATGGGTGACAAGCGCATTCAAATCCAAGAGCCCTTTCAAATTGCAGACCGCCGGCCTGTTGAGGAAGAAGCGCATCAAGGCCGACTTTCAGACAGAGGAGCAGCTTTAAGTTCAACCCCGATCTTGTATTCAACGTATACCGGTAATCGAAGCTCGATTTCAGGCGGTGCAACAACTCCTACAAGCACGGTGGAAGTTCACCAAGCAGACTCTGGACGGAGAAGGCGAGTTCTTAGACACGATCCGAGTGACGATATACTCGCCCGGAGCAAGACTAAGCTGCTGGATTACACATGGAGCACTGATAGAAAGGAAGACGAAAGATTCAACGAAGCGGATGATCCACTCAAGTCAAAGGCAGAAGATCCTGTGAAGTCAGAGGCCATTGCAGATCTGAAAGCTCGTGTGGAGAATTGGAGAGGTCTTGATATTGATAGCTTTGGTGGATTGGTCCTCTTCGGAACACACGGAGTAAATAAAGATGCCAAGATACGCACTGTGAGTTCTCTGTCATGACAATCATTCTCGTGACTTCCCCTTTCTCTGTCGCAACCGGCATGGTTGGTGGCTTTAGGATTCTCCAACTGACACTTTGATCCTTGGCATTAGTATCATCTATACCTGTTTGAGCGTATTTTCCTATGCTGCTCCGAGATTCGCGAAAAGACTCGGAAAAGACTGTTCTCCTTCCTTCGTACTACCCCCGCACAGTCCAGTACGAAGCTGAGACTCAAAGGTCGAATATTCTTGCTGCATATAAAAGATTGTTTGAGCTTCTCTCGCCCTGGTAGGTTGGATGACTGTACTGTCTAGACAACCCACATAAGCTTATATTTTGCATAGAGGGGTATTCGTGTCAAATCGGCTGGAAAGGAGAATCCGCCCTTGAGTATCTAACCTTGGTCTTTGACCGGGAAGACATCATGAGGGAGTGGTCCGACGCACTGTACCAACTGACAAAGCTCAATAACCTCCTGCAGATACCTCCACAGGCGTACACACACTTTCCTACACCATCCTCACTCGTTAACCTATACGTACGAGACTCTAGCCATGACAGCGAAGATCTTGAAACTACAGAGACATCCCTAAAGAAACCCGGTCGCGAGATATCTCAGGTACCAATTCCCCAGCCTGCCCCCGCGATCATGGAGACCAGGGAAACCATAACGCTCGAAGTCGTTGGCCCTACTGGCACTATGATGCATACTACAGTAACGACGAACATAACCTACCATTCACTAAGGAGGCATATCCATGCAGTGATCCAATCACTGTCATCTGGCAGTGGCAGATCTCCTGATCTCAGCAAGCTGCACATTGCATACACCGACGGTGAAGATACTGTCAGCATCCGTACCGATGAGGAGGTGCAGATGGCCTTTGAGACGATGGAGCAGCAAAAGCACAAACAGAGGCGTACTCCCAAGATCTATTGGATGTATAGATGGAACCCTTGACCTTGGTTCCGGTACTATATGGACGTAGCACATTGCGTTTGTCATCTCCACATTCGCTGCTTATATCAAGGAGGAGCTGCCATCTGTTCTAGCGGCAGGATTTCCAGCGTTTCCTCTCTGCTCGCTTCTTCCAGATGCGCTCCCGAATACTGCGTGTGCAGGTTCCCTTGGGTCACATCATGCCTTACAGCCCATTCACAAGCATGCCAACTACCAGAACCGAAGTCCAGAACGCCGGCATCCTAGTGACTGTAGCAACAGATGCCTTGTCACCAACGAAGAAACAATCCGTCCCGCCACTCAGACCGGTCGCGTTCTGCAGACACGCGTTTTCCATATTTTGGATATCGTGTAGTGTGGTTAGATTTGCGCAATATACCCTGCAGCTCGAGGGCGTCACTTGGACTGTGTTTGGGCAGCAAGATTGGAGAATAGCTGAGTTGTTGCCGGCAGAGCCTAGCATACAGACGCCTTGGTCATTCGCGAAGTCGGAAGTGACTGGGAAGGAAAAGTCATTTGTGAGCGGAGAGGCTATGGTGCATGCCGCTGAGGTTGTTGCCGTCGATACTGAAGACGACATGGGTAAAGCGCGAGGGAGAGCTTGCTTCCTGCGCTTACAAACAGATTGAAAGAGAATTGAGAACCTTGATTACCTCAAGGAGATGTCGTCGTTATGGGAATGGGACTCGTACTTATCACACTCAGACATTATAACACGTCGCGTCTCTTGGGACAAAGGCCAATCATTACTACCTTTGTATATGAAGATCACACTACTGTCTTTACACAAAACGATCGAGTAGCTCGTGTAGTATCCACATTCCCCACAGAGAAGGATTCCCATAGCCGTTGATCCACAACTTGTGCTATGCAGCCCCATCTGTATCCTTCCGCGGAGGGAAGACTGCGGGGACGGATGACATCGGTTGTCGTTGTTGGAAGTGTCCTTTCTACTACCCACTGCCGTGTATGGCTTTGGGGACTCAGCCATAAGTAGATGGTTTACCTGACTCGGTCGTGCTCACTCCGAATATCAACACGTGGGTGCGATGTTCAAGCTAGAGGTTCGTAGATTCCTTCCAGGAGTACAAGGACAGGGTATCCCAAGATCATCTAGCACAGCGCCAGCGCCGGTAGTCCAATATAAACTCTGTATTGCAGTTCCTGCATCACCTATCTAATCTACTACTTTCTTGCGTGCTGGCTGTGGTCTACATGCAAGTTTTGTAAAGACAGAATATGCGACTGTCCTTGCTTAATGTTGAAGGTAGACTTGGTTTTCAGAACTGTTGTATGCTGTAAGAGACGAAGGGTCCTGATGCTGCGGTAACGAAGTGGATATCCGAGCCTACGTGAGCCACGTATTGGGCGCAGTACAGAACATACTCAGCAAAGGGCACGCTCGGATGTGACAATCAAGTCAGGCGCGGCAACAGACATGGACCCAAGGAAACAAAGGTTTCAGGAAAGCGCAACGCAAGGTCCAAGGAACATATGCGTCAAAAGAGCAGAAAGACACGGGAATGGCGGGCAGGCTAGGATAACTAGAGGAGATGAAAGTGTCGGAATAATAAGAGCCAACCCTGTTGTGCTTCTTTCATTCTCAGTATCCGACTAATAATAATACTCGGATATATGTATGCAGGTTATGCTATGCTCCCAATCCATTGTAGCAGTCTTCCCCTCTTTTCTCGTCTGCAGGGCTGCATGTAGTCCAGCCCCAGCTCTTGACTCTAGCCTAGTGTTTTCGCATGGTAACCATGCTGAGCATCCTAGCTCACAAGAGCATGTACTCCCAAATTCACCAGAGTATACGGGGAACCGCACCAGTATCCTCTGCTGCGACACGTAAAAATGCATCCCTTCTCATCTTCAACTCTCCTGTCTTTGCATACACCCTAAAATAGACCAGACGAGCCGAACCACTCCAGCCAGACAAAGTTTAGTACTGCCCATGCATAGCAGCCATATCATTATTAGGGATGCCGAAGAACTGGAACCAATCATCCACATTCAAGGTCGTAGGCACCGCGGGCCCGCCACCGGAATGGCCCGAATTCTGGGACCAGCTGTCTTCGGCGGCCTGTCGTTGAGCCTCCATGCTTTGCGCGTGCGCCCATGAGACCTGGTCTTGGTATTGAAGGTGACCTAGTGGCATGGAATGATGTGACTGTGGTGTTGGTACTTGCTGAGCTTGTTGTTGTTGCTGGGGCGTAAGACCGTTGGGTGGTGGAGGGTGCATGGTCGTTTGGTGAATGGGTGTTGGTATCTGCTGAGGCGGGGTGGGATGAGTTTGTTGCATTGGTGCTTGAGACATGAATTGGGGCTGGGGAGGTGGGGGCTGCGGTTGTACCTGTGGATGTAGAGTTGGATCTACCAGACTATTGTGGGGTTGCTCGGGGCTAGAAATGGGAAACATGACGTGTGTATCCGGCGGGAAGAGCTGATCGGGCTGGTAATTCTGCCATAGATCTTGCGAGATGTTTGGTGAGTTTCGAGTATGGAGGAAGAGATCGGGTGGTGTGCCTGGGTAAGAATATGTATTGAATGGGGTCGTCTGTCGGGTACCGGCCCGGGAAGTACCCATGAATGCGTCTTGGTTCTGTCGTAAAGGTGGGCTGTTGGCAAGAGTAGTCGGCATCCCAGGTGCTTGAGACTGGCCATGGTCCTTGAGGCCATTAACAGGAGATTGCGGACGGGACCGCTCATACGACATTTGAGCAGACGGCGGACCTCCAGTATATGTGCCAAAGTCCATATCGTCGAACTTTCTCTTGGACACCGGCGCCATGACATTTCTTGGATCGCTCTCAGAGCGCGAAGGCGCTTGTGGCACCGAGCTTGGCTTGGACTTTCTATGAGCTTTTCCAGCAGCCTTTTGTAGGCGCTCCTCCAATTGTTTGTTGCCAAGGATAGACTCGAACAGAGTGTGCACCATCTTGGCCACCAGCCAGACTTTAGAGACAGACTTGAGTGCATTCATGCAGACTGTCAATCTCTGTTGAGTGACTGAAACAACGGCTTGATTTGATGATCGCATTTGATAGACGTGCATGATGAGCGCAGAAAACAGACTGTACACACTGTACGTTTTGTCAGTAAGAGGGGTATCAATTTGGGTCAAGACCAACATACATGAATGCAGGGGTATATCGAGTCTCGTTGTGCTCCTCTAGTGACTCAACAATGGCAGTAATCATTCCAGCGGCTTGATAGGCAATATTTCGCGAGGGATATGCCATGTCATCCGGATATCCATTCTGCTTTGTTTCCGCGCCAGCCGGTGGCATATGTGCACGATGTAGCAAGCAAAGAGTTGTGCTGAGGTGTGTCAGCAGGGGAAAGTGATGAAGAACAGAGCAAGAACCCACTAGTAATTCGAATGAAGCAATGCAGACCAGAAATGATGACGGCTCTTTTCCCAATATACCTCCTTGGGGCAATTCTGCAGCCAATCGGCAAGAGCCATGTCGCAGTGAGTGAGATCAATGGCGTTATTTCGACCTCGCTTTTGTGACGATACAGAATAATTTTGAGAAAGCACCAAACCCATAATCTCGCATAGTTTGACGTAGTTGAGGAAGAATTGTACGTGCACGGGATCTGCAGGGTACTCGGAAGGTTTGTCGGGTTCATCGTCGATAAAGTCTTCTTCAGAGACCATCTCGACGTCTGCATCCTCAATCAGGATGCCGCAAGGTCGGCCCAAGGCGACAGCCACGGAGCGATCTCGGGTGAACAAGGTCCACCAGATGCGCTTCCATAAGCGCTTATCTTGCTTGCTTAGTTGTGATCTCTCGACACTTCTATGCATGCCAGAGCCCTGGGCGACGATGATGGCAACTCGACTCCAGTAAAAGACGTTCTTGGTGACATCTTCCGGACCTTCCCAGTACCAGCCCATGAGGATCAGAGATTGAACAATGGTGACGCGATCGTCCTCGTAATTAGCGTCGAACAAGGCCTTTGCTCTCTTGTAAAATGTCATAGCTGCCGGAGTGGTGGAACCGTTGACATCCATGAGCTGAGGGTTAGTACAGACGCGTGAACCAGCAAGGAGTATAGCTTGGAGCAGAAGCAGAGATGGCGGATTCTTAGGGTCTTTGTATCTGCGCATGAATTTGCTTCTGTTGATGACGGGCACTACAGGAGCAATCCAAGTGAAGAAGGCCTCGACAAGTTCGTCGCATAGTTGGCGAGGGGGTAGTAAGAAAGCACCTCGTTCGTGCAGGATACGTAATTCCAGATCGTCGAGTTCGCTGACACGAGCTTTGGTGCCCTTCATGGTGTCGGGTAGCGGATAATGCACAACATCGGTGTTTCCATGGCGGTCGTGTACCAGTAGAGACAAATTCGAAGACTCTCCCAGATAGGCGACTCTTCCTGCCTCTTTGATGGGAGCGCGAGCAAACTTGGGCTTCATGTACTGCGCCCAGCTCTGGTCCTGGATATTGGCGGAAGCAATATACTCTTCGGTATTGTTTGTGGCAGGCATGCCCGTGTAGTTGATGCCTTCTCGCGGAGGAAGATGAGGCATGGGCATGGGAGTGGTGGAATGAGAGACTGAGCGCGGCGGCGGCGGAGG
The DNA here is from genome assembly GCA_027943355.1 of Dothideomycetes sp. NU200. NCBI lineage: Eukaryota > Fungi > Ascomycota > Dothideomycetes > Dothideomycetes sp. NU200. Next base: position 232,106 of record BSCJ01000028.1, on the reverse strand, counting down.
GGCGGTGACTGGTGATGGCTTGTCATTTTGGCTCATCGTATCTCCGCGATCACTGTTGGAGAACAAGATGTCAGCAAGACCACTTCTACGCGTGTTCCGGGCTAAGGATATGTCTCTACCTGTCCGAGTCTTTTGCTTTCGAGGCGCCAGTCTTCTTCCTCTTCGGTGTTGGGATCTTGCACTCGATGTTGAAAGCGACGCAATTTGTGCAGGGTACACCGAGACTAGCGGCATCACATCGTACCTGGAGGGGTGTGTTAGTTTCATGAAGATGGCGGGTGGTGGGCCAAGAGGGTAGGGAAAGGTGTTGGTTCCTTCGGGGTGCTATTGGTAACATACTTTACGCGCATGGCACGTCTGCGCATTACAGTGTCAGCGCATATCTGTCAAAGATGGGTGATATACAAAGTCATACCTCGCAAGCTCTGGAGGCTCGTTGTCTGATCACGCGCGCACGAGTCAGCATTTCTTTCTCTCAGGTTACAAGCCAGTCTCCTCCTCCTCAGCCCAGCCGGCATATGTCAAAGAGGGTAAAGCGCACCTTCTAAAGCTAGCATGTCCAGCCTGTTGCGACGGCGGTGCCGGATTGGTTTGGTGTTGCATCGGTGGAAGAGTGGGCTTCTGCGGTGCCACGGGCGCGGCGGCGGCGGTGGAAGCAGCAGCAGCAGTAGCAGCGGGGGATGGTTGTTGTGGAGCGGCCATTGCGCCTGGATATGGAGCAGGAAGAGATGCGCGAGCGTCATTCATCTTTGCCGTTGCGGTAGTCGCGGGCTTCCTGTCATGTCCATGCGGCTCGCGCGCGCCTTCCCAGCTTCGATGTACGAGTAGTACTACTATCGAGATGCGCGCCGTGTACTTGTCCTTGACAGCGAGCTATGGGCGTGTGTGTCAGCCGTGCTAGTCGAAGCGCGATTGTCGCCGGGAGTGCCAAGAGCGTGGGAGATGTGCAGTCAAAGCACGTTGGTGTCGTCGTTCAAAGGTTCAGTCGTCGTGGTTAGAAAGAGCTGACCACCGAGTCGTAGAGTAAGGTAAGGTAGTGAATTGCGGAGTACCTTAGCTGCGATTCGCCAGACCTGACCAGGACACAGATGGCCCAAACTCCGAAGCAAGCCAGTGCGTACACGTTAGTGCATCAGCAACGTGCCAAAACCCAACCTAGACCGCACCCCCGACTCTGCGACTGTTGCCAACTGCTAAGGGTAAGCCACACTCTTGCGCAACGGAGAACAGCCCAGCTGGACAGGTCACGCGTCATGCGGCCTGTGAGATCCAGACCCTTGGAACAACAATTCAAATCTGACACCGACTTGATGTCTTGTTCTTCTTGGAAGCTGCTTATAGCAAAATAGTGCAAACCCCTTGATTGCTATTTGCCAAAAAAGAACGTGTCCGTGTCGCACCGCTTATCACTTTCACAGGCATACTCCAGAAGACGCTAAAAGCCCACCTCTGAGCCGAGGCTCGTCCCGGGAGAGAGCTCCACACTGCCTTACTCTAATTTACCCCTACTGCAGTGTCTCTCCGTCCTCCAAGCAAAAGCGGGTAGGCCCGGCGGCGCGTTCATCAAACACGAATTATTGCATCTTTGTGTTCGAAAAGAAGCCGGATCGAAACATGTTCCCGGCAAATCATGCACATCTACCTTGTCCGCCTTGCCGCCTGAATGACTAGCCTCTCGGGTCATGCTGCACTCCAGAAACATGCAAGTCGCCCTATGTATGCCATGTATAGCAACTATCGCAGCTGTTAGGGAGGGAGGCAGATCGTAACTTGAGGACTTGTGTTCGATGTCAACATATCAGAGGAATGTATTAAGTGAGATCCAGCTCAATCATCGTGATCCATCGTCAGTGTATAATATGTCTGCATGTACTGACCGTGTGGTCCAGTACATACTCCCACCTTTGTACTTACTATACATGACTCGCGCGGTGTCCGCCCATCGCCATAAAAAGTCTCTATTGTCCACTTCCAGGAAGAACAATCCCTGCTGGTGGAAATACAGTATTACGATCTTCACCGGATACATGTATAATAGTACAGACCAGTTCTTTGCGACGTCTCGGCCCCATCATCTTTGTATCATATTGAAAGCACCTTCCCCCCATCTCCGCAGCTTCGTCCTGCAATCTACACATTCATGCAGTTCCGAGTCAGAGACGAGCACCACTCCACTGCAGCAGCCATTCCGATGATGTTCCTAGTCAGAAGAAAGATGGGAAAGAAATATGCACGCTCTACGAGGGATGAACCAGGGATAATTCCATGTCACCAGTTGAGATCGAGGGGTGCGGCTCAAATCTGCCTGTTTTTGCTACTACCTGAATCGTTCGGTACAACATCATTCTCCTTCTCGATCGCAGTATAATGATCTTCTTCCAGGCTGGTCCATGGGGTCGATTAATTGGTGTCCAATCACTGGGCTCCCGTTTACCTGTTCACCCCCGCACTTTGACCATCATAAACTTTTGATCAGCATCAACTACTCGAGGAACATATTCGTGATATTCTCCTCTCCCGTCATCACCTTCCCTCATTCTCCCGATGGAAAAGCCATTTCCTCGGCCATGAAACCAACCTCGCTCTTGTTTCCAGACGCAGAAAGAAGGAGACGAGAATGATGATGATGTAGTCGACACCGAACCCCGCATCTCCATCCATCACATCATCTTAGTCAACCCGCCAATTCAGCCTTTCTCTCGTCATAAAGCTTGAAAGCACCCAGCATCGTCTGAACCTGCTCATCACGAACGAACTTGAGCTCCATGCCCTGGACCTCTCTCTTGCGAACCTCCTCCTCCGTGACCCAAAGATGATGCTGATGCTCCTTCGGATTAAGCTTGATGACAGGAACCCCAATCTCATAGACAGCAGGATTATCAGTGCGTTCCTTGATGGCGCAATCGAGTTCTTTGACAAGCGCTTTCTCCGCATCACTCATCAACTCCTCTAACTTCTTGGTCTCGACGGCGACTTGCTCTCCAATCTTCTCCTTCGTTTCTTGCAACTTGACTTCCTCATCTGCTTCGACGCGTGCTTCGTCGGTGATGTCCACCATGAAGCTGACTTTGAGCCATTTCTTGGTGCGCTTGCCCCACCCAGTAGTGAATGTCTCGGCTGGCAGGATCTGCTGCGCAATGCTCTTCAAGGTGAGGCCGGTCTCTTCGTGGAGTTCGCGTGCGATGGCGTCTTTGATGGTTTTGTCCGTGGGGTCGGCCGTGCCGCCGGGAAGCTCCCAGTGGCCGGGGTAGCTGTCGGTCTCTGATCTCTGGACGAGCAGGAGGCGGTCGTCGTGGAAGGCTGCGGCTGCTGTGACCAGGTGGGTGAACCTACTCGGCTGGGCTTTCAGAAAGTCGGATGGAGTGCCATCGACGAACTTGTCGGCTGGAAGAAGCTGCGAAGGCTCAACTGGACGTTCGGGATTCATGATGTCCTCTGGGTGTTGGTTTTCGTCGAGCTGCTTGAGGCGAAACATCTAAAAGTTTTAATACCTAATGTAGGAGACGACAAACATGAGTACTTACCGTCTCTTTGAGATTCGTTCGTGTGAAAGAGTATTGTTGTCACGGGAAGCAGTTTGGTGAGAATCAGTGGCAGGTGAGGGTTTAATTGACTGATCAAGAAATGTATCTGAAAGTGTTTGGTGGGTCACGTCGATTTGTGCTGTCACCTAGCCACCAATCTCAGGAAGGAGCTCGTTTGCCTGCCCTGATTGCTTCCCATGCAGGCAGTTGTGGAGAATGAAGAACAAACGAGCCAACCAGTCCGCTCTTTGAGGAGTCTTGAACAAGCAAGTTGACGTCAGCCAGCGATGGAGGTCACCTTGAATTTCCACGAGAGCTCTTCGCAATTCATTCCTCACATGTTGATCATTGCTGCCTTGCTTTGGATAAAGCGTGATAAGCTGCAGCCAAGCGTAGTCAAGGCGCCAGATGACAACACAGCATGATCAGGCACATTCGCAGCCTATGGTATTTCAGACAAGGTTCAGGAAACATGTGTCGTAACAGTACCATTACAATGGACCGGAAATGTGGTGTACACTGTCGTGATGTCAGCCCGTGCCTTACATGTCTCAGTACATGGGGTATCCAAGCTACGCATAACAAGAGAGCACATGAAAGGGTGGTAGCAAAGATGCACATTAGAACGATGAAAGATCTATGTGATAACAGCATCAGCCTTCTGCAGTTGGACTAGCATCTCTGATCACACCCAACCCGACCATGAACTCTACCACCGCCCAGTCTCGTTCCACCCTCAAGCAACCTGCTTCCCAGCGCCAACATCCTCGACATGCTGCACAGAAGCAAAGTTCTTCTTCTCATGCTGCATAATCGCGTCGACCTTGGCCGCGCTCGCACTGCTAGGATCGAATTGATACCCCAACCACTCCTTTGCCAGCCGTCTCGCCAGCTCCAACCCCACCACTCTCTCCCCCATACACAAGACCTGCGCATCATTGCTCAACACGGCCCTCTCCACGCTGAACGAGTCGTGCGCGGTGACTGCCCGTACACCAGGGACTTTGTTGGCGGAGATAGCCACACCGAGACCGGTGCCGCAGATCAGGAGGGCGCGGTCAGCGGTGCCGGATGCGACGAGCTGGGCGGCAGACACGGCCGAGTGCGGGTAGGGCGTCTTGTCGTCCGAGGCGTGCACGCCCACGTCGATGACTTTGAGGACGCGCGGGTCGGATTCAAAGTCTGCTTTTATTTTGTTCTTGTAGCCGCAGCCGGCGTCGTCGGCGCCCATGGCTATGGTGAGTTTCTTGGTTGTCTCGGGCATGATTGGTAGGTTGTCACAACGATGTGTGAATGTTTTCTTTTCTACTGATTTTCTGTCCTTTCACAACTGACTGGTGTCGTATCCTACAGTTGCTGGGTCGGCTTGCGGATCAATGATTTTGGTTGTCGAACTCCTTGACTTGACCCAATCGTCCCAGCTTTGTGTCTCCCCGTTCGTGGTGACGGTATTTGGGTTCTTGGAGATTGTCACGGTACTGTTCTGCGTGTGCGCGTCTGTGGAATCGACTTCCTTTGTTTTACTCGTGTCCTTGAAATGTATCTTTTCGTGATAGTGGCCACCGGGTTCGCGAGTGAAATTAGAGGTGAATTGTATTCGCGGTTTGGGTGTTTTGTCAGACATTTTTTGAGTTTGGGGAGGGGGGAGAGGCACAGCTATATAAAGGGTAGCACAGAACAGGTGGCTCAAGGGCGAACAGGAGTGACTTGTGTACTGGTGACAATATTGCCTGAAAGTGATGTCCCGAGAAAGTGATGCTGCCGAACGAGGGGTTGCAGCTTTGAGTGAGGGGAAACGCGGATTGCCGGATATGGCAGCCCGAAATTGGAGAAGCCGACGGACTTTAGGCGGCCTGTCTCCGAGTTATATATGGCGATAGCAAATTATCAATAAAATAGTCACATTGGGATGTAGGTTGATGTAGTGATTGCTACGTTACTGACGCCGAGAGAATCGTGCTGTGGATCAATTTGGAACTTGTATCAAGACTTTATGGATATTTGTTGACAGTATGCTGAGACTAAACTTTTCTTCCTGGCTTGCCTGCAACGAACAGCTAGCTATACCTGAGGCCAAAATCTCTCCTCAGCATAGAGAACCTGCCTCCAAACATCCTCACACTTGGACCACTCGGGACTGCCTGCATTGAAGTCGGCGGCTAGCTCATCAACAAGACCACCGATAATGCTGACAAAGTCAATAAACTCTCCACCCGTCCAATTTGGGATCAGAGTTTTCTGCAGGACGTCCTCTTGACCGGAGGAGGATGACTGGCTCCTGGCATACCTCCAAGCTTCAAGGTAGCACTTTTCCGTGGCCCAGAGAACAGTCATACCTTCCAGGATAGACTTGTTGGGTGCAGCTGCACCGGCGAATATGTCTGCGTAAGCCCGTGTCTCTTGTCTGGCTTGCTCTCCTCCCTTCTCCCACCCAAACTCTTCACGCAGGATGTCCTCGAACATGGCAAGCTCGCGGCGTATGTTTGTGAGGGCGTCGATGAGGAGATCGACAATTCTCCATCCTAGAGTATCTGTGCGGTCTGCAATGGTCGGGATGGAGACCTTGGCGAGGAGCGAGCCGATGAAAGAGACGTAGTTGATGGCGTAGAGTCGGTCCTGGGTCAGCCATGCCAGAAGAGCGTCACGGTCAAGAGAAGCAGAACCGGCAAGCTTTAGCCAAAGGTGCTGCGTCGCAGCATTGAATGCAGCGGGTGCATGGGAGATTAGATGGGCTGTGAGTCGAGCCATTGGTTGTGACACGAGAGGGTACAAGTGATTTTATACTGCGAAGTGGTAGTGTAGCTGTGAGTATGCGGGAAGTGACAATGTGGAGAGCAAAACAGCAACTTTATTGCTTGACAACGGACGCGATGGGCGGATCGGCGTCAGCCTCACGGCTCAGGCGTAATTGAGGGACAGCATGTTCATCTGACTCGGACCTGCTTCGGCATCAATACGTTGTGTTCATTGTGCTCAAGATTGCAGGCGAAGAAATTATGACTGGTGGACATGGGCAGTGTCGATTGGCTCAGGGTAATTGACAAGGTTTACATTGCGATAGGAGAATGTAGCCCCGATAGTAGAATGAATGACAACAATAGTCAAAAGTGTAGATTACCATCAAGCAGAATTAGGAATGGGAAACGACATGCTCGTCTACTGTTGGCAAGCTAGCTAGGTGATCTTTACTACTGTACAGGTGTTCGGGTCATATGCTATACGCAGGATCAAGGTATTTAAGATAAAATCCAGAAAATACTGTAGAGCATTTCGAATGTCTGTAATAATTTAGATTGAAGCACGTGTGCGTGGTTCGCACTAGATGAATGGCTAAATCACCTCTAAACGTCATTTGTGATCGGCCCCACCAGAGCTAAAACCCCAGGACTGAGATGCCGACAGGTCCCTGACGAGCTTGGTCCTTAGCTTGTACCCCAAAGTGTAAACACACAGTGCGACACGATGGGCATGTCTGAAGCGTAGACAGAGACAGACAGCACAACACTACCGCCATCTGCAGCATGGAGAGCCAGCAGACAGGCCAAGAGGCAGCGGCTGGCGCACAACAGGCATCCCTGTCTCAGAAGCTCAATGGCCTCTCCATTTCCCCTGCCAAAACACAAGTCCCTGTCGTCCCTTCATATGCCTCTCCCACCTTCTCCAGACGATCTTCAATGAATGCTCCCTCCAGTCCAGGTCGGACAGGCTCGCCACTCCCCTCTGCCGACCCTAAACCTTTGCGCAGAACATCCGGAGGACAGCACGACAGGAGTCCCTCGTTCTCCAGGATGGCCAGACAGACATCGACCAGCTCCCTCAAGAGTGTCACGTCCAACAGCGCAGTCCCTCCTCCTTCTCCTAGACGTCCTCCTTCCTCAATCGACATGGCGCGCGCTCCTTCGTCTCTCTCCTCGTACTCGACCTCTGCCCCTCCCTACTCCGCCTCACTTGCTCCACAGGTCGAAGAGGCACCCGCCGCAACCGCCACTTCTGTCGCGTCCGACTTCTTTGCTCGAGACCTGCTATCCCACGAGACTGATGCTGCCACAGCAGACACTGTTGTCATCATCCACGACGCCTGCTATGGCCATCGTTTCTCCCGCCCCAAAACCACAAAGACATCGTTGAGCATGATAGTAGAAAGACCCGAACGCATCCTCGCTTGTGCCCTGGGTGTATCGCAGGCCTATGTACGACTCGGCTCGAGACACAAGGGAGGGCTGAATCCACCCCATCCTGACACCACTCCCGCTTCCCACCTACCATTCAAGATTCGCAAGTCATCCCGTTCTGTCGACGTCACCTCCCCTGCAGTGGTAGCAGTGCATGGCAGGAAATGGATGGAAGAGCTGAAGTTCATGTGCGACTCTGCCGGCACGAGGCTGTCCTTGGGTATGAAAGAGTTGGCCAGACAAGACGAGTTCCCTGCCAGTCAGACCGAGAAGCCCACCTTCCACGAAGGTGACTTGTATCTCTGCGCCGAGTCGCTCAATGCTCTACAGGGTGCCGTGGGAGGTGTCTGTGATGCCGTCGATCAGGTCTTCAATCTTGCTCCTGCTACACCCCAGCGAGCCTTTGTCGCCGTACGACCACCGGGTCATCATTGCTCGTCAGACTGGCCCTCGGGCTTTTGCTGGATCAATAATGTTCATATCGGAATCGAATACGCCGCTCAGACTTATGGTCTCACTCACGCTGTCATTTTCGACTTTGACCTCCACCACGGGGATGGCTCGCAGGATGTGACATGGGAGAGAAACACCAAAAGTGCTGCAATGCCCAAGAATGCCCCTTTCAACAAAAAGACGGCCATCGGATATTACAGCATGCACGACATCAACTCCTATCCATGCGAGTGGGGCGACAAGGAGAAGGTCCAGAACGCAAGTCTCTGCATCGACAATGCCCATGGTCAATCTATCTGGAACGTCCACCTCGAGCCCTGGAGAACCCTGGACGAATTCTGGTCCTTGTACGAAACAAAGTATTGCGTTCTGTTAGAAAAGGCTAGAGCCTTTCTGAAACGCCATACCGACCGTGTCAAAGCCACGCCCAAACAAGGGTCCCCAAATGCTGCCATCTTCATCTCTGCAGGTTTCGATGCCAGCGAATGGGAAGGTGCTGGCATGCAAAGACATGCGGTCAACGTCCCTACCGAATTCTATGCCCGCTTCACCAGAGACGTGGTCAAGCTCGCCCAAGAAGAAGGCACATCCGTCAATGGCAAAGTCATCTCTGTCCTGGAAGGAGGCTATAGTGATAGAGCTCTCACTTCGGGCGTCCTAAGTCATCTTTCAGGTCTATGCGACAAGCCGCCCCCACAAGCCTCGAACGAAGTCGTGTCGGCAATTCAGAGAATGAACACTGCTGCCATGGGAATCGATAAACCCGACACTGGAGACGCTGGCCCTACCTACGACGTCGATTGGTGGCACATATCAAACATCACTGCTCTTGAAAACTACATTACCCCGCCTCCACCTCCTCCAGCGCCCAAAAGACCTGGACGCTTACCGACCTATGCAACACCAACACAATCATTCACTCACAAAGTCGTCGACCCCGTCACTTTCAAGCGTTCTATATCAGGTACACTTCGTGCTGCTCCTCCGTCTCCACCCAGAAACATTCCTCCGCCCGCTGTGGACTGGATTGTTGCCACACATGAGCTCAGTAAGCTTTTGATTCCTGGCGACAGGCAGACCAAGAGTTGCAGACCTGAGGAACTCGCCCCTACAAGGGCTAAGAAAGACAGGCTCTCCGAGCCACCTGCGCTTCCTGTTGACACGGGCAGACAATTGAGGGGGCGCAAAGCCAAGACGCCAGACTCTGTTGCTTCCCCGCCGGACATGGACGCAATCACTGATGCCTTGAGAAGGCAGACAATCTCAGATCTGCCAGTATCTTCCAGGCTCGACACAGCGGCATCTTCGTTGCAAAGCTCTCCCATCCAGACGACGAATCGAACAAACCAACTTTACAGCTCCATCAACGACAAGCAGAGCACAACTGCAACCCTTCCTGATCCAACAGAACCTCCTCTCGTGTCCACCCGCCCTTCGGTAAAGGAGCCTATCCTCCCCAAAGCAAGAAAGCCAAGGGCTCCTGTTGCGAAACCGTTGAAGAACGAGTCGAATGTCCCCAAGTATGACCAGAAACCAGCGGTCCGACCGGCACCGAAACGATCACCGGCAAAGGCCAGGGACGCTCCGGCTCTGACTTCTGCCATGAGCAGTGCCTCTGACAACTCGGACAAACCATCAGGAGCCGGTCCCAAACGAATCCTGCTCAAGCTAGGCACGAGAGAGCAGTCTGAGCGTAAAACGCAAGAAAGACTCGATGCCGAGAAGAGACAAGCCGAGGAGAAGACGAGCAAGACTGCGAGCAAGACAAGTCCAAGCAGACAAACGCCGCAGACGGAAACCAGCAAGGCTGGTCTACCTCGACCAGGACATGCCGCCCAAGGAGTTCCGCCAAGCACGTCCGAGATGTCGCAATATATACAGCCTGGGGGTAGGCCACTGCCAGAGCTCGAAGTCCGCGTACCTACTCCAAGAACGGCACCAGAACCAGATCGCCCTTTTCCCCTCCCATCGCGAACGAGTCATCTTTCGGCAAATCAGGATCTGATGACAGAGGACCAGCAACAGAGCAGACCCGATACCCTCTCCGGGTCATCATCCTACGACCAGCCGACCTCGCCGGCAGTCTTCACACCAACATTCATGTCGGCATTGCAATCGCCTGTGCTGACACCTGACGGTGCTGGAAGAAACGGTGCAGCAGCTGATGTAGTTCCTGGCGCGACACAGACGGGGCATGGATACGTGCAATATCAATATCCGCCTCCGCAACAACAACACTCCCACGTACAGAATGGAGCCCCTGCTACTACAGGCGTCGAAACTGCAGATATGAATGAGATGGTGAAGCAGTCCATGATTGTGCACCCTCATATGGTGATTGCGGAATCAGCCATCAGCCCTGATGCAGGCATCCAAGGAAAGACGGACGACCTGCCCAAAGGAGTGACTGTGCGTCCGCAGTCGCTGTATCAGAGGCAATCGTCTGGCTACGGCCAACAGAGTCAGATGCAAGGTGTAAGCAGGGATAGACTGCCCGTTTTCAGCAGCACAGGATCTATTCCTTTTGCTCCACCTGCCTCTTCGCCTGCAATGTCCATGGCAAGACCAGGCAGTGGACTTGGCATCAGTCATGAGGGTGGACACGTCTCTGGCCGTGCAACGGCGCCTGCGACGAAGAAGCCAGCGGATATCTGGGAAGTTCCCGAGACTCCTCAGAAGTAAATGTCTTGGTGTCTCTCTGTGATTTTGTAATCAAAAAATGGGCTCCAAGGGCAAATAGACACTCTACTGACGATGTAGAAAGGTTCAATTTGGAAGATGTCTTCATATCTGGCTTGGGGATTTGGACTTAGGCGACCCAGGGCAAGGCTGTCAGGCAGACAGATCATGTCTTTTGACCGTCGGACGGCATCTCTTTGATTTTGGTTTCTAAATTCTGAGTCAGAGGAGCTTGGTGGATGAGACTTCTAACTACAAAGATACCCGAAACTCTCATATATGTTGTTCTTTTAACAGTTGACTGCTCCCTTCTCTCGCATTCTGATACTCGTCCAATTCCGTGACTCGGACAAGAAGCTTGGAGTTGTAGTAGGCTTTTGCTGTACTTATCTCTGCCAATATTGAAGAGGTCAAAAACATTAAGTACCATAGGTCACCACCTTGACTCTTTCTCCTATCTGTGTCGTTCTCAGATGAATCTCATGCTTGGTCTTCTGTCCAATGCTGGAGGCCTGATTCACATTAACGGGTTTCGTGGAGTTTGGTGGCCTACGAGTATCCAAACGTCCTCTGTCATCTCCATGCCGCCTCGGAATGCTTGACCGCGGCATGGTCTTCACGATTTCCGATATCATAGTGCCTGGACATTTGTCTCAAGAGACGATCAAAGTCTGTGTGAGACAACGAATGTCCAGACTTCTCTCTATACTACACGCAGAAAACCTGCACCCATAACCTACACGCCCCTCCTCACCATCTAAACAGCTATAATGTCCAATTCCAACTCCCACCTAAAGCTTCGACTGGATCCACTCGTGCACAACCTCGAAATATCTCTCGCTGTTCAACTCCAGGTAGCCAAAGTGACCATTACCATAGATGCCTCTATCAGCCATCTTGATCCATTCGGCCGCGACGCCCGCCTGGCGAAGATAGTTGATGACGCACTGATCGTACGTGATGTGCGGACTGGCAGACCCCGTAAGCGCCACATATGGCACCTTCGCGATCTCGGGAAGTGTGCGTGCCGGTTCGGCCTGCATGATGCAGCTGCGGAGGGCGAGGGTGTCGTTGCCTACGGTCACGGTTTGCAGCTCTGTGTAGTTGCTAATAGCGGGGTAGTAAGTGATGGGTGTGTTGGTCAGACCCCAGGGACGGGCAGAGGTGCGGCCGACGGAGGAGGTGGTGTTGCCCGTGTAGGACTCGAAGGGGATGGTGGCGGGTTCGAGATTGATGTTGCCGGCTACAAGGTCCGGGCAATCGTTTGAGAGGAGGACAGGGTGGAGTGCGCCGATTGAGTGGGAGACGAGGAAGGCGGGGCCGATCAGCTCTAGTAGTGCGCAGCCGGATTTCCTCATGGATAGTTCTTGGGCTGTCAGGTTTGAGGTTAGGGGGATGAAATTGGACTCGAACGAGTCAAATACGGGATCGCCCCTCAGGCCGGTCTGGTACAATGTCAGTATATCTTGTTCTCCACATCTAGTGTACTCAAATTGATACTGACGCCAGGCCATTGTGTGTGGTTCTGAGACTGGGGATACGCATCCGTAAGCTGAGGTGCAGTGAAGCCTGCTTGAGAAATCTCCGCAGTAGACCCAATGCGCATGACAAAGTCCGTCAAGTCCTCCTCGCTAGCTCGACCAACAGAGGTCTGATCGAGAAGATAGACCTGGTATCCTTTGTCCAAGAAATGCGAGGCGAAGCCCTTTCTGTTGTCGGGAGTGTTGAGCCATGTCGCTCCTGAAACACCTTTTTCCCAGGAATTGAGTCAGTCTCAAGACGCTTGTTTTCAAACTCTGCACGTATACAAATTGAGACCTACCTCCTCCGTGGAAGAAGACGACAGGCTTCGATTGGTTCACAACAGCAGGTGTGATCTTCTCGACATAGATTTGATCATAAGTCAAGTTTCCGATGGCGTTGTTGACGTAGTGTCCGCCAATGTAGAAATAGTCGCGACGAGCAAGAGTTTCCTTGGATGCGCATCCGGGAGCGACTGCATTGATACCGATACAGTCGCTGGTGTTACTAGCACTACGGCGAGACAATGATGTATGGGCGTGAGAAAGAGCCGCACTGCTGAGGAGCAAGGATGAAAGTTCGGCGATGCGGACCATGATTACAAAACGGGAAGGAGAGGCGAATGTACTTGAAACAGCCTCCTGGTCACAATTGGAGAAAATTACGGCGTCGGGAAAAGCGACTCGTTCTTATACTCGTAAATGATACCGTGGTCCTATAATGGCTCTCGCCGTATTGCCGTGATTACGAGGACGTGCAATCATCTTAGACAATTCGATAGGGTTATTATGGGAGTCCACTTTCTGGAAGTTATCAAGGAAGGTCGTGGGCCCTCTCAACACTGCCCTCCTTCGGCTACGATAGATACTATATTGAAAGCTAGTAGCCCTGGGATTTACGGACGTTACCTTACCTTGCTTTTATGATCTCGGCAGGGAAGCGGTGTGTGCTTTTTTTGCCAAGTCAAGTCTGATGCGCGACATTCCTGAGTTCAATCCTGTCTCACATTCTAACATGACCTGCATCTAACCCGAAATGATGACTGGCAGGTTTGATATCTTAACTCGGTATCACGACATAATTTGCGCAATCCCAAGGCAGGAAGAACACGGCTGTGTTTCACAGTCGTTTTGATGCTTGACCATACTCCGCGTAGGTGCTGAACAGGTGATCCGAATGATCGGCACTACTCCACGACCGACTCTCAACCATCGTCTCAGCGATACAACTTTGTCCGTCCATTCTGGTCTGTGGGTCTTTCATTATGAAGAGCAGAGCCGGGACGTTCCATGCCTCGGTATATTTGTTGCATCGAAGACTACCATGTACCCCGTCTGGTAACCACCTGCTCGAAAAAGCCATACAAATTAACGTTCATTTGGCCACGCGCAACCGATGGATGCCAGGACTCTTGACATGGGTAATTAAGTAAAACGCAGGTTCTCCGCCTGCAAGGTCTCTATGGCTTGTTTCCCTCCTGCTTTCTTGTTCATATGCATTTTAATGTGACGTTCTGTCACTGGGTGGTTGCTTTGTGGCCTTCTCATTTGCCATCATGGCGCAGTCGGCGCTTATAGGCGACAAACCCTTGACTAGCCATGATTACTGGATCATCAAGGTAGGTGCCAGCTGGAGTAGATTGCTTGTCGCAGCTGTAGTTGTACTAATCTGTTCCTCTCGCTAGGGCATGTACCGAGCTGCCTACGACTTTACTGCCGATCCTAGTGAGGGCTACAAATTGATGCCATCCAGACCCGGTGGCTATCAGTACAACGATAAGAGAGCTGGAATCATTGTGGGCATGGTTATCACGATTATCATCATGCTGGGCTTTACCATGACCCGACTATGCCTCAGATTCTTCCGCACGGGTCTAAAATCAGGAGCCGACGATTGGGTGCTCATACCAGCAGCAGTATGTGGTCGTACAATTGACCGATTTCGACAACTCAAGCGTCTGATGGCTCACTGCAGATCTTGGCCATAGCGTATCCCATCCTCCAGATTTGCATGGTGACAAATGGAGGGGGAGGCAAACACGTATGGGATGTGACTTATGCCGAGTACAACACGTTTAATGCTGTAAGTCATCCGTTACATTACCTTGGGTGGTCAAGACTGATCAACGTAGCTTGGCGTCTTCTGCAAAATTATCTTCTTCACTACCGTCGGCATCATCAAAATTTCAATTGCCCTTTTCATACGGCGCATGTCCGGCGTGAAAGAACCAGGATGGCGAATAGCAAATGATGTGCTCATATTCTTATTGGTTGGCTACACATTACTGGCTCTCTTCTGGACATGCTTCCAATGCGATCCTCCCCCAGCAATGTGGAACAAGGCTTATTCGGGCTTGCAAGCCAAACCTGCCAAATGTTGGTCAACCGAGCTTCTCGCCAACTCCCTCAGCGTGATCCACGTGGTCATGGATTTCATCCTGCTCGCGACGCCAATGGTCATTCTTTGGAAGGTACAGCTCAGCAAAGCAAAGAAGATCAGACTCTATGTTGTTTTCAGCGTCGGCGCTTTGAGTTGCGTCGCGAGCATCATCAGGCAGCTCGCGCAAAAACATATCAACATGGACATCACATACGGATATACCACCCTTCTCGCCTGGACAGTCGTGGATCTCACCCTCGCCATAATGGTTGCATCCCTGCCTGTCGTGAGCGCACTACTCCCTGCCGTGTTTCGTCAATTGACCGGCACATCAAACGCATACAACACGACACGACAAACAGGAGCAGGCGTAAGCACAATTACGGGGTCTAGGGCTGTGACAACGATCAAACGTCGGAACACAGGGGATTCTGACGAAGGTGGCATTTTGAGGGAGCATGAAATTGAGATGTCGTATACGATTTACAAAGCGAAAAACGCGTCGGATGATGGAAGCGCTGTGACGGGTAATGCCAAAGAGGCGGCAGTATCGTGGAATGCTGCTCATGGCCATGAAGGAGGATAGCGATGAGGAGAAAAATCTTTTCTCTCTGAACTATAAGTAATGTTGATGTGCCACTGGATTGGCCTTTGTCTTACTTTTCTTTCTACTTATAAACAATTAGATACCCTTTCGATGATACACATGCTGGCTAGTACCGTCATGAACAGCCTCGACACGTGAATTTCGCCTTGGTCACACACAGGAGATGCACCGAGGACTCAGTGGCGTGAAAAACATAAAAGAGGGTAGTAACAGAACACCAGAAAATCTCCTTCGATCAAGATTCAGCGACAAACACTCTCTACTGGCGAATATGTAGGAGTAGGTAGAGGTGCATATAGAAGCAAATCGTGAAGTCACTCCACAGCATCATCATCATCCCGCCATTTCCTCTTTGACACTATCAACCTTGTCGATCGCTCGACCTCCAGCTTCTTCTGTTCCTTATCCTCTTCTGCGCGCTTGATTTTCTTCTCCATACCCCGAAGGTAAGACCACAGGTTAGAAAATTCGTCCTTGAGCTCATGTATTGTCCTTTCCATGTCCTCCATACTGTTCTTCATGTCCTCCATACTGTTCTTCATGTCCTCCATACTGTGCTCCATGTTTCTGATTACAGCCTTGTCACCATGCCCAGCTTTCTCCTCGGACAATGAACAAGCAGCAGCAGCAGCAGCAGGAGGAGGAGACGCAATGCCAGCAACGCATCCCGCCCTTCCCATCCGCTTACAATGCGCGCACGCCTTTTCTTTCTTGCTTTCATCTGCCCAGATTCTACATTCCACCTCCAGTCTATATCGCTCACAAGCTGCACAAGGCACGGGCGCGGCTTCACCCGCAGAAGTCTCCATGATCCGGCCAGCGGCATCAAGCTTGCGCAACATGTTCAGTGCGTTCTTCTTCTCTTGCTTTGCGGCTGCGACTGTTGGGGCCCGAAGAAATATGGGATTGTTTCCACCATAATTGTTCGGTTATGCTGATTAATTATCATGGTTGGATTGCATTGATTTATGCTATCGATCTAAAGGCAGAAGCAGTGAAGGTAATGATGCGTGGTTTCCAGGGTAGAATTGCAAACCTAACCGGACCGCAAGCTATTCTTGTCAGCTAATTCCTCGCGGTGAAGTGTAATTGCCTGAAAAGACGATGCACGATCGCACACAAGTACACTGCATTGAGTCTAGGGACTGCATTGCGTACATACAATCTGAAGGTCATGTAACTTTGAGACGTAACGTGCAAAATAAGGATGAGTACACAAAGAGAAACCATAAACATCTATCCATTGAAATTACTAAAGCTTGAACGAGTCATCCATCTGCCATCCACCGACCTGTCTCATCCTCTTGAACCAATTCTGAACATACGGCAGTCCAGTATGCGGTCCGTACGGATCCTTGTGCCACTGCGGGACTGGTGGCTCCAACGACGTTTCCTCCATACAAGTCTCCTGGAGCTCCTCAAGCGTGCCACCACGGTTATACACAACATCATTCCAGCCTTCAGGTCTGACCGCTGCCATGTCCGCCCTCAGCTTCTTAGTAGCCTCTTCATCCACAGTAAAGTCCGCCATATTCATCACTACGCCGTAGTTCTCCCGGGCACCCTTCTCCGTGACAAGTCGGCGATGGACCTCGAGTGCGACGATCTCTGCAGGTCTGGTCAAAGCATCTCCTAGACCGCCACCTCCCCAGGTCACCCATTCTAGGACATCCCCAGGCACAACACGAACATGATCGGCTTTTGAAGGCAGGATCACTCTCTCCGGCTTATCTGTGTCCCATGAGTTATTGAAAAACAGAGCTTTCTGCGAGCGTCGACCACAAGATCCGCCGTTGACACCCCAGGGCTTAGTGAACCATCTGTCGTCATGCAGGGATACCTCACCGGCGCATAGGAAGCGATAGAGTGTTCTTTGGGCGTTTCCACCTCTGTAAAAGCCTGCACCCCCAGAGTCTGGGACTGCCTCGTTTGCTTCGATAATGATGGGAAAGTAGAGCTCGAGGTTCTCTGTAGGAATTGATTTGATGGCTGGGAAGAGGCAGTGACAATCTGGTCCGTCTCCCTTGGGGCGTGCTGGTACGCCACCGAAGCCAATCTAAAGATCATATTAGCCAGAACTACGGAACGAGAACAGAGTTATCAGGTAAAGGGAGGAATATAGAGAGAACAATTGAAGGCCAGCAGAGTTTGCAGGAACTTACCTGGTATAGCAAAAACCATTCACCATTTGGCTTGTAGCCACTGTAGAATAGATGCGGCGAATCTGAAAATCCGGCAGCAGTACGATAAGTTGCATCCCTTTGACCAAAGAGAGCAGTCAGCACATCCATGATACGTCCGAGTAG
Source organism: Dothideomycetes sp. NU200 (assembly GCA_027943355.1). Lineage (NCBI taxonomy): Eukaryota > Fungi > Ascomycota > Dothideomycetes > Dothideomycetes sp. NU200. The sequence goes on along the minus strand of BSCJ01000028.1, from coordinate 214,465 downwards.
ATGTGTGCGGCAGGACAATGCCGCCGGTCGAACAGGTCTCAATATAGAGCCTTCCGGAATAGAGATATCGATCAGATCATGAAACCCATCGTTCACAACGCAGTGAGGGTCATATATAGCCAATAGGAAGTAGCCTATGAACATCTTGAGCATCGTATAAGAGAGGTAGAAGTTGATCGAGGTCTCGCTCTGTGGTGATGTGCCGTCAAAATCGAAAGTTAGCTTTCCATTGACCTTTTTCATCGAGCAAGTGATGGCCCAGGGTCCAACACCATGGCCATCATCATCAATGAAATCAGTGAAGCTACTAGGCTCATCCCCGATGCAAGTATCGATCAAGTGACCGACGGCGTTTTTGTTGCGGGCCAGTAGCTCGTCTGTGGCTGCCTGGTAGACTTCGGGACCATATCTGTCGCAAAGCTCACAGACTCGGGTTGCGGCGGTTCTGCAAGCTGCAACAAGAGCAGTGAGATCGCTGCGGAACCATTCTGGAATACGACTGTTCCTGCAGAATATTTCGACAAGTGCGGTGTTCATTTCGCCCTTGTTGTAAAGTTTCACGCACGGAATCTGCAGACCATCCTCGAAGATCGACGTCGCATTGATGGACATAGATCCAGGGACCTTGCCCTGAACGTCGGTCAGATGACCAAAGTTGGCAGCCCATCCCACAATCTTCTTCTTGTACCAAATAGGCAAAAGAACAATGACATCGTTCAGATGCGTGACTGCACCAGAGATCTGGTAAGTGTCATTTGTGACAAACACATCACCTTCCTCGATCGTGCCCTTCCAGAAAGACAAGAACTGCGTGATAAAGGAACCGAACTGGCCAACAAGCATAAGTCCGCTTGGGTTGGTAATGACATTGAATTCGTCTTGTTGCTCGCGGATCGCGGGTGACATAGCACATCTCAGCATCAGAGTGTCCATTTCTCTGCGGATAGAAGCGAGGGCTGAAGCTACCAGACCGGGGATCAGTGGCGAGTTAGACACAATCTCCCGTGCCTCCTCGGCAGTGGTAGCAATCTCTTTCTTCCGTTCGCCTTCACCTGTTGGGCGTATGAGGATGTTGCCGATCCCATCAATTTCGCCATAGTATCCTGGCAAGATGAGCGTGTTGGAGTCCATTTCAGTGATGATGGCAGGGCCGGAAATCTTGATCCCTTTCTTGGTAATCTTTTCACGGTCCCAGAACGTCGCCTCGACTTCCTGACCATCGCATACTATCTTACTTCTGCTGACAATTGCCGATTCTGATGGTGTCTCGCTTTCCGCCTCACCAACACTCTGTATCTGGACTTCAGGTGATGCGTCTGTGATCTTGACACGGAGACGCATGATTTCGAGCTCCACGTCGGCCAGTGAGAAGCTGAATTGTTGCTCATGAACGACAGCAAACTTGGCACGTAGAAGGTCGAGTATCCCAGTCGTATCATTGTCCAGGTCTTTATCAATCATTGCCACAGTCAATGTCAATGCTTGTCCCTTATAGCGCATATCAAGCTGGTAGGAAACGTCAAGTGTCGCCGACGAGTCAGAGAGAGCTTTCAACATAATGTCCTCGCAACTCGTCTTCAGCCCACCGAATTCAGCCTTCAGTTCCGAGGCCGAGACATCGGCGAACATTCTAATGTAGGTGCAAGCTAGTTCGTGACTCATCTTGGTTGTCACATCACCTTGGGCGCAGAGGACACCAGGTGATGGAGGGATGATGACAGGCCATGATCCCAACAACTTGCCCACGGCATTAGCATGTAGAGGACCGGCACCTCCAAAGCAAACAAGAGCGAAATCTCGGGGATCGTATCCTTGCTCAACGCTAACATTTCGAATTGCCCCCATCATGCTTTCGTTGGCCAAATTAAGAATGCCCTCGGCTGTGTCACTAAGACTAAGACCCATCTGTTTGGCAATGGAGTCAACAGCCTTGGTAGCAGCGGCAACATCAAGGTTGAAGGTGCCACCCAACAGTGAGGAGGGGAGATAGCCTAGAGCCAAATTTGCATCAGTCACGGTCGCCATTTCTCCACCCTTTCCGTATGCAGCGGGACCTGGGGTAGCTCCAGCAGACTCGGGACCGACACGAAGAGAGTTCGTCAAGCTGTTGAAATTTGCGATGGATCCACCTCCTGCGGCAACAGTCCTAACGTCCACTGAGGGAGACCTGACAGTCAATGGCCCGACGACCGTTTCACGACGGACTGCTGGGCTCGCTCCAGGAATGATCGAGCAATCAGTACTCGTGCCGCCCATATCCAAGGTGATGAGGTTTGTGAATGGTGTGTTCTTCGAGATGACATCCGTCACACCCACGACGCCGCCAGCTGGTCCTGACATCAGAATGTTGACAGGAAGTTCTCCTGCCAGATCGCTGGAGGTGAGACCACCATCAGACTTCAGGATACGGATTGTATCGGTGTCTTCAGAGAGAAGTTTTGACAGATTTGTCATGTACTTCTTGACCACAGGCTTGACGATGGCATTAGCGGTCACTGTGATTGTTCTCTCGTACTCTTGGATTTCAGGGAGAACATCACAGGACGTGACGATCTCGACTTCGGTGCCGAACTCCTCCACAAGGATCTCTCGAATCGCTTTTTCGTGGACATCGTTGCTGAACGAGTTCAGTAAGCTCACAGAGATGGCTTCTGGCCTTTGTCTCCTGAGATCAGCCAAGCTCGCTCTAAAAGCTTCTCTATCGAGATTTCGAACAACTTCTCCAGTGATTGATACTCGCTCAGACGCCTCCACAGTTCTTTCAAGGGGCACGATTGGCTGTGGTGGGTCAAAATTGATCCATCCTCCTAAGCCTCCTGGGATTTGACTCCTGCGAAAGTTGAGTACATCATGGTGCCCTTTCGTCGTCACGAGTCCGGCTCTAGCGCCCTTGCCTTCAAGAATAGCATTTGTGGCTGTGGTTGTTCCGTGGTGGAGATAATCGAACTTGCCCTCCCAGTCGTACTTCTCCTTGAGGATGGCTCGGATCTTATCTACACCTTCTTTCACGCCTAATGACTGATCGCTGGTATTGGTTGCGACCTTACTTCTGATCAACTCACCAGTGGGAGTCACGCAGCAGCAGTCAGTGAAAGTGCCCTATTACGATCAATATATATGGCATAGGTTATGAAGCTTCTGTGTCCACTTACGCCAACGTCGACTCCTAAACGGTAGCCCCGAGCTATTGAGGCCATGTCTAGAAGGTCCACGGTGTTTTCAATAGGGCAACGTCCGAGTTGATGCGAATAAAGTAAGAACGGGGTAAGGCTAAGTGCGACAGTCAAAGGCTTTATGTGAGGCCTTTATGGAAGGACTGTTATCAGGCAGACTCAACTACATACTGGCCCGTAGGCACTTCCGCCGGCCATCAACGTGTAGTAAAGCCTCGCGGTCATCAACACTCGCCATTTACAAGTCAAGGAATAGATAAGGCCATTCTCAGGCTAGATAGTATTGCGAGTCGGCAACGAAGAGCTTCCACTGATAGGATCGGACCTCCGCATGAGCTTCGCGTGAGCTTCGGAGGTGCCATGAGAGATGCCTCGAGACGATACGCACGCGGAAACCGAGCGGGGCGATAGTGGCTTTCTTGGAGAGGCGGGACACCCTCCTGCCTCTACGAGTGAGATGAGGTAGATGATAAGAGCTAGATAGGGCAACGAGTCAGGCATTGTTCGCGTCTGATCGGCGTTCGAGGATTACTAAGCCAGCATCAGCCAGTCTCGGCGCTCATCGTAGCTGATAACGAGCTACTTGCTTGAAACCTCTACTGCAATCAGCTGTCTGGCATGTCATCCATGTGCCTCTCGTGGTCGGCATCTGTTATCATGGTCCGCATGACCCGGCAGACAAGACCATCACCAGTAGTAAACTAGAACAAATATAAACCCAGGTAGGTTCATGTGTGGCCTTTCCTTTGTCAAGCAAGCTACATATCGCTGTGCGTCATGTCTGTCATTTTCTTAAACACAGGAGAATCAACAGGTACGTCTCAACGTCTATGCGGCTGTGCTTGAGGCAAGTATCTAATCGTGATCTATAGTCTCTCTCGACGCAGTGAAGGCGATTGGCTCAAAATTCAACGTCACCATCCCAGACACCGACATAGATGATTACAGAGTGCTACTGAATGGGCTGGATGCAACACGCAAACAAATCTCCGAACTGCCTCAATATCATGATCCAAGACTGACCGCCGACTCGAGCACTTTACCTCGAACATGGTGGAAGGAAGAGCATAACCCTCTTGGAGGTTGGAGTCACCGCTGTGATGTAAAACACACATCGCCCACGGACAAGCGCCTCGAGGGTAGAACTGTAGCTTTCAAGGATAACATTTCCATATCTGGGCTCCCAATCACAGGCGGGACTTTTCCTGAACTCTTGAGCGGCGGTCCGGAGTACCCTATCTCAAAGATCGACGCAGTCGTTGTGTCGCGCGTGCTTCAGTCAGGAGGCACTGTACAAGGATCTGCGACTTGCGAACACTTCTCCATGTCGCCTATCTCTTTCACTAGTGCCAACGGAGCCGTCGACAATCCGTGGAAGAAAGGATGCACAACTGGTGGTAGTTCAAGTGGAAGTGCATGCTTGGTCGCCATCAACCAAGTAAAAGCTTGGAGGAAACGTCATGGACTTCCTTCAATTGACGAAGAGCTTGGTAATGGTGTCGACATGGCTGTTGGTGGTGACCAGGGTGGGTCTATCCGGCTCCCCGCTGCCTTCTGTGGCATATACGGGCTCAAGCCCACCCATGGTCTTATTCCATACAGTGGCATATTGTCTTTACACCCCATGATTGATCATGCAGGCCCAATGGCAAACACTTTGACAGACCTGACCACCTTCTTGTCTGTGCTCGCGGGATACGATGGTCTTGATCCTCGAATGACACCAGAGACTCCTCTCCGACAAAACGTACCGGATTATACCAGTGATCTATCTGCTTGGATCTCTCAAAAGCAGGTCAGCAACGAATGGAGTACATCTACATCTGGCAAAGGACTGAGAATTGGTATCTTGAAAGAGGCGTTCTCTGTGCCAGGTCTTTCGGAGGAAGTCGTGGCGACCGTCAAGGATGCAATTGAGCGCTTTAGAACTGCTGGCGCCGAGGTTAGGGAAATATCGATACCTTTACACACTCTTGGTCCTAGCATTTGGACAATCGCGACTCGCTGCGGTATTGGCACTTACGGATTGCAAAACCAGCCGCAAGCCCTTCTCAATTACCCTATGCCAGACATTTCACCGCCTCCGCTTTCCCAAGCCTCTCTGGAGCTCCTTACCAAACACAATCCTGCAGTGTCCAATATGATTTTCAATGGAGAGTATCTCAATTCACATCCTCAAGGTGGGCCAGCTCTGGCCGCAAAGGCTATGTCGCACGTGTCGGAGTTGCGCGCTGCTTATGATGAAGCGTTACAAGACGTTGACGTCCTCATCACACCTTTGACGCCTCGAGTCGCGATGAAGCATCCAGAGCTCAATATGAGTGTCAAGGACAAGATGGCACCAGCTATTGGCTTATCTTTGAATACGTGTCCATTCAATTGTACTGGTCATCCAGGTCTTAGCATGCCTATAGGCTGGGGTGATGCAGAAGATGGGGACGCGAAGTTGCCAATTGCAATGCAGATCGTGGGTCCAAGATTCGGTGAAGCGAATATCTTCAAAGCTGCCGCCGCTTGGGAAGTAGGTGGGCTCGGTCTCGATTTATGGGATGGCAGGTAATATACCTCTGGTAGAAGTTTACTGTGCTACACAATTTCCTGCAAATCTACATGACCATGACAACCCGAGCTCTACATCACGTAGGCAACATGCAAGGGGCATTCGCGTTTTCCCATCAGTTCAACAGTACTTCCGCCCCACTTCGTCCTTGCAAATCTCCCCAGCCTGTCTATAACACTCTTGTCGGACACGAGTCGACTTCATGGCGCACGAACACTTACCGTGCACCAATTGCTTGACAGAAGATATCGACAGAGACCTCTGCATCTGGACCTGGTGTCCCTAGCTGACCGGGTCGTACCCGCATTCCTGGGCTCTCCGGAGCAACGCTGTTTGCAGGATGGACTGTAGTACGTAGTCGTAAGTACGTGTACTGAGCAGAAAATCGTGAGAATCATCTCTTCCAAAGTATTTTGTGCGAGCGTCTTTATTCTGTTGAGCACATCACCTACCAGGCACAATGCCGTCCACTCGCTTATACAATTGCGCTTTCCAAGCGTTGTCATATTCATTGCTTCTCTTTGCGCCTTCGGCAGCTGCTCAAAACGCTTGCCAATTCACATCTCCGCGCATACAAACAGTCGTCCATGAGCAGGTGGTGTCAGTCAATACCGAAGTGCTAACAAACACATCCTTCTATCCAATCCCTGAAGTCGGCATAACAGTAACGGACGCGCCCACCTCTTTAGACGCCATGACAACATTGACTTGGTCGGAAACGCGATCTTACACAAGCTTCGATTCTACACTCTCGTCGCCTTACACCGCAATCACGACTTCAGCATCAGCCTCCTCGCCTATCGGCACCGATGCAAACTTCGTCCTAATCATCCAAGGTGGTCTGAGCAAGAACCAAAAACGCCAGTCAAACCATTATATCGGTGCAAATGGCTCCACAACCACAGATTGCAGCAATGCGCCTGTCTACACTATATCCAATGGTATCCTTACCGCTACGATCAACGGAGTGGCATATTACTACTCGACGGACGGAGTTTCATCATATGCGCAGTTCGTCCCCACGACTACACCAGGACCTATCAAGACAACTTTCTCTGCAGCTCCCAATGGTTTGTTATCGTGGAGCAATGCAGCGTTCTGGAACGGGGCAGCGCAATTTTGTTCCCTGGATAAGGGGACCGTGTATGCAACGTTTCAGCAAGATGCTTTCCCAGATGGCTGCGTCTTTATTCAGTTGACCTTGTATTCTCCTTCCTGTGCGGCTCAACCAGGTTCAACAGGTGCTACTGGTGAGTCTCCACCCTGATCAACGTATTCTTTGGGAATGCACTGATGCTTCTTACAGGTCCGACGGGGCCATCGGTAGGTCTGAGAATGGTCAAAGTCGACAATCATATGCTAACGATGATTGTAGGGACCCTCGGGGTGCGTCTATTCATAATAATAATTGAAATTCGTCCTGCTGATATCCATCTAGGCCCACTGGCGCCAGTGGAATGAGCGGTATGACTGGAGCAACTGGACCATCAGTAAGTAATGCATCGCAATGTGTTGAGTTCGTGCTAATTCATTGCTCAGGGTCCTTCAGGGTGTGTATGATACAGTCCTCCTGAGACTCCTGTTACTGACTACCTCAAGACCGACCGGACCAAGTGGCCTAAGCGGACAGCTGGGTGCTACAGGTATGGACTCAATTTCCCTTCATCAATCATTGGCTAATCATATACAGGATCTCAAGGTAGGCAGGAAAGCGGCGACGCGTTAGTACTCAGTTGACACTTTGAAGGTTCGCAAGGTATCCCGGGTGCAGTTGGACAGACAGGGCCCTCTGTAAGCATTGATCCAGTGATATTCCGTGCGAATTCAACTGACCTTTGTACCGATAGGGTGCCACAGGACCATCAGGCCCATCAGGAGCAACAGGACCAACCGTAAGACTACTTCGTAGTAACCCCATTACAATATGGAATTGACGTCCAGTAGGGGTCGCAAGGCTCGCCAGGAATTCAAGGATCGACAGTAAGCTTCTCCAATTAGACAGAGGCATAACAATTTGTTCTAATGCCATTAGGGACCAACTGTACGATGTGAAACATGTCAGGCTTTCGGAAAGCTACTGAAATTGCCAGGGTACACCCGGTCCTACAGGTTCTGTTGGCCCAAGTGGCCCATCTGGTGAGTTGAATTTTTTCGACATAGTTCGGCTATGCTAATATTGCATTGTAGGACCCTCTGGTAACATCTTCTTGCCCATCTGGGATCTTGGAGTCTAGTCGTTCCGCTCACATCATAACAGGGCCCTCGGTTGCGACCGGGAGTCAAGGCATTCCAGGCTCTCCTGGCTCAAGCGGTCCTAGTGGACCATCTGGTAAGTTTGTCATCTCGAAATCTACGACTATGCTGACTTCGCAACACAGGTCCATCTGGTGAGTCCTCTGTCTCTATCTCTCTTATTTTGCAGCATCATGGCCTAACTGGTCGAAGGTCCCACAGGTGTGACAGGAAGTCAAGGCGTCCCCGGCTCTACTGGAAGTATTGGTCCTAGTGGTGAGTTGATATGAGAAGGCTGGCACGAGGGACTATTGCTCACTAAAATTCTCTAGGACCTTCTGGTAACAGATCTCCAAGCTCAATCGTCGTCATTCTAGGCTGAACAACGTATAGGTCCGTCCGGTCCACAGGGGGTGACAGGCACAGTCGGACCTACAGGTAAGTACACTTTATGACACCGATTCTGACTGTATACTGATAGAGAGCTAGGTCCAACGGTGATTATATCCTCGTGGTCTTGAATGACAACCATCTAATCAATATCTGAAGGGTACTCAAGGCACGATCGGAAGCACTGGACCAAGTGGACCGAGCGGACCAAGTGGACCCAGCGGTAAGTACACTCATACCTTCTTCTGGCTTTACCATACCCTAGGGCTGATATCGGGCAGGTCCAAGTGTACGTGATCAAGACAACTTTGATTAGACATTCTCGCTGATACGGCTTGACATAGGGTGCTACTGGCGCCACTGGTGTAACAGGTACAATGGGTCCTTCGGTAAGTGATCTACCAAACAGTATGCATTCTTGATTTGCTGATGAATGCTACAGGGAGCAACAGTAAGCCAAAAACAATGCGAAGACTGGAAACTGCCTCACTAACAGAATCTCTCAAGGGCACACAAGGCCCATCGGGACCATCAGGCCCATCAGGCCCCAGCGTAAGCCCATCTACATTTCCTCGCTACTTCATCCTGCTTACAAGTCCAAAGGGACCCATAGGACCAACAAACACAGCCAACCTCTTCGCCTACGTAGGCTGCTACATCCAGACCGGCTCTCCCAGCGCTACGTCTGGACGGGCTTTACCCGCCTATCAAACATCACACCAACTCTCGATGCAGTAGTCTCTGCTACCAAGGGAGCTATATCTTCTTCGGGACCGTCAATCAAGGCTCAACAAGTGCGGATTGCTATTGCGGGAATTTGTTGACGTATGTTACTGTGAGCACGGGGCTGCTTTCCGGCACTACCGGTGAGGCGGGAGAGGTATGTATTTCCTTCGAGCTGTGTACGTATGGTCTCTGTGTAGAGTACTGATTGTGTTTAGAATAATTGCTGGCCTTGTAATGGTGGGGCTCTCGCGGGTGGCGTTTCAGGGGAGTGCGGTAATCTGACGAGTAATACTATTGCGATATATGCCAGGAGTTTCTAGAGTGCGGGAAAGGGAATGCTGGTGCGAGAGGAGGATATCATGGAAACCGGTACAGTGGTGGACAATTAATTCTATTAGGATAATTTGATTGTTGCCGCTTCCCTACTTCCAGGTCAAACCAGTGTGTATACTGCTCCTCATATTCAAAGTTCTGAGGGGTCTGCTCGAAGGCTACCATCAAGGATATCGCAGTTCATTGGAACACAGTGTGAAATCTGCTCATACGTGTTTGTAATTGACATAAGAATTTATGATTCATACCCAAAACTAGTATGTAGGAAAAACCATGCCATCGAACATTTACTTCATCGCGTCCAAACACCAATCATAAAGCCCCAAGCATAAAACAACCCAGCTTCCCATATCCTCCTCATCTTCCATCCTCTCGTCGTCAAATATACTCAAAAGCCCCAATGGTCCCCTCAGCCTCCTGATGAACCTTTGCATAAAAGTCCACGCAATCCCCACTAAACTGCACCCCAGGCAACCTCGCAAAAACCTGCCACAGACTCCCATACTGCCGCTTATAAACCGTCCTGCCCTTGCCCCACGCAAGTTCCTGCGTCAGCTTCTTCTTCAACACTCCTCTTTTCCCCTCCCCACTCATCCGATCAAGCACTTGATCAGGGTCGACCGGACACGCAGTCAACATCTCGCTGTTGGGGCCAAAGTAACAACCCCCCTCGTAGACGCGAGAGTAAGTGTATGCACCGTCGGGGAAAACACCTTCTTCGTGGGGGACGGTGAAGCTCATGGCCCCCGATGGATCCCAGTAGGTGTCCTGCCCACCAGGGGAAATGGCCGCCATGCCACCGTTGTAGAGGCTTGTGTTTGTGCCTCCGAGCTCTGCACATTGGGTGCTATTGAGAGGAGGCTGCGGACAGTACGTAGAAGGTGCGTCTAGGCCGATGTAGAAGTGCTCTCCACTGGCTTGGATCTCGAGGCCGTCAAAGGGCGCGTAGGCGTTTGATGCCGTGAGAGTGAAGACGCCGGTCTCGGGTGGGAGGAGGGAGAGGGTGTTGGAGGTGCAGGCGTACATGCAGGGGGAGTAGCAGGCGCTGCCACAGGGGAGGGTGGGCTCGCCGGAAATTATGGGACAGAGGAAGTCGCCGTTATAGCAGGTGTAGATTGAGGTGTTGTAGTAGGCGGCGCCACAGCTTTCGATGTAGCTTCTGTTGTTGGCAAGGGCCAGACGAGGGAGGATGGCGGTGGTGGCGAAGAAGAATAGGGTGAATGCATTGAAGGTGGGGGCAAACTGAGGCATAGTTGATTTCGATTGTGGTTTGGTGGCTGGTTGAGCTGTGGGCAAGGGTGCTTTATTTCTGGTTTAGAGGGAGGAAGTGGTTGACTCTGTATATGATGCGCTCCCTCGAGGCCATCTTGTACTTTTCCGATCGACCAAAGATCCCGAGGAACATCACAAATACCTTGCACGAACGTCGCTCGGTTCAGGGTCCCCAAGACGTGTTCTATGTGTTCAGTCACCGGAACCAAGTCCTATATGAATCGATGCTTGGTCTCCAGGCTGTCTCGGGATGATCGTGATACAGCCAGACGACCATATCTCAAGCCTGGCAAAGTGGTCATGCCTACTCCCTTCCAGCTGTAACATACAGAGACAAATCTATCGATCACAGAAGTCTTTGTACCCTACTTGGCGATCATTCAATCAAGGTATGACACCCACTTGACAAAGCACCACATCCTCTCTGAGCTCAGCACAGCTCTATCCGTGAGTCTGTGCCTGGATATCAACAGAGATCACTGAGAATTGCCACCCACAACCATACCCTCGTTTCAGAATACCAAGTCAGAGTGTATCACGAAATCACTAGACATACCAGATGCAGCTACGCGCTGAAGAGTACAAGAGTACAAGCCCTACCGTTCTTGGATTCTGGCATCTCCTATGTGCGCAAAGAGTGTATCCGAATCCGAACTTTACGGCATAGTGCGCGATACCACCTCAATGGCGTGTGGGTACTTTGTGAAAGGCAATTCAAAGGCAAACTTCTTCCTTTTCTTGCTCAATAGTGAGTAAGACGGCGATGCTGGTGCAGTACTAGCGAGATCCAGCAACAAAGAAAACAACCAGGCCGCAATTGCGTTGAGCACCACTTATGTTCAAACGAACGTCCTAGTGGTCTAGATGGTATAGAGCACGACTGAGGACATTGAAGGATTGCTTAAGCTGTATCGAGCAATCACTGCGCTGGGTAAGGATCGAGGTGGACAAGCAGACGAGCGAGACAGAGCAAGGGGGAACAGAGCGAGAGGGTACTTCTTGTTCAATTCATTTCATCGTCTTGAAAACCCCACAGGAGTTGGGGGTGTTAAAAATGAGATAGTCTAAGATATACTATTTCATTTCCCATGCATGCAATTCCATTTCTTCGCATCATTTCATTCCGTCAAGTCCGATATCTCTCCTCATGAAGGGACATCCAAAGGCAGAGAATGCCAAAGCATAATGCGCCGCCCAAATGCGGTTCATGATTTATCCAATGAAACGCCACAGTATGCCCTCCCAACGCACGCAGAAGTCGATCAAATCATCCCTGGAAGAGTAGGCCGGCAGCATATTCAACGTTGCCACCGGTGGCATCAAGAGCTGCAATAGCTTCCTGACGAGAAAATCCAAGACTCTGCAGCTGATCTATAGCTTCATTTGGATACGAGGAAGTGGGAGGTTGAGGGCGTGCAACAGAGGATGGAGGTTGTGTAGCAGCAGGTGTGGGCTGGACCGATGGTTGAGGGATAGCTCCACTACCAGAAGACGAAGCAGCACCAAGGGTCTGGCCTGAACCTTTGAAGTTACCAGGTGCAGGGTCGGTGGACCCAGATGATTTCACAGTGCCAGTCTGGGCGCCAATCTCTGTACCGTCAGGGCCTCTGATGGTCGGTTCGCTGTCCTCGGACCACTTGGGCAGCTCATTCTCCGGCAAGAAGTCGACTTCGTTGTTCTCAAACACGAGCTTGTTGCGTCTCAGGTCAATAGCAGCCTGGTAGCGCTTGAGCATGTCGAGGCCGAGAAGTAGGTCCACATCCTTGCCCTCCATGACGGTAAACGAACATGGCATGACGGAGTTGCCAATGGTGATGTCGGCCGAGTGTACGCGACCGAGGATCTTGGCAGTACCGACACCGCGTGCAACACCAGAGTAGCGCTTGTCGATCAGACGCATGATTCCGCATGCTTCGGCGCACGAAGGAGACATGATTGTGGTCTGGGCTCCCGAGTCGACAAAGGCCTTGACAGTGTGTCCGTTGACTTTGGTGTTGATGTAGAGCATATGGACATGACCGAAGACTGTGGAGGAGTCAGTTGACATGTCTTTGAAGTGATGAGAGTATTGATAACAGCAGGAGGTGAAGTGAAGGGAAGACAGAATCAAGACTCACCTTCAGGGTTGTGCTCGTAGGCGTATTCTAAATTCTCCATGACTCGGTCTTGTCTGATCATCTCTTCAATCTTGGCCTGAGCCTCGACATTGAAAGGGTCATCGTTAAGCAGCTGCATCTGCTCCCGCCTCTCCCTCTCTCTTGTGTTCTCCTCTTGCTGCATGGCCGAGTAGAGTTCTCTGAAGCGGACGGGATCTTGAAGGGCGGCGGCCATGGCTGGGTGTTGCTGGGTGACTTGTTGTACGGCAGCGTCACTCCCGAGGATGCGCAGACGGATCGTCTCAATCTGTTCGTTTGTGGGACCAGCGCTTCTCCCGGCCGACTGTTGCCTCCCGGACCGTGGGGGCTGCGGTTGTGCTCCTTGTGGTGCCATGTCTTCGCGCACTAGCATTGCCAGCAGCTCACCATTCTTGACCCCTGCCGAGTCCAATGTTTGTGTGTCACCGAGCAGTGGCTGGCCGTTGAGGTAGAACTGTAACTGGGCAATCTCAAAGCCTGTGCCAGCATTGACTGTTGTCTTGAGGTCTTTGACGGTGGCGGTTGGGGGCAGGTCGAGTGGGAGGAGCTCTTGGTCCAAGGCATGATCAGGGGCGTTTATTTGTATCGTAATTTGCACCCTGGCATTTGGTGTTAGCGTCTATCATGGTTTGATGCGGTGAGTGAGCGAGGACGTGGACAGAGGCCGTCAGTCAGATCTGGATGCAAGCAGACAAGTCCGAACAGCCCACCGTCTTGTGTCTGGAGTCAGAGCAGAGCAGAGCAGCAGACGAGAACGGGCGGGCTGTCTGTCTACGAGCCAACGTAGGCGAGTCCCGCAGAGCAGACTGAGCACGAGCGCGGTATGTCTGAATGCAGCAAAGGCCAGACCGAGTACGAGTGATGGATGTCTAGATGCGGAAAAGACCAGACCTGGTACGAGTGCCGCGTGTCTGGAAGCAGCAGCGACAAGGCCGGACAGACACTCGTACAAGTCTGTCTAGTGTCTGGATGCAAAGCAGGTCGTCGCTTTGGACATTCGAGGCATGACTGTACATTCGAGGCATGACTGTGCATTCGAGACATGATTGACCTCTGTACAAGTGTAGAGTGGCACAGTTACAACGAGATGGCGCACTCACATGATTGCTGGAGGGTCAGAGTCGTCTTGTGCCTTGCGTGCTGGGGGGGTATATGCACGTGGCTGGATTCAGCGTCGACGTCGGGGAGATTGCGACGAGATGGTTCGCTCAATCAGCAGTGACGAGGGTCAGGTTAGTGACAGGCGGTTGGGATCGCAAGGAGGGTCGTGTTGGATCTTCAACGATGTGTCTCACGCTCGATTTGGTGTCGCTTCAACCGCACATGGCCAGAAGCTGAAGCTCGTTATTTATCGTTACCTAGTCGTTAGCGGGGATGGCGGGTGGCGGGGCGGATGAGTAAAAGCTTCAAGCTCCAGAGAAGGTGGTGGAACGTCAAAGGTGAAAGACAACAGAACAAGCCAAGGTAAGGTAGCCAGAGGTAGTAACAGTGGCATCAGCAGCAACCGCAAAGGCACCAACTCAGACACGTCGCGCTTATGGGCCGACGGCAGGATGATGGCGAATAATGGTCGATGGCGAATAATAATGGCTGACGGATTTCATCCACATGCAAAACCATCAAGGCCCCGTACCTCACAGCTTATTAGCATTCATTCTTACCCAAGCTGTGCTGATTGCGAGAGTGTGCAATCGCCACGTGGAGGGCGACGCCTCTTGGCCTCTACTTGTTCCTTAATGCACTCTGCACACCTGACACGTACAGTAGTCCTCTAGGATGCCTGCCATAGGCGGTCTGTCCCTGGCCCGAGTCAAAACCACAGAGCTCAACCCGGTAGATCTATAAGATACTAGGTAGCTCATCAGATGCGGTCATCCCGTCCTGCAGTTGCATCCCTGCCAATCTCGTGCATGCGGGTGCCTCATCCGTGCATCAGATCTGCCGCCGAATCTATCCTTCCGAATGCTTGCGTGAGCCGACTGAGACATGCTCTACTACACTCCGCACGCCCTGCTAGAATCAGCCCAAGCCATGACTTCCTTCTTAGAAGCAGCCCATGCAGCTTTGTCCGTGACAGCTGCTCTCCGCTTGACCATGCTGAAACAAAAAAGACCAACTGCCCTACCCCACCAGCTCATGCGCACAGGGCAGGCGCCTACTGTAGTAGAGTACCTTGCGTACGTCATAGAGCCACCGTGGACACAACATCACAATCACCTCACACACCATATGCGCGTGCTCTCGTACAGCACGTGGTACGACATTGAGAATCTCTGAATCAGCCCTTACCTTTGCAGTCGTCCATCTTTTCCTTTGCAAATCAACGCGAGGAGCTCTGTTTGATTTCAATCGCTGCAGTTTACCGCTTCATCGAGCCCCGCATCCCCTGCCTGCAGCCACAACAGTGACAATGCCGCGTGACCTGTTTGCCGAACGGGACCATGCCGTCCAGGAGATGCCCATGCTAGAGAAGACCGAAAAGTCCACTGCTCTACCTCCGCAGCTCCATCAGTCCAGTCCTGTCGATTTTGCCGCGCCAACTCACAGACGCGGCTCAAAGGATAAGATCGAACGCGACATGGACAAGCAGGATGCATGGGCCGAGATAAAGCCATACACAAAGTCTCTAACCCCTTCCGATGTAGAGAGTTGTGTCAAATTGGAGGATGCCACGTTTCCACCACAGGAAAGGGCTACCAGAGAAAAGGTGAGCAACCATTGTGAAACATCCTCCCTGCGTCCACTTCGTTTTCGAGACAGGCCATGCCTGCTCATCTTCATCTACACTTGAGTGCATCGCATTGCATCGTCCATTAAATTTCTCTTCTTGGGTGGAACGACTCGTGTGCCTTTGCCCAAAGTGGAACTTCTACGATTCTCACAACTGCCCTGTTTTCCTGCCTTGGTTTCGACCCAACGTGGGTCGTGTTCGAGACACTGTCTTCTAACAAGTTACTGCAGTTTCTCTATCGCTTCACTAGATGTGGAGAAATCTGTCTGGGTCTGTTCACCTCTGCTCGTTCAGACTCTGCCGAGCATGACTTTTCCGTGCCCACTGCTGCCGTTGCCCAGCCTGTGACATCCGATGACCCTGAGAGAAAGTCCATATTGCTGGCTCACTGTGTTGCTACCAAGTCCACCAATTCCGCAGTCTTGGATGCTGACATGGAGATTCCTGAGAATTGGGCAAAGTCCTCCAAATTTGGTACAGTAGGACACAATGATGCTGGTCGTACTATTTGCATCCACAGCCTCGCTGTATTGCCTTCTTACCACGGTAAAGGTCTTGGGTCAACGTTGCTCAAGGCCTATATACAACGTATAGAGCAGAGTGATGTCGCCGATCGCATAGCTCTGCTTGCACACGGATCTTTGGTTGGATTCTATGAAATGTTTGGTTTTGTGAACAAGGGTCCTAGCAAGGCTGAATTTGGCGGTGGTAATTGGGTTGACATGGTGCGTGCTGGTGTGTGTTCGACCACACACATACGGCTGCTGACTTGATCACAGGTCCTTGAATTTCATCGTCAGACATGATTGATCCTATCGCAGAGTCATCGGTTCTAACCAGAGTGTCTTTAGGACCTGAAGAGGAACACTCATACCGCCCTTCACCTGGTGCAGAGAATGGTCCGGTCAGCCCTGGACCACCTACGTCTGGCCATATTCACCCTCCAAGAACCGGCCATTCTTAACCTGATCTTCCACAACACGATGTTGCATCCCTATTACGCATAGCATACAGTCACATACATGAACATAGCCGGGACACAGTCTACTCATTAGCAAGCATGAAGCATCTTTTCTGCCATTTTATTTGCTCACCGGTGGGCAGTGCATTGCATTCAGCTCACAGGTCTTGGTCAATCAGCTCAAAACTCTTAGTCGAGCAACTTCGAAAACACAGTCCTACTTTGATTTCTCTTGCGCTTATTTGCTTCGATGTCTTTTTCAGCTGCAGTCTTGCGACACTGTGGTGCAGAGCGTGGGGAATAGAGTGCTATCTACGAGGCTGGTTGAGTGGCTGATCAAAAATCTTCCATAGATGACGCTCAGCCTTCAACTCATCATCATATGTATCCATTCTTGTTGCGAGTATTTGGTAAAAGTCCGGCATATCGAGTCTGTTATAATGCGCTCTGGTATACTCCCAGTACTCGGGATACCAGCCAGCGCACTCCCAGTCAATTATCGCCGCAATCTTTCCATTCTGAATCAGGATATTCTGCATGCCTAGATCTCCATGAGTGAACTTAATTGCGTACGAGCGATCGTGACACTCAGTAACAAGTTCGCCAAATGTCTCTTTCGCTTTCTCGAGTGGCATACCGCCACGCAGGCATTTGTGGAAGGATTCGATGTCGTCAAATGGACCAAACAGAGGCTCGCCGACGCGAACCTCACGGCAGGGTCCGCCATTCGCAGAAGCCACCGCGGTTGGTTCAGAGGGTGAAAGTGCTCTCAACTGTCGGATATAATCACACAGCTGGGTCACGATATTGTCCTTTTCTCTCGTACTCAGCTCCGTCCAGCACTGCGCAAGCATTGTGCCTGGGACAAAGGCCATCTCGATGCCTAAGCTGCCCTTATAGTGGTGTATGTTGTGGACTTTGGGAATCGGGATTGTCGTTTGGGCTGCAACATAGTGTAGAGCTTCGACCTCGGGGGCTTCACATGGCCATTTTATACATCGTCGGCGACTGATGCGCGTTCCAGCTGGGTAGAACGCACCACCGATACTACCGAAGAGCTTTCGACCCAGCCAGAGCCTGAATGAGAGCAACAGCTCTGAAGGTATCAGGATCACTCAAGCAAATTTAGGCTTAGATGCGTAAAAGTTAATGCGAGGACGGTTGTTTGCGAATCGTGATCAGCGACATGCTTAGCGCGGAGGGACATTTGCGGAGCGAGCAGCACCCGCCGCAGTGATTTCGAAACAAGGGTCCGGCGCTTGCCTCTTCGACCTTTCTACCTCTACCTTGCCGTGCTTGCCCACTTTGACAGCCCTTATCTCAACCACAACCAAGATACTGAGCATTATTCTATCGTCAAGATCACTCAATTCCACAACAAGTAATAAGAAAGCGGAGATGACTATTCATATTCTGTTCAAGTACCACCCTTTGTCCATGATCTTCCTCTGCCTCATAACCATAGACATATACTCCAGTTGTTGATGGGGAACCAGGTCACAAATAATCAACATCAATGTTACCATTCATCGTGCAGGTATTTGCTGGCCCTCTTGGATATATTTGACCGGCCCCAAGCCTTGTACACCTTCTCGAGCGCCCTGGGATACTGATCCCTCAGCCATCGCAATAGCACTGTGTGCGTCATCAATAGCAACGTACGCTCCAGAGAGGAACGCAGACGAGAACACGCATTCTCCGCCTACAGTATCGAAGTTGATGCTCAAGAAACATTGATGGTCGTTGTACCGGAAGGTATCGCGTGCGTATAGGCGTAAAGGTACCTTGATTTCCAGAGGTTGTCCTCCTTTAGCTGCAGAGAACGCATACTTGATTGCTGCAGTCTTCGGAATCTGGTCGCAGGAGCCATTTATTGCCGGAGCATAGCCAGTGCTCTCATCTACCTCGAATCCAGTAGCGTTGGCGAAAGCACTGCCGTCGACAAGAAGGGAGTCTGCAATGCTTCCGGAATCGAGCAGACAATCACCGCCTGCTGCCGCTGCCGTAGTGACATTCGTAGATGTTAGGGTGATGAACTCAAGCGGATTGTTGATGCTGGAAACAGAAATCGCGGGTGCACCGACGTAGTATCCGTTGCTTGCAAACGATGATTCGACAAACACTAGCTCCCCAGTGTACTTCTCCTCTGCAATAGCACCAAGTAGCACAGTGCCATAGAGAGTGGAGTTGACCTCTTCTCCTTGGGCATCCATCCACATGGATACTACCGGTGCCTTGATCCTTTCCTGATCCAGGAGATTTCTCCTGAAGTACGGTCCTTCACGACCGATTGTGTCAACTGGTCCTAGTCCGAGGATAGAAAGATCATACATGGTAACAGCCGTCAGTCCCGAACAATGAGGGGAGACTTGACCTTGCGCGGAGAAGTTTGAGACCGCAACGTTGATGTTTGCGAGCAATGGAGCATTCTGGTTCGATGGGAAACTGACAGTGTCATTTACCGTGTAGTGGGCCACTATCTCCTTCGAGTTGCCTCCATATGAGTAGGTACCGGAGAACTGGCTGTCTGATAGGACGGCGGTGTGCGAGGCATTCCATTCATAGACAGGATCGACTATCTGGAGGCAACTACCAAAATTGATTTGGGAATCACCATACGAGATCTCGGCTCCGGGTCCAAAAACCTGTTCCACGTAAGGACGAGTAAATGAGCGAGAAGGTGGCTATTCGTGAGGAAACACGATTCATCTTACCCATAAGCTAGCGCTGCCTAGATCCATGACTGTTTTGATGACTTTTTGGGCAGCGTTTGTGCCCCATCTGATATCGCTGTATAATTTACCCGTACCGCCATACTCTAAGTAGGTAGGAAAGAACAATGGAGTTTGTTCCGTTACATTTCTCGTTGATGCACCAAGGGCGACCCCGGTACAGAGAGTGCCGATGATTAACTGCAAGAACATCGTGTGGGCAGACGATGAGTTATTGTTGAAACATGAACCAGGAAGCGCAGGATTGTTATAGAGGTCACGGATGCAGATTAACGATAGTGTCTATTTCTACCTATATTTAGTTACATCTCAAAGGTTCAAGCTAGCCACTCTCGAGATGGGATTTTTCAGACTGTGCTGGAGAATGTGCTGGAGCCACCTCGTATTCGGACTGTGCTAGGGTAAGGTAGATTGAAAAAGATCGTCCTTTTCGGCAGATCCTATGTGCTTTACGGATACGGGTACGAGGGAGATGAAACACTATAAGAATAACTTCGTGGAAATCGTTATAGGTAGTGTAGTGTTGAGTACTGCTTATGGTCAAGGTGCCCATTAATGTGAAAGCTATGCATAGGGTTGACCTACCTCCCGCTAGATGTTGACGGACGTTTTGTATAATTGAGGAGGGCATGCCCCTCTGCGAAGGAGAAAGGGAATTCAACAATGTATGCGGGCATCCTGTACTACCTGGTAAGCTCTTTCATGGAAACAACCCCAGAGAGCACGGCGGGAATAGTCAGATATTCAAATCATTTCACCGACTTCGCGCTCAAAATTCGTTGCGGGACCCCGGAAGAGTGACGTATTTTCAGGAAGCACCTCCGGCAAGGCACACAACGGCATCGCCCAATCATGACATCTAGCAGAGAATGGACTTATGTAATTACGGATCATTGAGGCAGTATATAGGTATAAGAACGACCTTTCAAGTCGTCCACCCCATTTCTTCACTAATCGCTGCTTGAATCGACAAACAGTACGAACACTCAAAAGAAAGTTAGATACAAAACATGGCTCCTCACACTCTCGACTTCCAATGTGCACTCGTAACAGGAGGCGGCGGTGGCATTGGCCGTGCCATGGCCGAATACTTCATTTCTGAAGGAAAGAAGGTCATCATCATTGGTCGAACAGAATCCAAGCTCGAGAAGGCGGCCAAGGAGATGAAGGCGGCCGCTTATTACACACTTGACACTGGTGATATTGCCAGCATTGCACCGTTCATCAAGAAGATCACATCAGAGCATCCCGAGCTTGACTGTGTGGTAAACAATGCTGGTGTACAACGTCCACTCGACTACAAGAAGATGTCGCCTGAGGAGTTTCTCGAAAAGGCAGACAACGAGGTAAGAGGTGCGTTTTGTAGTGGTGTGGCAAACATTGACATGTGCACAGGTGAACATTAACGTGCGAGGTCCAATGCACCTGGCAGTCGGTCTTTTACCACATTTCCGAACCAAAAAGGCGGCCACCATTATGAACGTCAGCAGCGTGCTAGGGTATATCCCATTCTCCATCATCAACCCTGTGTACAATGGTTCCAAGGCTTTCGTGCACTTCAACACGATGAACATGAGAACACAGCTTGCAGCTGCCGGAGACGACAACATCAAGGTTGTCGAAATTGTATGTTATGCCCCGTCATATGCTGCACTGATTTGGATAACACGACGACTAACTTTCTCATTAGGCCCCACCAAGTGTCAGCACCGATCTGCACCGTGAGCGTGAGAACCCAGATGACAACAAGGAGGGCAGTGGAGCGTTGTCCGTAGATGATTTCATGAAGGAGGTGATTCAGCAATGGAAAGAGGACAAAGACACGATCAGTGCCGGCATGGGCGCCAAGGTTGCCTCCAGATGGTACAACGAGTTCGGCGAAGACTACGACAAAGCCGCTCAAGGCTATGCCAAAAAGTAGAGTTGACCTTCATGAGATATGAGTAAAAAGACACTAGGCCTAGATATAGAATATTGTCTTGATAGACTAATTCAGTACTACATGTATTTTGATTAAATGATCTCCACTGGACACGCCGGCATTGTCATCTCCGAAGGGTCCCCGTCAAATCAGGCGACGTCATATTTATTGATTGATGAATTCGGCATGATCTGCCGGACGTGCCGAGTGTTCAAGGATTCGCAATGCAGCGCGTTTCTCTGGAGACGGCGGCTGATCGCAAACAAACGGTGGGACGTTTACCCTTCGGCCATTGCACATTTGAATATAATGATACTTTGTACCTTATCGAAGTCTTCCATTCCTCGTACGGATCGCAGCTGATACACCTCTACGACAACAGATCAATTGTATTCCTGGATATTTCGATAGTCATATCATTTTACAGCCGGCGCGTACAAAAGCGAGCATGTTCACTGCATAGAGCAGCGCATATCAAAGAGGCCCGAAAATCGGCCACTCCCTACCACATAATCTACGCTCGCTTCCTTCACCGATTCAGCCATGGACTCTCCATATGAACCTCCAGGCTACTCGTTTGAGGGCGAAACCACACCTAGCAGCATGCGCAACGGCTCAACAATGCGCTTGCTGCCCTCTGCAGACGACAGTCCGTACACAACACAGTCAGTTCCACCAATCTTGCCGCTGTTCAGCAATATCGCGCCTAGAGTAGCAGATGCAGCCAGCGACTCTCGTACAACAGTGAAGTCCGGCGACGCGCCTCCAGATTATGCTTGTGCAGCCGCCTCAACGCCGCCGCTATCGAGCAAGTCTGGGACAGGCGCTATCGCCAGCCTGTTCGAGCAAGCTCAAAAGGCACTCTCACAGCCTTCCCAAAGAATCCCCATTCCAAGCAAGAAAGTCAAAATTGTGACACCAGAAGAAACTCCACAGAATGCAGACTTACCAGACACTCTTTCCAGACCAAGCCCACTACAACGAACATATCAACCTCCACACGGCTCACGGCCACCCTCAAGAGCTCGATCCATCATAGACGGCGCTCCTGACTTCCCTCCTCCAGCGGGCGAGGCACCTCCGTACTTTTATCGCCCCTCGTCGCGCGCTTCACACTCACCCACTCGCTCATGGTCGCCGACGAGAACATCGGCGGACTATGCGCGACCACCGTCGACCTTTCCTTATGAGCCCGCAGATATAGACGGATCCCCGAGACCAGGCTCGCCCTCCAGCAAGTATGGAGGCAGTCCGAAGAGACCTCTTCCTCCTGCTCCTCTCTTTGCCGGTCCTCGGCCAGGCTCTTCTGGCAGCATGGCGGACGAGGAGACGCCTGCATTGACTAGCATTCCCATTCCCGAGGAGGACGACCCGTTCCAAGAGCAACGCCCAGACATGACGACTCGTGACTCCTTCATGACCGAATCCACCTTTACCGATGAGTATGATGAAAAGGACTATGGCAACTACGACGAGTTGCCAGAGGGCAAGCAGGAAAGGCGCGGTGCTCGTGATGCCCAAATGGCCAAGAAGGAAGTCAAGCTCATCAATGGTGAACTTGTACTAGAGTGCAAGATCCCTACCATCCTGCACTCCTTCCTCCCTCGAAAGGACTCGGTCGAGTTCACTCACATGCGCTATACAGCTGTCACGTGCGATCCAAATGACTATGTTGAGCGAGGATACAAGCTGCGCCAGAACATCACTTCTAGGGAAACTGAGCTCTTCATCGCAGTCACCATGTACAACGAGAACGAGCTGGACTTTACTCGTACCATGCACGGTGTCATGCGCAACATTGCTCATTTCTGCAGCAGAACCAAATCCAGGACTTGGGGGAAGGATGGCTGGAAGAAGATTGTCGTCTGTGTCATTGCAGATGGCCGCAAAAAGGTCCACCCGAGAACTCTTGATGCTCTTGCCGCACTTGGTTGCTATCAGGACGGCATTGCCAAAAACTTGGTCAATCAACGTGAAGTTCAAGCACACGTTTACGAATATACCACTCAGGTCTCTCTCGACCCAGATCTTAAATTCAAGGGTGCCGAAAAGGGTATCGTACCGTGTCAGATGATCTTCTGCATGAAGGAGAAGAACGCAAAGAAGCTAAACAGCCATCGATGGTTCTTCAATGCTTTCGGTCAAGCTCTGAATCCGAATGTATGCATTCTGCTCGACGTTGGTACCAAACCTGGTGACAATTCACTCTACCATCTCTGGAAGGCTTTTGACAACGACTCCAATGTTGCTGGTGCTGCCGGTGAAATCAAAGCTGGCAAAGGAAAGGCATGGCTCGGTCTTCTCAACCCACTTGTTGCATCGCAGAATTTCGAGTACAAGATGTCCAACATCCTCGACAAGCCTCTTGAATCAGTGTTCGGATACATTACTGTCTTGCCGGGCGCTCTCAGTGCTTATCGATTCCACGCTCTCCAAAACGACGAAACTGGACATGGCCCTCTGAGTCAATATTTCAAGGGTGAGACTCTTCACGGACAAGATGCAGACGTTTTCACGGCAAACATGTATCTTGCCGAAGATCGTATCCTCTGTTGGGAGCTTGTGGCAAAACGGAACGAGTCGTGGGTCTTGAAGTATGTCAAGGCCGCGACTGGCGAGACTGATGTTCCTGGTAAGCTGATATGTAGATTGCTTCTTGTCATGCAAGACTAACACTGGTTCCCAGACGCTGTTCCCGAGTTCATTTCACAACGTCGTAGATGGCTGAACGGTGCCTTCTTTGCTGCCGTTTACTCACTTCTACACTTCAAGCAGATTTGGCAGACAAGCCATACGCCGATGAGAAAAGTCTTGCTCCACATCGAATTCGTCTACCAGTTCATCCAGCTTCTCTTTACATATTTCTCCCTCGCCAACTTTTACCTGGTCTTCTATTTCATCGCTGGCTCCCTCACAGATGTCAAAGTCGACCCAACCGGCAAAGTCAATCTCTGCAAATATCTGTTCTACATTCTTCGTTACACCCTGGTATTGACCATTGCCATGAACTTTATCCTCAGTATGGGCAACCGTCCTCAGGGCGCTAAGAAGATGTTCTTCGGATCTATGGTTGTCTACGGCATCATCATGTCGTATGTGACATTTGCGTCCGTCTGGATCGTGGTCAAGGATTTTGAATCTGGCGATATGCACATTGGCAACAACATTTTTACCAACTTCATCGTATCGACCTTGTCCACGATCGGTCTCTATTTCCTCATGAGCTTCCTCTACCTCGACCCCTGGCACATGTTCACCTCGGCCGGGCAGTACTTTTCTATGCTGCCCTCCTACGTCTGCACCCTGCAAATCTACGCCTTTTGCAATGCCCACGATATCTCCTGGGGTACCAAGGGTGACAATACCGTGTCCACCGATCTTGGTGCAGCGAAGACGTCCAAGGGTGGAACCGTTGAGCTTGACATGCCTTCAGAACAGCTCGATATCGACAGTGGATACGACACGGCGCTGCGAAACCTTCGCGACCGAATTGAGGTCCCCGAGTCTCCACCCTCAGCCAGCCAAATGCAAGAAGATTACTACCGTGGTGTACGCACATACATGGTGACCATCTGGATGTTCTGCAACGCCATTCTCGCCATGTCAGTGTCTGAGGCTTACGGCACCAAGAGCATCGGCAACAATCGTTACCTCCAATTCATCCTGTGGAGTGTGGCCATTTTGGCCCTCTTCCGCGCCATAGGGTCATCAGCGTTCTTGGTTATCAATGCCGCACACCATGTCATGGAAGGTAAGATGAAGTTCAAGAACCGAGGCGATGGAGGATCTTCTTCTGCTGGATCAAGTTCTAAGAAGACGGGTCTAGGAAGTGGGAGGAGGGGTGGCTGGCAGAGTAAGCTGAGTTTGCCGGACTGGATGAGTGACTCAGGAAGCTGGCTCAGTTCGAAAGTCAGTTCGGTCACACCGAGTAGTATGGGAAGTGTGTTTGGGAAATGAATGATGAGGAAAGACAAGTTCGATTGGCTGTTATGATTGTCTGGCATATGATAAGGCGTTGAGAGTGGGCACCCATTTGGTTGTTGCCGAGATGTTCTGTTTAGACTGAGATGTATGATGACCAACCAAAGACGCTCATTAGAGCATTTGATATGCTGGCTTGCCTGTCTAAATCTTCACCTCCCGCCCAGCAACGCTATCTGGGTCGTGGTTGACAAAACAACGAAGATCCTCCTACAGATGACAGGATCAGATCAATCTTTTGAATTTCACGCCTCATGACAGCAGTTCAAACAGCTTGGGCTGCCGATGGCGACGATGTTAAGAATATGGGCTATGAAGGACAGGGTCGCCTACAAGCTAATTAGTCAGAAAACTCGATACAATACTGGTCGTAACCATTAAGAGTGTTGTAATTTGGTAAGTGATATGACCTCGGGATATTAAAAATCGTAAGTGTCTCCATTACATAGGTGTATAGGTTTCAAATCTATAGCTACAGGTATGGAGATGGATATAGATTCTATAATTTATTTTGTTCCATCCTATAATCATATTTGTTATATCTCAACTATCTGTAGCCTTTTTTTTTCTTTAAGGTCATGAATTCTGTCACCTACTGTGGGAACAGATCGCAATGAACATCAACTTATAGGACCATCTACTGCGATCAACGACATGGAAGTCCAGCATGTGAACCCTTACCTAACCTGCAGACCCATACACATCTCTCTTGAACCGTGTGTCCACGAGGTGCACTGTTCAAGCCAACTGCCAAGCACACGATTTCCAACCTCACCTCTTGAACTCGACTTCACCTGTCCTTCTATCTCCTACACCTTCAGAAACACCGAGATGAAATTAACGAGGACACCCCAAACAATGCATCAGAAAGTATTCGGGCAATCGTCGGTGCTTCCGCGAGATCCGCTGCCGCGTATCAACCTTCCCATGACGGCGTGGCATCGAATCATGCCGCGCTGGATTCTGCCTCACAACAGCAAAGCAAATTCGCCCAATGGCAACTGAGTCAAGCTCTCCCTTGGCTCGTAAGTGGTATCCTGGTACCTGCAGACCCATTTGGCGATCACGGTGCTTCGTGATGCCGGTATCCTGAAAATCACACTGTCGATACCGAGGCTCCGCGACCGTTTCAAGCGTGCCATTCCTATATGTCAATTCTCTTTGCGCATCAATTCATCTCGAGGCGTCACGAGGAACTACGATTTTCACCATTCCAGAGTCTAACGCAAGACATCGAAAGCTCCGACACATTTTCGACTATTGGGGCGACGAATCATACCACTCGATGCACCAGCTCCCCAGATCTCCTCCCCCGGATGTTCAACCCCGCAATTTCTCAAGGCGCCTCCCCCACGCACTAGCTGTTTACAGTTTGCATTATATCCGCCTGCCCGGCTCGAAAGCCTCTTCACCTGTGGCCACGAGCTCTGAGCTCAAGCTGCAGTGCTGACAAGCATGATTGGTAGTATTTGTTATTTCCGTCGTACCCAAGCAAAAACAACAATACCTCATAACATGGACGGCAACCCATGACTGCAGGATGTGTCCAACCATGCCTGCCGAGCAAGGCTGGACTTTCGATATTGACTCCAAACACTGAATGGCAACATTCGTCGCCCTGACCATCCTCTTAACGTTTAAAATGGACAGGTGAGGACCCTAGTCGACCGCTCACCCGGATGCGGAGACATCCTTAAACCCCTCTGGGGTAGCGTGAGGCTTGCAGTTTCGAGTATCGATCGCTCTTTTCAAAGCGGCCAAGGGAGGTTTTGCACCCCAAACTTTGGTATGCGTGACCCCTCTCGTGCTATCCATGACCACCTGGCTTAGCGGTTGCTCGTCTTGGGCGCTCAGCGTAGCTAGGTGTTGATCTCCGCTCGAGAGGAGCCGTGTCCGTTTGTAGATGTATATATGGATCGCCCCCTCATTTCTAAATCATCCCAGTCCTTTCATTGCTGCATCACTCATCCAGCGACTCGTCCACCGATCTGTCCTCTCTCGTAGCTCTTCCATCATCTCGTCAAGATGACTTCAGAAAGCACCTACCAGGCTACCCACGCCAACCAAAACCTGACAGCAGGGAGTGTTGATGATGGCCCTCTTGAGAAGGACTTTAGCAATGGTATGACTATATCTACATTGTAGTCCATAGATCTGTTTCCTGACATATAACAAGGCTACCACCTTCACGGCGATATGGATTCCGACACTGCCCTGAGGAAAATCCGTACAGCCGGCAGCATTTCCATCTCTCCAGAACTCTTCGAGAAGATCTATCTTTCTCCCCAAAACAAAGTCGCTGGTGATCTCCGCAAGACATTTGGTAACCCTACGCCAATGTAAGTTTGCATTGTCAGATTGCCACCAGTCCACTTGGCTAATATTCATAGTGCTCTCGCTGGTTTCCTACTCAGTCTGTCTCCTCTTTCTTGTATTCTCATGGGCTGGAGAGGTGCAGGTGGTAGCGGTGCATCTGATATCGGTGCCTACTTTTTCTTCGGCGGCCTTCTCATGATTCTCGGCTCAATTGGCGAATGGTTCATTGGCAACACCTTCCCCTTTGTCGTCTTCGGCACCTTTGGCGCCTTCTGGCTCACCTTTGGCGCTACTCTCCAACCATTCTACATGGCGTACGGCCTCTACGCACCCAATCCTGCTGAAAACCCCTACGCTGGTCTAGCAACTCAAGGATTTAACGCCAGTTTCGCCTTCTTCCTTGTCTTCATGGGTATCCTTTGCTTCATCTATTTCATTCTGTCCCTCAGGACCAACGTCGTCTTCGCCCTCATCTTCCTCACTCTAATCCCAGCCTTCATGTGCTTGGCTGCTGCCTATTGGCAATTGGCTGATGCTTATGGTAACGGTCGTGCTGCTCCCGCAAGTTCAAACACCCTACTTGTTGCTGCGGGCGCCCTCACCTTCGTCACGGATATGTGCGGATGGTGGATCTTCTTCGCCATCATGCTTGCCGCTCTCGATTTCCCCTTTCAACTACCAGGTATGTTTCGGTTTTGCATCGCTTCCACTATATCACTCGTCACTAACCAATACATCAATAGTCGGTGACCTCTCACAATTCATCAAGGGCGCTTCCGAGCGCCGCAAGGCAAAGGAGGAGAGTGCCCGTTACGAGGCTTAATCAGTCTTGCGGCTTTGTTGCCACAGTATTGGAAGTCGTTACAAGATGACCATATACCCTACCTACGATGAAACGAACACGGCATGGGAAAACGGAAACGGTCAATTACAACTGGGAAAATTCGGGGGAGGATATCTCCACCAACCTCGATGGGAGTTGGATCAGAGATCGAACTGTATCGCATTGAGGCATGGAACATGGTTTATACCCAATTCCTTTTTCTCGCAAATTTTTTGTGATTTGGGAAGACACCGGGCAACGAGCTGCAGACACTGGATGGTTTATACTTGTGTAATTCTATAGTTTTAATCTCTTTGTTGGAATGAAAGATGAGCTTTCTCACGAACTCTTACCTGATATCTCGATCCATCGTTGTTGGCTACTGTCTACTGTCTGCTGGGGATCGATCGTCACTATTGAGGTGGGAAAACACAGGTGTTACCACAGACCCATCACGTGAGAAGCACTAATAACAATCTTAACTTTACCAGTCCATCAGCCCATCAACAAAGGCCGGGGAAATGACTAGCCGTCGTACACCATTGGCCTCAGCCAGCCCCGTGCCCATCTCATCCCATCCGACTACCTTACTAACCACATGCCCCCCCTGTAGTCCCAATCTACAAGTGTCACTCCGGGGACCGGACAACGGACAACAGAGAACTACGGTTCGATCACAAATCTCCACCGATCCATTTGGAAACATGCCTGCACCACCCCGAACCTTGTTTTCCCTCCCGGGGTGCCTCCTGGCTCCCCTGCCCCCCGGGCTCCCGGTACTACATGGTTTCCCTGATCTTCACGCCTTCTAACCTTCGTACAGTAGAAACAAGATCAGCGGTGTAATGCAAGCCAGCCCTTGGATTCGCTGACTCGCTGGTTCCTGAGGATCCAACAAAACTTGGGAACACATGTACTTGTGGAGGATCCACCGGTCTGGCGGTTTGTACTTGTACTTTGCGTTTTGGGCGACCACTTGGGGTCTGGGCAGTGTGGATGCTTCTGGACCGCTTCATCCGCGTGGATTCTATACTGTAGGCCGCTTTCTATTATTGGTGGCATTCGTAGTCTTCATGTGGCAACCGTTTTGAGGATTGGGATTGTTTGTTACTGTTCTTTTTGCTTCTGGCATAGTGGTCCGTCTTTTTATGTGCCAGGCAGTTTCCGACCGAATAGTGGACAAAGCTTAAAATCGGTCTTCTAATGCTTTTTGTTGTTTCTGATTTTCCATCCAAGGGTTTAAACGATACAAAGAGTGTGATGAAAGTGCTTAAGAGCGACTTACGGACCCATTGACCATACGGCAATGTAATGTACGTGTGAAGTACTGTCGCTAGTCTCTTGAAGCTGATCATACATCCTCCAATACAACGACCTCTCTCGTGGAAGGAGTCAAGCAAGTGTTTCTTTCTTTCTTCCTTTGTAGTATCTTCATCTCCTCGCTGGTGCGCCTATCCAGCTCATCGGTTTCGATCAGTTGTGAACCATTGGCATACCTGAGACCTTTAGACAATGCTGTCTAATGCTCAGTATTTGTCAAGCCGCCAGCACACCAAACATGTCGACATCAAAAATGGCAATCATATTCCGGCGCAAGTCTCTCAACATTCAGCAGTTTCAAGAGTCCTGCACGCCAACCAAAATTTGTACTTGCATACCTTATCAGTCCGAACAGTTGGTTCTCGGTGTTGTGTTACTGCTCGGAAGGTGAAGTTTGGACGGAAGCTGCAGCATCCGAGCTGGTTTGCACGGCCCGAGAAATGATGCGACGAGTTGACCCACTGTAAAGCTGTACATCAACCTATTCACGCATATATCTTCCCAATGTTATCATTAAACACAAAACATGTAGCAGAAAGGCAATCATACAGCTGCGGTCGAGCATGTAAAGGTGTCCGCAGGAATTGTGGACCTCGATTTGCTCGGAAGAGCTCGCTTGAAATGAAAGACTGGCGTGATATAAAGCATAACTGGTAGGATCGTAGTGCTCATCGTGCTTCCCTTGCAAGACGATCATTTCACAACATCCCATCAATCCCGGAGCATCCTTGCACGCTCTCTCAAAAGCCACGCAGGAATCCTTCATAGAACTGCTCACGCTCAACAATCTCAAAGAGAATCTTCTTTCAAGAACACCATGGCGTCCTATAGCGACAGGGAGTCTAT
This sequence comes from Dothideomycetes sp. NU200, assembly GCA_027943355.1. NCBI lineage: Eukaryota > Fungi > Ascomycota > Dothideomycetes > Dothideomycetes sp. NU200. The sequence goes on along the minus strand of BSCJ01000028.1, from coordinate 184,013 downwards.
CTTGCGGTTGGCTCAGCCCGATGTAGAGTTCGTGGCTTTTATGCACCAGTTACTCGAGAACCTACCTAAGGAAGGGTTTCCTGACATGAGCAACCCCGATACTGCCCGCTTCTTTCGTCAAATGGAAGATAAAGGCCGTCGAGACGCTCTACCTTCATTGCCCGTAGATGAGTCGACCATGTTAATCCCCATGCGAGATGAACACATGAGCGAAGTTCGGGTCTTCAAGCCAAAGAGCATATCGACAAGCATGGCTAGACCACTTGTTGTGCTTGTCTATGGTGGAGGGTTCATCACTGGCGACAACAATTCTGCCACCCCCTTCGCTTTGCCCATCGCTACGACTCTTGACGCTGTTGTTGTCAACATCAGCTACCGAATGACTCCAGAGTACAAGTTCCCTACTCAAGCCAACGACGTCTGGGACACTCTGAAATGGCTCGCCGAGAATGCGTCTGCCCTTGGTGCGGACACGTCAGCCGGCTTCGTGTTGGGAGGTGAATCTGCTGGTGGCAACGTAGCTGCTGTTGCAACTATCAGAGCGACGAAAGAAGGTCTCGCAGCGCCATTGACCGGTCTATGGCTGTCTGTTCCCTGGTTGCTCAACGAATGCCCAAAAGGCTACGAGGACATTTACCTTGCCAGGGAGCAGAACAAAGATGCCCCGCTCATCAATGATGATCTGTTGAAGATGGTGACTGGAATGTGGCACCCCGATTTTGCTTCATCGGATTTCTCGCCTTTCAATTCTCCAAATGTTGTTGATGGAAATCATCCACCGACCTACATTCAAGTTTGCGGTATGGATCCCCTTAGGGACGACGGACTGGTCTACGAGAGAGTCTTGAGCGAGAGAGGCGTCTCCACCAAAGTGGACGTCTACCCTGGTGTCCCACATGCGCACTGGGCCATGTCTCCTTACATCAAGAGCTCACAGAAGTCTATGTTGGATGGTATGGTTGGTGTGGGCTGGCTTCTGGGAAAGGATGCGCCTATTGCCGAAATCAAAGAGTCACTCGGAAAGTTGGCTGCTGACATCTGATATGGAATGGGCGAGTATCTGTCAGGACAGGTTTGCGATATACTACACGAATAGAATTTCATGAATAGAATATTATAATATCATTACAAGTTGTATCTGGATATAGATAACGAGAACCTCGTCGACAAAACGCCTATGACCGCTTAATCAGGGGACTTCATCGAGAGCTGAGTGGCAGGTTGTCTACAGTCCTGCCCCTGCATGGCACGTACTTGTACAGAGTACAAGGTCTAGCCACGCTGCCACGCTCACATCATTTCGCTTCGAGCATTTGGATTTCGCCGGGCGGCTGGGCGTGCCAAGATTCCCCGCTCTTGGCATGAGACGAACCTTTCTGTCGACGTACTTTGTACATGTAAACAAGCGACCCAAGAAAGGACAAGCTATCTGATGATCGAGCTTGAACGTGTCCTGTGAATCGTTCTTACAAGATCGAGCTCGGTCGTACTCGTGCTGACAAGGTGTTGATAATAAGACCGTACAGGTATAACAGTTGAAGCAAGGCTGAACCTCAACTGCAACATGCAATCTTGATCTACACAGCCTCCTGCCGCCGCCGACGTGTTCAAACACAGACGTCCTTGGCAGCGCGTGGTAGTTGACCAATGCATAAGGTAGGCGAATAAACCTGCTGCTGACCGTAAACTTGCTTGCAGGGACCGTTGTAGACATGAATCGTTAGGTCTCTGATGCATGCCATCCGACATGCTCTCCTATTCTCTTCGTCTTGCAATGCTTACATAGTAATCACCTATCAACAAGAACAGGTCCACTACCATCCCTCGATCTTATTCTGAGAAGGAAGCTCCGGCGGATACCAGCATCACTGGGGCTTGGCGGTGTCACAAAGCAAGCAAGCAAGCGATCTCAAATCAGGTTTCTGGTCGCCCAGGAAGCTACTGCTATAATAAAGTCTGACCCCCGACGTCCCTAAAAGTGTTTGTTGCACCTGTCTGCAATCATGACAACTAGACCAAAGCCTTCACCACAACGCGGCATGCTTCCACAACAAGAGCCCACATCATCGGAATATACTACAGAACCCAAGGGAGAAGGACATCGTCAGCATCGCATGCATCTTGCTGGCTTCAATCACAATGGACACAAGATCACACCAGGCATAAAGCCTGAGGGGGAGAGCGGCAGACGTGGCATAGGCCCCATTCACTTCTGCAAGATTGTCTGGAACAGCTCTTGCACCGCAAGCAAATGGGTCAACGTGCTCTGGCCTTTTGTCCCTGTCGCCATGGCTCTCTTCTGGGCCGTCACTGATCAACAGCTCTGGATCTTCATCATATCGTACATCGCCATGGTACCTGCTGCAAATCTTATAGGGTTTGCCGGGCAAGAGCTGGCACGTAAGCTGCCAAAGGTGCTGGGTGTCATTCTGGAAACAACTCTTGGCTCGCTGGTTGAAATCATTCTCTTCATGGTCATCATCAAGCACTATGGCAATGCAGGTGTTCCCATCGTACAGGCCGCCATCCTGGGCAGTATCCTCGCAAACTTGCTGCTTTGTCTTGGTCTCTGCTTTTTCATTGGTGGCTTGTTCAGGGAGGACCAGTCCTTCCATGATGCCGTCAGTGATACTGGTAGTAACCTGATGCTTGTTGCTGGAAGTGAGTACTATCGCTTGCTTCATGGTGTATAATCTTACTGACTCTCCCAGTGGCTCTTGTCATCCCAACTTCGTATGCTTCTGCACTAACAACACGCTTTGCAAACGACCCAGAAGCGCTGAACCTCGAAGTGCTCCGAATCTCTCGAGCCACTGCCATCATCCTTCTGATCGCCTATATCGTATACGTCTTTTTCCAGACTCACTCTCATCACGGCCTTTACGATGACATTTTCGAAGGAGATGAACAGCAAGACCGTGACCGAGAGCGTGATCTAGCCAAGCCAAAGCTCACCTTTAGCGAAGCTTGTCTCGCTCTCGCCCTGGCAATCGCTTTTGTCACCCTCATGGCGATATTCCTGGTCTTCCAGATCGAGTATCTGGTGAATGAGCGTGGTGTCAGCGATGCCTTTGTCGGTTTGATTCTTGTTCCGCTTGTGGAGAAAGCAGCGGAACATCTCACGGCCATTGACGAAGCCTATGACAACCAGATGAACCTAGCGCTCTCTCATGTGCTCGGGGCCTCAGTACAGACAGCATTGCTCAACACACCACTCGTCGTCATTGTCGGCTGGGGCTTGAACATTGACATGGCTCTCGACTTTGAGCTCTTTGATGCTGTCGTGCTCATCCTGGCTATTCTCGTTGTTGGCGGTTTCCTTAGAGATGGAAAAAGCAACTACCTCGAGGGTGCTTTGTGCTTTTTCGTCTATGTCCTCATTGCCGTCGCGGCCTTCTTTTACCCTAATCCTGAGTCAGGCGAGACTACTTCCAGCTCGACTCCAGCTTGATTGAGTACAGTGTAGCTGTTGGGGGCTTGTATGATGGAAGACCATTATGCAATGGCTCAGATCACTTTATTTCTGTACTCCGCAGACACGATCTCAAATCATGCCTTGTCCTTATCTCATATCTTACATGTGAGCCTGTGCCAGCATTCAGACTACCTGATGACTTCGTGGTCCATCAAGCTGGCATTAAGCACGTCGCAAATGCCTTCAGAGATCTTACATTTCTTGTGTGCCAATATATCGTCCATCGATTGGCGGAAAGATCTCCAAGACGACCGTGTACAGGTCCTGGGTAAACCCAGCATCGAGCTCATGAGCTCCATGTATCGTCCCGAGTGATGCTGATGTTGCTTGTACATGTGATCTTACCAAAGAGAACATGGGAATGTATTTGCTAAGTCAGGACATCTCATGAGGGTACTAGTTTTTCCACCATATATGTTTAAGGAGTTCGAGGCTTAAGATGTAGTGGAAACATTCACAATTTTTGGTCACCCCCCCTGGTCTTCCGAACCAGCAGCTTTGGTGCTTTTGGACGTCCGCACTGGTAAGATGAAATACCCGCATGCTTTTTGATTCAAGGACATTTATCCTACCCCCGCCGGGACTAATCGTAATCGATATGCCCAGAAGCTTATCTTTACCGGTCCACCATGCCTGATAGCGCTACATGCACTACCACCCATATTAGCCTTAATTAGAGAGCTCGTCGGTCCATCTACTGTGGCCAGTGGCGTACTTGTCGTTGCTCAGATTTCCAGTACTAGAAGGTTATCTTCCTTTTCATTCTCTATTTCGCAATTCCTCTACGATAGATATTCTATACCTCAATTGCAATAATGTCATACCCACAGAGATCGTTCATCCACACCACCTTCGCCCCAGACAGCTTCCTCGCCAGAAAGCGAAACGTAGTATGGAAAACCACCCTCCTCTACCAGCTCAAAGTCCTAAAAGACACAGGCCGCTACGACGCCTTTAAGCTCAAGCACCACCCTATATACGACGAGCCACTAGACCACTGGCCAGTGCCCGCCCATCTCTTCTGGGACTCGGATATCGCGAAATGGATAGAGGGCGCTTGTTACTTCCTCCACGAGCAATCTAATGCGGAGATCGAGTATGCGGTGCAGGAGTTATGCGAGATGATAGCTTCAGCTCAGCAACCAGACGGGTTTTTGAATATTCACTATACGGTTGTCGAGCCGGGCAAAAGATTCACGAATCTGCGGGACATGCACGAGTTGTATGACTGATTCCCTTCCCTTTGTTATGTGTGAAAAGGTCTTCTGACGGAACCAGGTACAACGCAGGCCACCTAATAGAAGCAGCAATCGCCCACCAGCACCTCCACGCGGACTCCATCCTCCTCAAGACACTCATAAAATACGTGGATCTCCTCTGCCAAATCTTCGGGCCAGCTGACGACCAAAAGCACGGCTATCCAGGACATCCCGAGATCGAGTTCGCCCTCCTCAGACTGTACGCAGTGACCGGCGATGCGGAACATCTGCATCTAGCCGCGTATTTCATCGATGAGCGAGGCAACCCCAAGGGGTCTGACGGACGACATTACTACGATGTGGAGTGTGAAGCGCGCCACGAGTCGCCCTGGCAACGGCCTAATTCATGGCCCATGGCACGCAGTTATTGGTATCAGCAAGCGCACAAGCCGATCCTGGAACAGGACACTATAGAGGGCCACAGTGTGCGAGCCATGTACCTGCTGACTGCAGTTGCGGATCTGGAGAGGTACCGTGAGCACGTCGGCTATCGCGCTGCGCTGGTGCGATTGTGGGATAATATGGTGGAGAAGAAGATGTATCTGACTGGTGGCATTGGGGCAATGGATCAATGGGAAGGCTTCGGGATTGATTATTTCCTAACGCAGAGTACGGATGAGGGAGGCTGTTACGCGGAGACTTGCGCATCGATCGGAGTGATGATGATGGCTGAGAGACTGCTCCAGGTATAGACCTCGACCTGAGCCACCAATTCACCGTTATCCACGCTGACACCAAGGCAGATTGATTTGAACGGAAGGTACGCTGATATCATGGAACTGGCGTTTTTCAACACAGTGCTCGGCGGCATGAGCTGTAATGGTAAGGAATTCACCTACGTGAACCAGCTCGCTTCGAGCGATAAAAACCTAGACAAGCGGGAAGAATGGTTCACATGCGCTTGTTGTCCTCCAAATGTCACTCGGACTCTTGGCTTTTTGGGTGGATATCTTTGGACTTTTGAAGAAGATGCGAGCAAGTCCTCGCCTACAGCTGACATCCATGTCCACTTGTATGGCTCTGCAAAACTGATATTCGATGTTGGAGAGCATTCGGTGAGCTTGAAACAAGAGTCCGACTGGCCTTGGGAAGGCGAGGTCAAGTTTCAGCTAGAAGGGGCCGAAGTCGTGGACACAAATATAAGCTTGAGAATCCCGGGATGGGCTCAAGGTTGGAAGGTAAGCGAGGCATCCGAGCAGGTGCAACCTTCGCGGGCTGACTTTGGTTCAGCTGAGTCCTGAACTTCCCGGCGGTACGATCGAGAAAGGTTATCTTCATTTGCCAGCGGAATGGCTGCGTAGACACCCTCAGTTTATGCTGAGAATTGCTGTGGTTCCGAGATTGCTTTCACCGCATCCTTTCACCAACCAGGATGTTGTGGCTGTAGCAAGGGGACCTCTGATCTACTGCTTGGAAGACGTCGACAATACTTGGGTGGACGATCATTTCAAGGCGAGTCATGATAGCTGACGGACACGTCGGCTGTGCTTCATCAAAACGTCGCTGATCAATCTCAGACACTTTTGTTCGACACCTCTGCCTCAATCTCGGAGACGCCCAAAGTTGACGTGGAGACTGGTGAATCATATATGATGCTCGTAGCATGTGGTCCATTCTCTTTTTTGAACGTGGATGGTTGTTCACGCCCTTCTCCAGGCATTTCTCCCGACGCAGCAGATGCGCATGCTGACCGCACAGTGGATCAATTGCATTTCGTCCCTTACTACTATAGAGCAAATCGGAAAAGCAAAGGCCACATGCGTGTTGGCATGAGAAGAGCTAGATCCTAGATGCAGATAGCAGCTGATGCATCAGCTTAGACACATATTGTAAACGCAAATCTCATGATCCAGACCAGAAACTGAATATAGACGGCTCTTGTTCCATGAAGAGGTACGCGTCGTTGGGAAATGCCATTTGGGCATCACCGAATATGCTACTTGGTGGCTGTATCGTATCTGGAAATGCACCTGCATGATTTGCAAAAGTGAGCAATTCAGACATGTCGTTGTGAGCCCTGCCAAAAGACACAGGAGTAGCAGGATCGTAAGTCTCTGTTGTGACACCCGGCGTTGCAGACCTTTCCTGTGCTTCGCTATCCGATGGAGTTGGCCCAGCAGTGGGTGTTTGTTGCCGTTCTTTTCGCTCGGTAGCTGGATACTGACCTACTGAGCCAAACAATTGCGAGACCTCTTTGCTGCGCAGCTCCATAGACAATCGATCCCGTTGCTGTATGTAATTCTTCACAGCCCCAGACAGGTAGGAGATAATTTGCGCGTAACGACTAGCGTGAGGGTCATGAGGTGTGAAATGGTGCAGCACATGAAGTGCTTGCTCTAGACCAACAATCAAGGGAAAGTTCTTGTCTTGATCTGCAAAGACAGCAGCACCTAGTACAAGTGCAATGTTGCATACAGCATTGATTAGGACGGGAAGTCTCCTTGGCAATGTGCGGTACTTCAAGAGACTTTCAATAACACCAAGTCCTTTCAGCGCAGAGTCTACGCAGGCGTCCGCGAATGTCTTGATGGCCGGATCATCGGGTTTGACCGGAGGGTGGCCTGGCTTGCTTGCTGCCTTCTTTCTAGCCATGTCCTGCAGAATTTGCGATGTCAGGAAAGGCCTTGTGAGCAGGATGATTGCCCAGTGATAAGATGAAATGATGTGCGTTGCGGCCAGGATCTCAGAAAGTCGGCTCTCGTCATACGAAGGAAATGTCTGCAGATTCAACGATTTGGGCAATCCTTGTGTCCAAGTACGCAATTGCTGCGATATTGACTCTGCCAAGCGCGTTGAAACGGCCTTTTTGAGATAGACCTCGGTGACTATCCGGTCATATATAGCGGAGAGCTCAAGAACTTTCTGGGAGAAGTCTCCGCCGTCCACTTTCTTCGGTGGATCGACTTCTGTTGGTAAAGTGGGATCAGCAGTGGCAGGAGGTCTGCCAAGAGATGCCGCGAAAAAGGAATCCAAGATGCGAACACTGGTCCAGGTCTGCCGCCTATCCCGGGACTCCCTGTCATCAAATATGCCATGCGTGCTGTGAATATGCATACCAAGCGCAACTGTAGCACGAATTGCAATACCAAAATTCATGAAAGCCCCATTCCGGCGGCAGGCACCGAGCATGTATACAGTGATCAGACTGTACACTTGGACCGTCATCAGACTTGGAGCTTCGGTGAAATTGTAAAATGCTTGCTGTCTTCCTCGGGAAAAGTACTGCTCAGCAACTGGCTGTTGCGACTCATCGTATGAGACTTGAGCGCCAATCGCTATGACAAGATAGAAGATGCAGCTTCGTTGGTGCATATCGCGAGTTGGACTACTGACCCAGTCTTCGAGGTCGTGCCAGAAACTATCCATGTCGAAGATGTCCATCAATCCTGCAGTTGCGAGTAAGTACTGGCGGGCTAAATAAGCCACATTGTCGTAGGTCAGCAGCAGGTGCTCGCTACTCGGCATCATTGGATGGGCTGGTGAAGTTTCCAAAATGGAGTGTCGCATAGTATCGGTTGTGAATTCACAGTCTCCCACAGCCAGGGCAACGATCCTTCTGACGCTCTGGAGGAAGGATAGACTGGCAGAGTCGCCAATGTACATGTATTTGCCTTCTCCATCCCGTAGAAGTCTGGCATAGTCGGAAACTTCACCATTCGACTCGGTCGACAGTGTACGAGGCGGTTGATCTGTGCTCCTAAAGTAGGTTAGCACGGTGAGAGGTCGCGAGAAGGGTTAGCTTCCAGCACCAGGCTCAAGTATGGGATAGGGAGCCGACGTGGTTTAAACGTGTCCCAACATGCTTGGTGGCCGGAGAATATACAGTCACGCTGACTTACAGAGAAGGATCTAAGACAGGTTGGCTAGGGGCTTCATTCAAAAGTCGATTTATTGCTATGCCGTCCGTAGAGTCTCGCCGATCTGGCTGTGTTGATGTGCTCTCAGCTTCGAAGCCTCCACCAGGCCGCAGTAAACGAGCGGGAGTATCTGAGAAATGGCATTCATGTGTTTTACCTCTTCGCATGCATATACTACACGGTTGAATGCCATTGCAACGCTCCTTTCTTCGTTTGCAGCTGTCGCAGGCGCGAGCAACTCGTCTTCGTTTCTCTGGTGGCACTGCGGGGCGAGGCATGGTTGGACATTGGCGTGCACCGAGCGACACCGCAAAGTTTCGAAGCTCGTCAGTGAAGTTGAATTGCAAGAGAAAGAGTTCGGTATATTATTCAGCTATGCATGAACCAGATCCGCGACAAGGTTCGATTTCATGGACCCGACTGGTGATGGTCCAGTAGATCTTCCACCCGATAACGCCAAGAAACGGTCAGCGATGGTTTCAAGCGGACATGTGAGCCTCGGTAATAATTCGATCCTAAAGCCCGTACTGTTATACAGAAGTGTCTGACCCGATCACGAACCCAATTCAGCAGACAGTGGACCAAGTTGAGACCTTCCACACATGTGAATGATTCGATACGTGCTATCTGATAGGACACGGTAGATGGTACATAGACATATCCATGAACGTGAAGAGGTCACAGTATCGGTGCCTGTGCAGTGTGGTATGTCTCTGCCAGTGGAATAACAATTGACCACGTACATCTTTCATGCATTCCAAAGCGAATTCTATAAGACTATAGACAGAGGAAAAACGGGTACCTTATTTGGAGATGCATTTAAGGATCGATAAGACCATATCAAGTCTTGGCCGACTTATCAGAACGCCAAGCCTCTCTCTCTCCCGATGGCGTCGGTGTCCAATGTACAGCAGTGCAGCTGTGGTATGAGGTAGCCATACAATAGCATCAAACGTCACATCCTCTCATCCTCCCACATACCAACCTACTCTTCAAAATGGCGAACGGGTAAGCGACTTGCCACTGCCCTTGTAGAATTTGTAACATCACTGACAATATACACTTCAGCTGGTCAATCATCATAGGCCTCGCCTTCATCGTCGTCTTCTCCGCCGTCTCATGGTTCGCCAGTCCCAAGGGCGAGAATCAGACCCTCTGGCGCTCTACCCTGATCCTCTCGGCCTGGAGTTGTTATCTCATGTGGGGTGTGTTACATTTCTACATCCATAAACCCCATACAGCTTGCCCCCCGCAAGCTCTGTGCGCATTTGTTTACTGACTTACTTTCCAGCAATCACCTTCCTTGCACAATGGCACCCACTCATTGCACCTATTCGCTCGAACCTGAGACCTGAGAATGTCCACCACGAGGGTCCTGGGAATCCGGATGGTGCGCGTTTCTTCTAGATGTATTGGTCGGAGACGGTTGATTTATACTTCGCATGATGGAGTAGTGTTGAGTTTTGAAGGCCACCGCGAGAGCGGGCAAACAAGAGCTGGAGCAAGAGATGGTATGCGGCTATGGGAGCTCCGAGCTAAATGGGAATGTACTGGTGGTCTTGAGCACACGCGTGGCAATATGTTAGCGGGAACACCAACCGACATGGCTGCTTCAGCTTTGATGAATGCACAACCTTCGAGGCTTTTCCCTCGCGCCTCATACACGACTATCGCAATCACGATCCCGAAAATGGGCATCTCTTCTTCTGTACAGGGCGCTGGGCGTTTTTGGGATAAGCATGAGATCAATATCTGTATTCACAACATATCCAGCAGTTCGGGTGCTGGATTCGCAATGTTTCGTGCTCCAATCTGTGCAAATAATTAGACACATGTTCTATATCATCCACTCAACCCCATATATCCAGCAACCCTCTTCCACAAATCCAGCAGATCGCTCGTCTCCACCACTCCAGCAGCGGCAACACCCCCACCAACACCTGCCGCCCTCAGTATGCCCCATCCAACACCAGCCCTACACACCGCACCCACGGCCGCCAGTACAGCGGCTCTCACAACGCCACATTCGAGCAGAATCTCCAGTGCCGCCACATTGTTGATAATGACGGCCCAACTGACCGCCGATGCCGAGGAGGGCAGATCATACTGCCAGATGAGCAAAAGCAGCGGAAACAGCTTAGTGAAACTCGACACCAGCAACGCGGTCGAGATCACCGCCGGATGTGGGTAGGGTTTGGGAAACAGAAACCGCCAGAGAGAGCTCAGTGGCCTCAGAGCTGCCGGAATGGTGGTCGGATCGCGGTGAGGTAGGGAGAGAAGAGTGCGAATGGGGAGATGGAAGGAGAGGGTCTCGAGGGTGCACAAGGCTAGGAAGAAGAGGTATTGAAAGATGATGGGTTGGGCTGCAAGGAAGCTGGAGTTGAACTGCGGGCCGGTTGGGAGGGTGGCGTTGTTGCTGTTGAAATTCGGGTCGTTCAGATTGGTGGTATTGGTGTTTGCGGCAGAGAGAGATTGCGGGGTCAGTGTTGTTGTGGAGGAAGGGTTGGACGTGGCTTTCTCGATGCGGGCCCAGGTTAGGTAGACGTCGAACAGGAGGAGTAGTGTCCCCAGGCGGAGGATGGAAGGCTATATGGGTCGTTGTTAGATTTGTTGCGGCTGAAGGATGGAGGCGTTATTTACGTCGAAGCGGCCATCTTCGCGGCCAAGACGATTGAATAGCAGATGTCGGTACACCTTGGAAGCAATGGTCAGTAAGATGTCCAGCTACAACCTTTATAGGAATTAAACAGAGGCAATTTGATAACCAAATTTGAATAGCAGTTCGACATAACCTAAGCAGAACAAGAGCAGGCAGCAAGCCCGACCCTCCAGGATGTGCAGCACATACAGGCCACCCTCATCACAACTTTCGTATTTCCATAATGTCCTCCTACTCAATGCCATCATATACTAACACAGTAATGTGCTATCACACAACCAAAACCACGCCTCCGAAGAAACGCCAACAAGCAACGGGAAACAATAGCCAGAGAAGAAAGAAAAGAGAGACATACCTGCGGCTTGATCAAAACAAGATCAATAAACAGGACCACAAAATCATGCTCGACATATTTGTCCGCAAAGCGCTTGCAGCGCGGACATTGCGTTAGCCGTACACCTTTGCCGAGGGTGCGGTCGTCGGCTTTGCTGTATGTCGTATACAGTGAGGACACTGGATAGCGACATTCTATACAGATTGGCATTTCTTCTCTTCTCGCTAATACTCTATTGTTTTGTTGTTCGTTTTGTCATGATGGTTTGAGGCATTGGGTGCACGGGTGTCACTGTGTTGGTGATGTAGGCGTGGTAGGGAGGTCGCAAAGTGTCGAATTGGGAAATTTGTGGGGATGCATACGTTGGCTTTCAGGGCCTTTTTGGGTGAAGCATACTCCTACAAGTGCCTACAGACTGTTTAAGAAGCTATAAGCCATGCAAAATTACGAGAGTCGTATATTCTCCCTTATTTCGGACTCAATCGGTTAGTCATAGGCTCGATCCAATTAGGTCTGGTTCTATCCCCCCAAAATCGTGGGCCTCCTTGACCTTGTCTCGCCGCTGTCGTGAATGAGATCTCTATGGTCTTTCCTCCTGTTGGAGATCACTTCGACAGAGCTTATGACAGCTATATCTAGTTCGTGATTGCCTAGGGTTGCATATAGATATGTTTGTGGGACCGCGTTACAACAAAAAAAGGGGATTGTCTAATTGGGCTTTATTAGCCAAAGCCATCTGTCCATCGATGGGGATCACTTGAGAAGCAATCATGTTCGTAAGGTGAGCTTTGGTCTGCTGAAGTATTGAAGGTATACAGTGCTCTAAATTGTTGTTCGACACCTCGGGCAATTCTGTATACAACAAAGGGAACAAGCAATCCAATGCATGACACAACTGCCGACTTCAAGTGGCCGACGTCAAGCGGCCCCGCATGTGATTGAAGCAAACACGGCTGTTTGCACTGGTGTCAGGAGGTTCAGTGGGACGGTCAGGGCCAAAGAATATGGGGAAAGCCCACTTGTACCGAGCTAAAGTGAACCTCGGCATCAGCATTATGCCGACGGGAATGTGAGAGAGCAGCTCGAGCACATGAGACCGAGTCCGTTATGTACATCAGACGTCCCATCTGATTTCACCTCTCTTTGTTTCTTACCCAGAGATACCCCATATACCCCATCTTCCATATCACATACATATCATGGCTGCAGCAGGAAAGGAATTGCGCTTCGACGGGCAGACTGTCGTCGTCACAGGAGCAGGCGGTGGTCTCGGCAAGGCATACGCAACCTTCTTTGGTTCACGAGGTGCCAATGTCGTGGTCAACGATCTCGGTGGTTCATTCAAGGGAGAGGGCAAGTCTTCAAAGGTGTGTCTTAAGCCTGTGGCATGATCCGAATGCATACTTGCGATGTCTTGGATGAATCAAAATAACACATCCACAGGCTGCAGATGTTGTTGTAGATGAGATCAAAGCAGCGGGCGGCAAGGCTGTTGCAAACTACGACTCGGTCGAGGATGGTGACAAGATCATTGACACAGCCATCAAGGCTTTCGGCCGCATCGATGTGCTCATTAACAATGCCGGTATCCTACGAGATATCAGCTTCAAGAACATGAAGGACGACGACTGGGATTTGATTATGAAGGTCCACGTCAGAGGTGCATACAAGTGTGCGAGAGCAGCATGGCCGCATTTCCGGAAGCAAAAGTACGGCAGAGTCATTAACACGGCCTCTGCAGCTGGTCTGTTTGGAAGCTTCGGCCAATGCAACTATTCTGGTAAGCAGCTTGCTACATGTCCTGTCTACATTTCTCCATTTACTGACAATAATTAGCTGCCAAGCTTGCCCAAGTCGGTTTCACAGAGACTCTCGCAAAGGAGGGCTTGAAGTACAACATTCTTTGCAACGTCATTGCCCCTATTGCCGCCTCCCGCATGACCGAAACCGTCATGCCACCGGATGTCCTCGAGAATCTCAAGCCAGACTGGGTTGTCCCCCTTGTCGCAGTCTTGGTTCACTCTTCAAACACACAAGAGACTGGAAGCATATTCGAGGTTGGTGGAGGTCACATTGCAAAGCTTCGATGGCAGCGAGCCAAGGGTGCTCTGCTCCGCGCCGACGACAGCTACACACCCGGATCCGTGGTCGCCAAATGGGACAATGTCAACGACTTCAGCCAGCCCGAGTACCCTACAGGAGTTGCAAACTTCATGGAGCTCCTCGAGGAGGCCCAGAAGCTACCGCCCAACCCCAAGGTCAAGGAGCCTGATTTCAAGGGCAAGGTTGCACTTGTCACTGGTGGCGGTGCTGGAATTGGCCGCATTTACTGCTTGCAATACGCCAAGTATGGAGCCAAGGTTGTCGTCAACGATTTGATGAACCCAGATGATGTCGTTCAGGAGATTCAGAAGCTTGGTGGCGAGGCTGTCGGTGTGAAGGCCTCTGCCGAGGATGGCGATGCTGTCGTCAAGGCTGCTATCGATGCTTACGGCCGCATTGATATTATTGTCAACAACGCTGGCATTCTCCGTGACAAAGCATTTGCCAACATGGATGACGCTCAATTCGATCAGGTCTTGAATGTTCACCTTCGCGGAACCTACAAGGTCACCAAGGCTGCCTGGCCTTATATGCTCAAGCAGAAATATGGCAGAATCGTCAACACCACCAGCACCAGCGGAATCTACGGCAACTTCGGTCAGGCCAACTACGCTGCCGCCAAGTGCGGTATCCTTGGTTTCTCCCGAGCTCTCGCTCGTGAGGGTGCCAAGTACAACATCCTTGTCAATACCATCGCCCCCAACGCTGGAACTGCCATGACTCGCACCATCATGCCAGAGGAGATGGTTCAAGCATTTAAGCCTGACTATGTCGCTCCTATTGTTCTCGCTCTGTCTTCGGACATGGTCCCCAAGCCCGGTACTGGCGGTCTTTACGAGGTCGGCTCCGGCTGGGCTGCACAGACGAGATGGCAACGCACTGGTGGCAACGGCTTCCCTGTCGATGTCAAGCTTACTCCCGAGCACGTCCTTGCACAGTGGCAAAAGATTATCAACTTTGACGACGGCCGTGCTGACCACCCAGCAGACGGTCAAGATGGACTCAAGTCTATCATGGCCAACATGCAAAACAAGAGCAAGGGCGGCAAGCCTAGCAAGGGTGAAGCTGTGGATGGCAAGGCTATTCTCGCTGAGATCGAGAAGGCGAAGAGTGCCAAGGCGGAGGGCACTGAGTACAACTATGACGAGAGGGATGTCATTCTTTACAGTAAGTTTATTGCTTCAATCATCACTGAATACAGGCTGACATTTGTCTTCAGACATTGGTGTCGGTGCCAAGAAGGGCGATCTCCCTCTTGTCTACGAGAATGACGATAACTTCCAGGTGCTGCCCACTTTTGGAGTCATTCCAACTTTTAACGCTGTTTCTCCATTCTCCATGGGTGATGTCGTTCCAAATTTCTCTCCAAACATGCTTCTTCATGGCGAGCAATACCTCGAGATTCGTCAGTTCCCTATCCCCACTGAAGCTGCCACTTTGTCCTACCCCAAGCTTGTCGAGGTGGTAGACAAGGGAAATGCCGGTATTGTCGTCACTGGATCAACCACAAAGGACAAGAACACCGGCAAGGATCTCTTCTACAACGAGTCCACTGTCTTTATTCGCGGCTCAGGTGGCTTTGGTGGCCCTAAGAAGGGTACTGACCGCGGTGCCTCGACTCGCGTATACAAGGCACCAGAGCGCAAGCCCGACGCTGTTGTTGAAGAGCAGACCACAGAAGAGCAAGCAATTATCTACAGACTTTCTGGTGATCGCAATCCACTCCATCTGGACCCCGAGTTCTCCAAGGTCGGAGGCTTCGAGACTCCCATCCTTCACGGCCTCTGCTCTTTCGGCTTTGCCGGTAGGGCCGTGCTGAAGACTTTCGGACAGTTCAAGAACATCAAGGTTCGATTTGCTGGTGTTGTGCTACCTGGTCAGACTCTTGTGACCGAGATGTGGAAGGAGGGCAACGTTGTCATTTTCCAGACCAAGGTCAAGGAGACTGGCAAGCTTTGCATTGCTGGTGCCGGTGCTGAGCTCCGTGAAGGCTCTTCTAAGGCAAAGCTTTAAAGTCTTTAGCCGTGACATGCAATCAAGCACGTAATGTAGTTTTACGAATCATCAAATAGGTAGCAGGCGTTAGCATTGCCTTTTTTCAAGTCTCAAAATATATCACATATCACAATATCACTTTACTCTCCTGAAGCTTTACTGTATCAGACGTGGTTGATGATATTCGCACCTCAATTACAAATGCGATTGCCATATGTGGACAGAGAAGTCTGGAACATGACCTCACCTTGCATCAGAGTGTGGAGATCCGCATCCCTGGTCTTGGCGGACGATGCGATGGACGTGTTGATATCTCCGCAAGTGCCACGAATGCACTACCAGTGTTCACACTTCTTTTAGGAAATGTCCCAGTCATATCCGGGAGAGCCACCACTTCTCCAACACAAGGCATAAAGTCTAGCCTGGTATCACAGTGCAGCCTGCAAACGGGTTCAGGTCAATGAGCCATGAGCAGCGTGATAATCCCGCGGGCCGGAAGCCCGACCTTACTTGGATCGAGTATGAGCCAAGTAAACCTTCTACTCGCAAAGCGGCAGGTACTTCTGCTAGAAGGCATGCAGCCTTTATGAGTGCAGCTGCAAGGAAAGCTACGATTGCGAGGAAGCAGCAACAGAAAGAAGGACAGTCAACTGTGTTGACACATCGAGCCAAGAAGCAGCGAAGCGAAGTGACCAACTCCGACAAGAATCCAAAGGAAAGGACTGATTCTTCTGGGAGGATTCACAATGAGAACTCCTCGACCGAGGTCGTCGTCTACGTCTCTTCATTGCTTGGAGGATTGTGGAGTACAGTTGATCGACCAGATATGGCATTCAAATCGATGAAAACTCTCCTTCTTGACGCGTTCACGAATGATACTGTTCTCTTCCAATCGGCTCTTTTTGTAGCTGGCACACACAGCAACACGTGCGGGATGTCGGCGTCTGCTTTGCACGGCTTTGGCTCGGGATTGCTCATGTTACGTGGTGCCTCCCTCAATGCTATTCAAGCTTCAGTTGTCGCTGGCGACGGCGACGGCATGACTTCTGTGGCCATTGCATTGCTCGCTGGGTGGGAACGCAGGTTCGGAGATCGCGAGTCCTACGAAGTACACATCGAGGCATGGAAGAAGATGTCCCTTCCTGCCGGCGCGCTCGAGACTAACAATATAAGCACGCTTGCAGACTTGACATTGGAAAGCTTTCGACAAGGACTGAACGAGCGAACTTTGTCAGGGAGTGTTTCTCTTCCGCTTCGATCGTCTGGTGGCCGCATTCATCTACCTGTCGGTCTACCGCCTGGCTTTATGGTCTTGCACGCAGACCGACCTGAGGCAATGAGTCTTCTGCATCTCGTTGTCATGATCAATAATCATGAACCTAGTGCTCCGAATGCGCTCAAGGAGATTCGGAAGATGAGTCTGGAAAACATTGCTTGGGCTCCCAACCACTCTGTCGCTTGCGATCCAATGCCGGCTTACGAAGACGCCTGGGATCAGACAGAGCTGAATGCGCTGTATCACATTCGGGCCGCGTGTGTTTCCATCAATGGCATTCTCATCGAGGCAACACAACAAGCGCATGGTGTGAAATGGACCTTTGACCTGCAGGCGGGTCTAGATATCCACGCCACGGCTTGCCAGCATTTGAGTAGTGAGGAGCTCATGGGCACTAGGTATGAGGAGGTGGCGCTTTGGGCTAGATTTACTATCGCGGCCATCTCTACGGAGCGTTATAATAGTGATACCCTGAGGAGTTTGTTGATGCGGCGGGGCATTCAAACATGGGATGAATTGAAGAGTCTGCTGCAGCGACATGTCTACCCAGAACTGTACTTTGGTACAAAATATTATAACCTATATAGAGAGTTGATGGATGACTGGAAAAGAATCGAGCTGGTCTCGGACTAAAATGAAAAGCATATCAATCATTCGCGAAACCTCTCACGATCATCGTCCAAGACCAGCCAATTAGAGGAATGATGACTTTTAAAGAACACTGAGCCTATCTGGTAAACTTAGCTCACTAAACGCATGCTCCGTACTGGCATGGTTGAAAGGATTATGGGGGAGCTGTAGACAGGGTCGCTGTGTGACGAAAAGCACTCCACTTTCCATGACAAAAAGTCTTGGCATGTAAACGCGACTCGACTTTCAAACAATTAATTATACCCACAGCTCTTCCATAACTCACTCCGAACTCAACACGACACCCTAGAATCTGACACCCCCTCTTTCAGAATGCAGCTCTTCCAACGTACCTGCCTGCGCCAAGCGCGCCAGGCCAACCTCTGCCTCCGCCAACAACAACCCTCCACTATCCTCCGTTTCAACTCGACAACAACCGCGCCAGCCTCCCCACCTCTCCTCCTCAAGATGCGTCAAGATCTCAAGACAGCCATGCGCGCAAAGGACACGGCAAAACTAAATGTCCTACGGGGTCTCCTCGCAGAAGTCACAAACCAGAGCAAGACATCCTCGCCTATAAACACAGATATGCAGCTCGTGTCACTGCTACGGAAAAAGTCTAGCCAGGCGCAGGCTGCAGCAAAGGAGTTTGAAGGTGCGGGGAGGACTGATCTGAAAGAGAAGGAGGATGCGGCGATTGTGGTGTTGGAGGAGTATGCAGGGAGTGTGGAGATGGTAGGGGAGGAGGAGATCAGCACAGCCGTGAGGCAGGCTATTGAGACCGTGAAGTCTGAGGGCAAGAAGAGTGGGCAGGGGGAGATGATGAAGATGTTGTTTGGGCCTGGAGGGTCACTCGAGGGGAAGAATGTGGATAAAAGTGTTGTGGCCAAGGAGGTCAAGGGTGCGCTGGCTACTTGAGGTTGGGGCTTTGGAGAGAAGTGAGTGTGTTCTGAGATAGAGTCATCTTATCACGGTGGGAACCAAAGCGGTAGAAAACGAGTTTGGCATGGCTACGAGTTGGCTATGGAAAATACTACTGCCTTCCTTCACACACCAAGGACACCGACAAAGTGGTCGGATCTGAAGGCTTGGGGATGGCATCACTCTGGCGTGAGAGAGAGGGAGATATACGCTATGCGCGAACTGTACTATAAATGTAACAACACTCTTAATAACAACAGGATCTACTGTACATCACACACTAATGCGAATATAGTCTACATGGACAAACTGTCCAGAACCAAGAAGCGAGAAAGTATACCAGAGAGGGAAAGTGAACGAGCGCGCAACTAGTGCAAACACAACTCTGTTCAGCCATCCGAACCGACATGGGGTTTGATTCAAGAACGTGGACAGTCTGCTATACCATTATTGGTCGCCAGCCAAGCAAGCGGACCGAAAGCGGAGTGAACTCCACTTCTCAAAGTTTACAGGAGCAGCTGCAGCTCAATAATTATTTATAAATACAGCTTTCAGACCAATCATTAGAACATAACACGAACTTATTCGCCCTCGTATCACGTATCTACCATCATGTACTCGTCATATTTCAAAGCATATCGCAGCTTATCCAACGGTCGACTAACAGCAACGTACATCCAGACCACGCAGCCATGGCAGGTATCAGTACCGTACATGCAGTCCCGCCAGTACCTGCAGGACACATCCAGGAATGGATCTCTGAGAAGCTTAAGCTGCATCCTCATAACAAAGTACTCAATTCGGCAGGGCAACACGACTTCCTGAAGAGGGGAAGACGAAGGATTACATTTATTTTACAAATTGTTACTGCCTATGACATACCCATCATGTTCATCGCCCCACGTTCTACCGCTCGACAGGTCGGGAGAGAAACCTTGAATGATCCACATCCGTGAAACATAGCCCACATTTATCCAGGTACGCGTCGAATCGCAGGATGTTCTTATGATCATGTGCGCGAATTACAATCAGCAACTAAACTACCGCCCGCGGGCGGCCCAGTATGCTGTCAACCATCCTCCATCCGAGCAATAGGCGAGTCCTCATGAGCAGGTTCAAACTTCTCACGTGAGCGGAAGCAAACGGCATCATGCTCGGAAAAAGACACATTCTTGGCCTTCTTCCTTCCTCTCCACTTCGGCTATGTGTCTTGCAAACCTTCTGATCCATTCCCTTTACAAATCCTCCGAACGCTCAATAAACGTAGTTCAGATTAGCAATGGCACTCTGCCTCTTGTCATGTCCTCTCCGCGGCTCAGAAGGGCGGGAACAGCGGCGAAGTTCAGCCCTGCGATTCCTTAGAACTCAAAACTTGACGTACCCCAGTCCACAAAATCAAAAAAGCATACCACCCCAGATTTCTCACTTTTGAGCTAACCTGCACTGCTCCACATCCCAAGAATAGAAACGAGCCACATCATTCGCCAATCATCCTTTGTGCCTGGCAATGACTTCAGGAACGAGCTGCCGATCGAGACCACTGCGCAGGTTGAGCTCCGCTTTATCCATTGGCCCTAGAAAGTGCCTGAAGATCATCACCGCGTAATGGGATGGCTCCCACTTTTTGACGGCTCGTATTGGACTTGGCCCGGAAAGTCCTGCACACTCACAAGCATTGATCGACCGTTCCGTCGTGCCCGTCCTTCCGTCCCCTCAGTTTGGCCCAGTAGCTTCGTGTTATGCGCCCCAACACCTCGTGGCTATGGTCGTCATGTTGCATTCGATCGAAGGCACTTTCGTCATGTGTAGAGACTAGTCGGTAATCACTCGATCAATGTGGCATTCGTCCTTCGTGTAGAAACTTATATAACCACTGAGCATTTCCTTCAGCCTATCGCTTTCTATCTTCATCAATTTGAAACACCACTTTACTTCTTCTACATCTTTTCTCTCTCACTTTAATAGTCAAGATGAAGGCCGCATTCGCTCCTCTCGGCTTCGCCCTCGGCGCTTCCGCCGCTTCCCTCGTTGCTCGCGACCAGTGCTGCTTCAGTCTCACTGCCTCTGGTGGTGTTTCCGGCACTGTAGGTCAGCTTTCTGATGGTCAGAACCGCATTGCTCAGACCGCTGGCCTCGCCAACGGACAGGGCGAGTATTGCCTGAACAACGGCCAGATCACCGACGGCAACGGCCGTGGATGTATCCTCACTCCTCCCACCACTCAATTCCAGTGCGACGTTGGTGCCACTCCTACTGGTGGTTTCTCCGTTGCCAACGGCGAGCTCACCTACAACGGCAACACGCAGTTCTACGCTTGCCCTACTGGTGATAACGGTGGCTACAACATCTACACAACTCCTGTTCCTAACCAGGACCTTTGTGTCAAGGTCACTTTGAGCACTGGTGGCAAGTGCAACGCTTCTGGCGGCTCTTCCTCTGCACCTGCATCCTCTGTCCCTGCATCCTCTGCACATGCATCTTCCGCACCCGCATCCAGTGCTCCTGCATCTAAGCCTGCCACTACCGTGGTCACCACCCAGGCTCCTGGCACTTACACCATCTACTCTACTCACTACGCCACCATTACTTCTTGCGGCCCTGAGGTCACCAACTGCCCCGCCGAGAGCACCGTCGTCTCCTCCCAGGTTCACACTACCACTACCGTTCACGGATCAGCCGTCCCTGCAACTAGCGCCCCTGCCTCTAGCGCTCCTGCATCCAGTGCTCCCGCATCCAGTGCTCCTGCCAGCACTGTGAAGCCCTCGTCTGCTTCCGCCTCTGGCTCTGCTTGCGCCACCACCCTCTCCGGTGCCTACCAGACTCCTCATGCCATCATCCCAGTCAACGCAAACCAGCCCAGCACCAGCTACGGCACCCAGTACGACGCCTACATTGGTGGCGGCAACAGCACCATCTTCAACTTTGACTTCCCCGCTTCCTACTCTGGCAAGCAGTGCTCTCTCGTCTTCCTCTTCCCCGAGCAGAGCCAGCTCGAGACTTCCTCCTTCACTCTCTCTGGCTCTGGCGGTCTCACTTTCGAGCACCTTGCCTCCACCGCGTCTCTGAGTGTTTCCTACGAGTCCGCCCCCAAGTCCGCTGGTACCCTCAACACCTTCTCTAGCGTCACCCCCGGCAACTCCTACGTCGTTGCCAACTTTGCTTGCCCCGCTGGTGTCAGCGAGTCCGTCGAGGTCTCCGCCACTGGCTCTCTTGACCTTGAATACTTCCAGGACTGGAACCCCAGCCCCATTGGTCTTTTCGTCACCACCTGCTGAACGGATCGCACACGATCTGAAGGTTGATGATGACCGGCAATGTGTTCGACTCAACCATTTTAGTCTATCTTTCTCCACCCTGTCAGGTCGAAGGAGTTCGATGTAGGACTGCTACTCCCCGACTCGGGAGCTGTCATTCTTTGTATATCTTTTCGAGGAAGGGAGTAGCGTAGATGCAACACACTTACGTGTTGCTATACTATGCTGTCTTGTAATGTAATGTATCGCGAAAAAAAAGTTGTTCGCTGTATATATTCTTTCAGTACTAGAAACAATTTCGTTTACTTCCAACTCTATGATTTATCACCTCCGAACTTTCTCAAGTATCATAAAAATTGTACTGTTGCTGGTAGAAAGTGACATTCGTGTCGGATGGGTACTGCACTTGGCGTGTGGTAGCCGCTAAAGAGCTGTCAGTTATCGGAACGAAGCAGCAAGCTTCCCATAAACCCGGAAGTGGGCGCCATGGTTGCTGGCAGATGAACATGGCTCACTTCCGATGGAGCGTCTCGGCACTGGAGGGCAGGCCCATGATTCCAAGCGTGCTGTGACCAGATGTCTTGGCTGAGGAATACGTTCCAGTCTATCTGACTGCGTGCATGTCATGCAATCAGGTTTGCACCAACAGTGAATATGGTTGTTTTCATCCCTTCATTTCGTCGATGGCTGTGAAGCAGCCAATCAAGTTGCTCCGACGTCAGCGGGGCATTGATTTTCGAGTACCACAACTCATATATCACGCGTAGAGTGCAGACCGGGTCATCATTTTGGTTGCGACTGGCCTCCCGTGGCCTGGCGAGTGCAGCTTCCGAAGCCTTCTCCGATGGACCCCGCACGGGGTTTTGTTGGAGCTAAACATGTGTACTGTTCCTGGCAATTCATCTACATTCATATACTGTTTAAATATCACTTTCTTTCCTGACTTGCTATTCCCATTTTGCTATCTCTCGATACTCGACTTCTGGAAGTGAACGTTGATCAGTCTATACCAGAGCATTTCACCACACATATCGAAAATGAGCGCCACCAATGGATTACACCCCGAGGACACCCTCAACGGAGCAGGAACGACGAGCATGGACAAGTACGACCCTACTTTCACAGACAAGGTCATCGCCGCCATGGGCCCCAAGACCGATCCTCGTCTCCGCAAGGTCATGACAAGTCTGATCCGCCACGTCCACGACTTTGCACGCGAAGTCGACCTAACAGTGGACGAGTGGATGGCCGGTGTGAACATGATAAATGCAGCCGGACAAATGTCGACGGACCGAAGGAACGAAGGTCAGCTTCTCTGCGACGTCATCGGTCTCGAATCGTGAGTATATCCGCTACATCGCAGTAAGCAAATAGAGAAAAGACACAAGACGCTGATGTCAGATGCGGTAGATTGGTCGATGAAATCACATACAAGCTTGCGGCTGACGCGAACGACACTGCTACTCAGTCGGCTATTCTGGGGCCTTTCTTCCGTCACGATACTCCTATCAGGGAGAAGGGATCGACTATCACTTTTGACACACCCAAGGACGCCCAGGTGGCGTATATGTATGGCAGAGTGACCAGCTCAGCCACAGGCGAACCTCTTGCAAATGCTGAGATTGACGTCTGGCAAGCGTCAACAAATGGTACGTTACTGATCACCATCTTTCCTGCAACTGCAGACCAACAAGAGCTCTTGCTGATTGAGATTTTGCAACACAGGCCTCTACGAACAGCAGGATCCCGCACAGCAGGAGCACAACCTCCGCGGCAAATTCAGGACAGGTACAGACGGTGAATATGCCTTTTACTGCCTACGACCAACCCCCTATCCCGTACCCGACGATGGCCCAGCTGGTAAACTGCTGGGGATGATGGATCGTCATCCTTTCCGCCCTGCTCACATCCATGTTCTCGTAAGTATCTTTATTCTTCCTTCTTCCCATGACATACCATCCCCGTGGTAAGAAAGAGTCCGCGACGATTGTGCTAATTGTTTCAATAGGCCATCTGCGAGGGCCACAAACCAATCGTCACGCAGATCTTTGACAAGGACAGCAAATACCTCGAGGATGACTCTGTGTTTGCGGTCAAGGACTCATTGGTCGTGACATTTGAGCCGAGGAAGGGAGATAAGCAGGCGGATTGGGAGCTGCACTATGATGTCGTGCTCAAGCCTGTATCATAGCTTTCTTGCATCTAGTCCATTTAGAAGGCTGAAAAGAGGGATCTAAATTGTTCAAGCTGTGGATATGGCTGGAATCAAACAATGAATATCTCTGCAATAAGCAAAAATTGCATCGAACCAAGATCTTGTGGTAGAAATGTGAATGGCCATTTTCTCATAAATGCTCGGCATATCCTTCGAAGGTCGTTTTCACTATGCGATCGTATCATATTTTGCATTCATATTCCATCTATCTACCATTTTTTCTCATCCAATCACAGGAGAGATGGCCGAGCGGTCTAAGGCGCTAGCTTAAGGTATCCCGACTTCAATCGGCTTACATACGCTAGTCAGAAATGGCGCGGGTTCGAATCCCGTTCTCTTCAACATCTCCACACCAGCACCATTGGGTTAGTGGTAAACTTGGTCGTTGCCAGCTATCGCAGCAAGTTCGACCAGCCCCGTGTTCGATTCACGGATGGTGCAATTCCTTTTGTTTTTAGGTATGCGTGTGGAAGCGTGTGCGGGTTTTGGGTCCAAAGGGCGTTGTTTTCGGCTTCAGAGCGGCAGACTTTCCACCAAGCAGAAGCTCATTTGTGTAGCAGGCGAGGACTGGGTCTACCTATATGGAGTGCGCTACTGCAATGCGTGAGGTGAGATAGACATGTCTAAAGACGAGAGAGTGCAAGCGTATGGTTGATTGGAGAATTTTATTTGGCAAGATTGTGTCCAGCCGTGTCTCGCGAGCGAGATTCCACGAAGCTTTTAGATGTTGTGCAGTGGAGAGGACATACTGCGACCATCTACTCTTCCCGCCATGCCTTTCGTGCAACCGATTTGGTGCGGGAGAAGATTCAGAGGCCGTATTGAGCCTGAATTCATGATTCGCAAGGAGTAATGATTTACGACCTCTTCTTCGCCGCGCCTACATCCCGACCCCTGACTATTGAGGCCAGTCGGCCAAACATGTCTACGCCCATGAAAACAGCTGCACTGCGGGTTAGAGCTCTCCATTCAATCATACCTGCCACGAGAGGGGAGCACGATGGAAGACTTACAGAGTGCAAGATATGGCATATATAGCTTTCCCAACTCAAGTTTCTCCGTGGCAGAAAAGTCGGACCAAGACATGTAATCGGCAATGCACGTGATGGTTGTGACGGCAGTCTGGACGGCGTAGATCAGGAGGGCGATAGGCACTTTGGGATCGTCTGGCGGGAGAGAGTGATGTGTCAGCACTAGGATCAGCCGGTAGTAGTATACGTGGATGGAAATGGCAGGAAGACCATGTGTAAGCAGGGCGCGGAGGAACGTGTGGCAAGCAAGGAGACATCTGAAGACTGAAGACTTACCTCTGACCAGGGCGCCCAGTGCCCAAGTGCTGAGCGGAACATGGAACAGCAACTCCATCCAAATATAGGCATCGAACCAAGCCCTACGAGACACAGGATTAGCTTCACATGTCTTTTGAACATGCTCCTTTTCTAGCCGTTGGTGTGTGCTACCCGAGCCATGAAGCAAAATCCGGAACAAAACAGCAACGAACACAAAAGACCACCGCACACACAAAAGAAGGGTCATAGGAAAGGCACTCACGGGGGCGAGACAAAGAATTGATCTCGATAGGTGGCAATATAAAACTCCCTCAACGTGGTTAAGAATTGGGGTTTCAGAGCAGCTGGATATAGCGGTGTAAGATCGACAACTGCATGAAAAGCTCACGTGTTAGATTACCAAAATTCATTCCAATGATCAATATATGTACAATGAAGACTAGGGAAAGACTTCGGGCAATGGGAGGGAAGGGCGGAGAAGGGGGCAAGCATACGGAACATGACTGGGAGATGAATGGCGAAGAATATCAAGTAAATGAGATCACGCTTTCGACTCCAGATTGAGGTTGCCATGTTGTGCTGTGCCTTTCAATAGACGCTTTGCCAGTGTAATTACTGCGGAAATACCCCGAAGACGGAAGATGAGGTGGTGTTATGTGGTATAGCGGTAAAACGTCGGCGCAGTCTTGGCGGCACTATTGGTCGTGGGATATGAGTCTTCCAATTGTATGATGGGAAGAATCACAAAGGTCGATGCACGTTCTGTAAGATCAAATAGCATAGATGTAGATATATTCCTACTTTCCAGGAAACTCATTCTTGCCCCCGGCCCTGCTCTCAGCTCTGCCTTTCACGACCATAAAGGTACATGAATCTGTGGCGCGTCGGAAAGACAGTTGTCTTACTCACGAAAGTACTCTTTATCACCTGTCTGGTAAGCAGGCAACTATTGCATGGCATCAAAAGCAGCCTTGAGAGAGTCAATCAGCGCAGTATCACCCTTGTAGCCAACCTCCTCCTCCGCCCGCTTGTTCAGACGGCTTGCATCACGCTTCGACAATCCCTGGGATCTGCAAGAATCTTGCCCATAGAAATAGTTGTCTGGTGTAGATCCGTATTTGATATGCAGGCACGGCGGCTTGACACCTAGTTCTTCGTGCATCTTGCGTGATCTGTCCATAGCCTGCTTCTTCTTCTGGATGTTGTTGAAGAGGTCTACATCCTTGTGACTGAGCTTGGTGGTCCAGTTGCCGTGCATGGGTGCGCCGGAAGCGTCTTCGCCCGTAACGGTACCGTTGGGATACCAGGGATAGTAGCGGCCATCTTCATCTGGCCCGTCTTCGAAAGGGTCGGGAAAGTAGACGCTGCCATCCTTGCGCAGCCATATGTCTGTCATTTTGCCGCCGTAGCCCTCCACAGTAGAGTTGCTCCACACGAAGTCGGCTATGCCAGTTTCGTTGTCCACGCCAGTAACATTGAATAACGCGAGCTTGAGGGGTGCTACATGACCCGGGTCGTATGGTTTGAAGTTGAACTTGATGTTGATGTTGGTGTAGTTTCCATAACCCTCGTCTCTTTTGAAGAATGTCGCTAGACCTGCACCGGTGGCGAGCCCCTGCGCAATCACTGTGCCTATGCCGATAAGAAACCCTTCTTCAAGGGCCGCGAAAAAGACCGCTCCAGTCACTGGTATCGCCATAGAAGCTACAGCCATTGCGTCACTCACCGCGACTGCAACACTGGCGATGACAGTCCCGAAGGACACGAAGAAGGAGACGATGCTCGCGATGACGGGAATGGCAAGTATGGCACCCATGATGATGGATTTGTTAGTGAGGAGGAGATTGCGGCATGTCCTACCTCCTAAATACTTGCCGAAAAGCTTATTGAAGATGCAGAAGTTACAATTTGGTAAGCAAGTCATTTTATCTGGGCAGGGTTTCAAGTATGCGTGAGTAATGACAATGCAATCTTGGCAGGCGTAATGGTATAACCTGCGGGGGCCATGAGGGCTGGAAGTGGATGAGGAAGGCACAATGCAGATTTGTGAATGCCTGCTCGCTCTGCTATGTGATGTTAGCCTGCTTTCTTTCCCCGAATTCGACCTCTCTCCGCCCTTTTTTTTTACCATTTTCTACCATT
This sequence comes from Dothideomycetes sp. NU200, assembly GCA_027943355.1. Classification (NCBI taxonomy): domain Eukaryota; kingdom Fungi; phylum Ascomycota; class Dothideomycetes; species Dothideomycetes sp. NU200. Next base: position 156,604 of record BSCJ01000028.1, on the reverse strand, counting down.
TTTTTTGCTTATTATTAAAATAAATGGCCACAACATGGGAGATCGTGGTCTGGGTATGTCTATGCCTTTGTTTGTATGGTGGTTCTATTTGCTGATGTATGGCCTAGGTGCTCACTCGGCGGCTGCGCCGTGTCCGCGCCCGCCTTGCAGCGAGGTGGGCCCTCGCGCGTCAGGAGAGAGGAGGGAGGTTGGTGGAGAGGATCAGAAGGAGGCTGCAGCGAAGGTACGTGTTCTTTTCATATAGTCTCGTGCAATGGCAAATCAAATGGAAAAAGAGGGGATCTCCACTATGGCGACGAGCCTGAGAGTAGCTGTTGGAAGGCGTGTGATATTACAATCTGCATGGTCAACTCATGAGATGGGTCCCTATCTGAATCGAGATGAAATCAGAATGTCACGACCAGAGATGGAGTTGTCGTCATGCTGTCATATCACCACAACTTCGAACCAGAAAAAGAAGGGATCTCCGCTGCACGAATGAGCTCTAGGAGAGCTATCAGAAGGTGTGTCATATTACAATCTGAATGACAAGCTCATGAGATGGTTCCCGAGTGGATTGAGATGAATATGGAAAGTCATGATAAGAGATGGAGCTGTCATCATGCTGTCATATCGACAAGACTTGCAACGAAAAAGAGGGTGATCTCCACCCCAAGAGCCATCATTCCGACATGCGCGAACAGGCGTATCAGTTTATGATCAATTCCGTCCACATTGGGATGTCGTCGTCGTTCATGAACGGTATGGCTTTGACTTTGGTGTTTCGCCATCCCAAGTCAAGCTTGGCGCCGAAGCTCGGACCACGGATCTGCAGATGAACGAGCTTGACGCGCTTGGCTTGGCAGATGCAGTCGCGACTTCTACAGCGCAGTTGAATAAAACTCGCAGGCTGCAGTCTGTTCACCTCCACCACATCACCACTGAGATGTCGGTGCCGCAGACACCAGCGCGTCGAGGTGTTGGGGCATTTCCCCAGACTCCAGCCCCGCTGCCGTCGCAAGCAGCGGCCCCCCTCGCCCTGCCGACGACTGCCAAAGCCTCCTCAATTGAGTTGGCCTCCAAGAGCATCTCCGACTCCCTCCTCGGAGAGCTGCGCTACCCAGAGCTCGACAATTACATTGGGCAAGGTGTCTCAGCCGATTACGAACTGCCTCTCACACCACCATGGCGGCCGTTCGCTGTAGGAAAGCACTACAATATCCCTGAAGCCGTCATCGAGCAGGCCAACCTCGCACAAGTCTCCACCTCGCTCAGCCTTTTTGCAGAGATCCAACACGCTGCAGTCATTGTCGACAATGCGCTCTACCTTTGGAATTACACCGATCCAAGTCCGCAACTTATTGGCTACGAGGAGCAGCTCAACGCCATTTCCGCTGTCAAGCTGGTCAAGCCACGAGTAGGCGTCTTCAAGGAGTCTATTACACACCTTTTAGTCGTCGCTACCGTCGCCGAAATCATCCTTATTGCCGTCTCCGCTCAGACTACGCCCGACGAAAGGACCTCGATCGAGCTCTATTCAACCCGCATGTCGGTTCCCGTCAAGGGCATAGCCGTTCATTTCATCGAGGGCTCTCCCAAGACTGGCCGCATCTTTTTTGGTGGCAGGGGGAGTGACGATGTGTACGAATTGACCTATCAACAAGACGAGGGCTGGTTCTCCAGTAACTGCCAGAAAGTCTGCCACACCAGTAGCGGCGTTTCGTCCATTTTCCAAGCTTTCCCTGCCATCCTGCCATCCCAAAAACAGGCGCAGCATATTGTGCAAATGGCAATAGACGACACGAGATCTCTACTTTATACCTTGTCGTCCAATTCAACCATTCGCGTATTTCATATGGCAATCGGAGGCTCTCTCACGCCTGCAATCACGCGATCTTATGCCACTCTGCAGTCCAATATCGCACACATGGTACCAAGAACTGCGGAGACCCCTCAGAAAAAAGACAACGGTCTGGTGTCGATATCGCCCATACCTGCGACCGAGTCGACTCGCCTGTCACTAATGGCTCTAACCAACACTGGCACACGCATTTTCTTGAGTACCACTTCTGGTGGATTTTACGAGGGATCTCAAGGCTCCGCCCCTACATCAATGCAAGTCTGGCACGTCAGAGCTTATCCAAATCTCTCCTCTGAAGGATCGGAGACTCCCCCAACAGTCTTGTCTGGAGCTCGTTTTCCACCCGGCTACTTTCTATGTGTGATTGAGAATAGGGTTTTTGTCTCGGCACCTGACCCTGGACAAATTAGCATCCCAAAGGATGCGATGCAAACTACAAAGTACCCTGAAGTTGGCCAGTGGGTCGACCTGGGCTACCCGTGCCAGGGATTGGGCCAAGTCACGCCTCCCTTTGCAGCTGCACCTACTCCGCGCGGCTTTGCTAACGAGCTCGCTGTGCAATTTGACCATGCATCTACAGAGATTGCAATACTAACGAGCACCGGCGTTCAGATAATTCGCCGCACTCGACCCGTTGACCGATTGGCGAAGGCCATCCGCTCCGGCGGCGACAAGGAGGGCCGCGAGGGAGAAGTGCGCAAATTCATCAAGACGTACGGACGGACAGAGACCGCCGCCACCGTCCTGGCTGTAGCTTGCGGACAGGGCTTCGAAATTGGCACCGACAATCGTGTCGCCAACATCACCGACCCAGACGTCATTGACTTTGCACGCGCCGTCTTCATCGAGCACGGAGGCAAGCCAAGCTTCAACGAGAATTCAGTATTGGACAACTCGACCCCTGCTATTGAAAACGTCAAGCCATCACCGCGTCACGCAGGCACTTCTCTCTACATTTCACGCATCGTCCGCTCCATCTGGAAATCACCCATCCTCAAGGAGTCCACCTCACCCGTTGGCGGTCTCGCAGTCACTTCCACCATACCACTCACCAAACTTCACGACGTTCAGAAATTGTTGAATGCCCTGCACGAATTTCTATTGAAGAACAAGAGCTCTATCGAAGGCCTGGCCGGACCAGAATCCCTCGGAAGAGTATCTACCAAGCAAGAAGAGGTCGCTCTGCAAGGAGAGCACCGCGCAATGAACTCGCTTCTTCAGTTGGTATCAAGCATCATCGAGGGCATCGCCTTTGTACTTGTCCTCTTCGATGAACGTGTCGATGAAATCATCCTCTCACTCTCCGACTCTTCACGACAGCGCGCCAAGACCCTCACCTATGACGCCCTATTCTGTTCACCTGATGGCAAAGACCTCGCCAAAGAACTCGTCAAAGCCATTGTCAACCGTAACATTGCAAACGGCTCCAACGTCGACACAGTCGCAGAAGCACTACGCAGAAGATGTGGCAGCTTTTGCAGTGCAGACGATGTCGTCATCTTCAAAGCACAAGAGCAGGTCAAGAGAGCTTCAGAAGCCGGTCCGACCACCGAATCTGGACGCATGCTTCTCAATGAGAGCCTGAGACTGTTCAGAAGAGTTGCCGCAGCACTCTCAATGGAACAGCTCGATTGGGCAGTCAATCAATATGTCTCCATGTCTTTCTACGCTGGCGCCATCCAACTCTCACTCGACGTCGCTCACGAATCAGATCGCGCGAACCTTGCCTTGTCATGGATCAGAGACGGCTCGCCTTCGGAAGACCCCCGAAAGCAAGCTTTTGACAAGAGAAAGCCATGCTACGATCTCATCCACGTCGTCATTTTGGCCGTGGACGATCCTTCACATCACTCCATCGATCAAGTTGACAGTCAATCTACCGTTACTGCAACGCGAAAGTCTGAAGCCTACGACGTTATCAGCCTTTCAGAGGATGAAGTCTTTCAGACAAACTTGTACGATTGGTACATGAGTCAGGGCTGGAGCGAGAGGCTATTAGACATCAACTCTCCCTATGTTGTCACCTATCTCCGCCGTCGCATGGACAAGAACCCTGAGCACGCAAACCTACTATGGCGATACTACGCACATCATCACAACTTCCTAGAAGCCGCCTCCGTACAGTTATTACTGGCCAAAGGCGGATTTGCTTTCAACCTTGAAACTCGGATTGGTCACCTCAGCAGAGCAAGAACCAACGCTTCCATCCGTACCACATCCCTTCTCGATGCCCAGCAGTCAAGACAACAGCTGCTCCGCGAAATCACCGATCTTCTCGATGTTGCCAACATTCAAGATGACATTCTCCAGCGTATGAAGTCTGAACCACGTCTCAGCGCGGAGCGACGCCCTCAAGTCATTCAAGCTCTCGATGGCGAAATTCTTCCTGTGGATGAGCTCTTCAATCAGTATGCGGATCAAGCTGGCTACTACGATATCTGCATCCTCATCTACAATGTCGCCGATCACAGAAATCCTGCAGACATTTCCGCTACCTGGCAAGCTCTTATTGAACAGACACACCTCGAGACAGTAGCTTCAGGGGAGGCCCTGCCCTATGAAGCCGTCGCCCTAAAAGTGCGCACCCTGGGTGCACGCCTGCACCGCGCCGAAGCTACCTTCCCAATCGCCATCCTGCTCCCAATGCTTGAGCGGTACGCGATTGAGCACCAGCGTGGTGTCGGCCCCGAGCATTGGGTGCTCGACCTCTTCCTGGACCTCGACACCCCCCACGAGGCCCTCCTGCCCCTATTGGAGCAGTTATATTACTCGGGGGAGGCGCCGTTCAACGTGCCCCGCAACAGGAGGCTGGTGGCCGGAGAGGTGGTCTCTCTGGCGCTCTCCTGGTATGTTGCCTCGGAGCGTCGGGGTGATAGCGCTGCCTTCGGCAGTGAAGAGGTGGCGGCTGGGGTGGAGGCAATGCTGGCGCAGCTGGTCGTGGCTGGGGACGTAGAGGAGAGGCATCGGGAGGATGTCGACGTCCTCCGGTCAAGACTGGCTAGCGCGCTGAGATGAAGGGGAGATGTGGGGGAGGTAGATAGCTTTCCGGCCTAAGAGGCCCAATTAATAACGACCTGTGAATTGCTCCAGTACTATTTTGTGCCTGTCAGACCCTGGAATGTGCCTCTTTTTGGTATGATAGGCTACGAAAAGTGGCATATCCTGTTGTCGCTGGGGAGTCGGATATGTTACTCATATCTGTGATTGGAAATTGACGCGACTCCAGCTGTACTGTTACCTACTTGTAATAGGCCACGCCTAGATCCAGTGCCACAGAACAGATACATATACAGCAGAGAGCCCCTCTTTTTTTTTATACGAATGGTGAGTACATCTATGTGCATCGCATAGGCTGCTTTGCCAGATATATACTCTATCCATATCATGATTCGAAATGGACATGATTTCACAACTTTCCAATCTTGTTGTAATACACCACGCCTGTCTTCAGTAGTATGAAATAGGTGACTGTACAGCAGAGAGCCCCTCTTTTTCTATACGGATATCGGTTACATCTATGCATACCCGATATGACGCTATGCCAGATCTATACATTATCCATCTCATGATCCAAAATGACTATGATTTCCTAACTTCCCGACTTTATTATAATACACCACGCCGGTCTTCAGTAGTATGAAATAGGTGACTGTACAGCGGAGAGCCCCTTCTTTTTCATATGAAATGTGGTAACATGTTATATAGTGCGTATAGCACTCTGCTGATCTTGTATACCGTCTGTATCATGATTCAAAAAAGACATGATCTCCCACTTTCACAATCCTATTGTATTATACCCCGCCTAGCAATAGTACCCTCAATAAGATATCTAGACAGTAGAGAGCCCCTCTTTTTTTGTTTGAAATATAGCTACGGGTTGTGTAGTGTCTATACCGCCTTATCAGATCCATGTCTCCAGGACTTTTAGGCTTAACTGGAATACGATCTCCACATCTCATGACATTGTTGTATTGTACTGCGCCTATCTGCAGTATCCCGAGAGCGGTAGTGGTACAGCAGAGAGCCCTTCTTTCTCCATATCAGATATGGTTGCATGGCTATTGCTGTAAATGCTGATCTACACGTATTGTACATCCTGATCTGACACGACAAGATCTCTGAAACTTACGACGTGATTGTATTATGCCACGCCTGCTGATAGGAAGTCATGTCGAGAATAGACATATGCAGAGAGCCCCATTGTATGTTGTCAATAATTACTACTACTATGATATGTGTCCAACGACGTGAGTCCGGTAACATACAGAGTTCGTAACGTCGTGACCGCTGTCCTGGCGTTCGACCGAGGAGACTTGACTGGTAGGATCTTAGTTTGGTCTCACACAGTTGTTTCCTTTTCCCTTTCGTGCGAGTGCGGAACCCTAAAAGCCCAAGCCAGATTGATCAACACGCATGTACAGTAAACGTGAGGCGCAAGCCTTGGCAACCGAGAGACTGGAAAGTTGTTGCTGTCAGGTCGACTCTTACATTTGTTTTGTCGCATGGAGGGGGTGCAAGAAGTCTTGGCCAGAAGGATTTAGCGCTATGCCAGGCCAGATGCTCTTGGCTGCTACAGTATGACTTCTTGATCAGCGTCTTAACGTCTCCCTCACCTCAGAGATATGTGTGACGACGTCTAGAGGAACTAAAGCTAGCATTGCTGGACTAGACTTTATGTGTAAGGACTAGGTAACCCATAGGCTCGGAATGTTATAATCAAGCTTCCCCATTGTGATTTCTCTCTCCTTCACACCTTATATCGCCATCTGAGCACACCGTCCCAAGAAATACATACAACAGGTATGATATCCCTGGTCTCACCTTGCACACTCAAGTCGAAGCTCCTTCACTGACGAGAGTGGTTGAGGTTGTGAACAGAATCGTGTAAAGCAAAATGTCGTCTTCCGAGCAGGAAAGCAGCAGCGTAACAGCACCAACTCACAAGTCTGCTTTCCGTAAACTGATACCTCTCGGAACCACTACGCTCGACAGAGAAGGTCGCCGCACTCTCATCATGAAAGATGCAGAGACAGGCCAGTCGACCACCTGGAGCGAATACATTGAAGAGGCCAACAGCAGCGATCCTAGTAATGCACGATTTGTACGATTCATGCATGGCTTGGATCATATCATAAGTGGTCACATGTTTGATCAGTGGAAGTTCAAGCCAGTGCGGTACTTGTTGCAATTCCTTTGCTTGCCAATAGCGGCTGTAAGGATAGGCTACTGGACTTGGAAGTGTGGATATTTACTGTAGAGACACAATTGTGTCGGGATCGAAATCTCGACCTAGCCACATATGCGACTGTAAGCAGATGAAGAGTTCAATGTTTTCCAATTCTCTGACCTATCGGTGTGGTGACATATCCCTTGCTTGAGGTTGAGGTCAAAGTAGGCAGCTTTGGTACATATCAGTACCCTCATATTTGCAGAGGCGATGTCCGGGAAGGCTCTTTAATCTAGAGATTGTCTTCTCTCGCCATTCTTACGTCGCGCTTACAATAGACGATGGTGGCCTTCATGATCCTTAGCACTGAAAATGTATTCCCCCGCCCGGCAGGCACAGTGTCTCTTAAGCATTCGCGAGTAGGACCCTCAACTGGGAAAGATCCCGAGACTTTGGAGAGTGGGGTGTAGCCGGTACCTGATATTGGACCGCCCCCCTGCTCGTGACGAGCACATTAAACAAAGAGGGTCAAAATTCGCGAACTTGCTTGGCAGGCGGGAAAACATCAGGACTTCAATCCCCCCACTCCATGCACTGTAGCCCGTTATTTTCGCACAAGAGGTGGCCCAGACCGTTCCTAGTTTATCCACAGCATGTTGCCGTCCCACGAGATGTCCTACGAACCAATGAATTATCGGTATAGTAGACTAGACCTCCCGCTCTTCTGTGGTCCGTGACACCTTATCAGCTCTCAACACCTACGAAATGGTTGAAAAAGAACTGCGACCCCCCTGGAGTGGTCCCTCGATGTTGTTAGCAGGTCATCGTCGTGATGCGGAGGAAAGTTCGCGTGGTATACACCACTTTTGTTTTCGTTACAGTCATTTTCCTTTGTCTTCTCGCATGGCCTTCTAGTAATGCGCTTGGCTATCAGCCGACCGAAAGTAAAGAGAAATATCCGTTGACATGGAGACACATACATTCTTCGACAGGATCCGGAGGTGGTAAGCACATGTCATCTAAATGCTTGCCAGTCATTCGACTCTTTCTCCAATCTTTACCATCAATCACTGCCAAGTCCATCACTCAAAGCAATGGGCTACACTTGTAGATTTCCCGCGCCTCCTGCGCAGATATCTCAGCTCGCTATGATCCACTGAACCGAATCGCTGACATATAGAATGCTTAGCTTGGTATATTCCATCTGACTGGCTAGCTCCTGGTGAGGTACAACCACAGACAATCCTCGAGGCAGCTAGAGTAGCTGCAAGGGTCGTCAATGCAACTCCGCCAAAACACCTAGCTCACAGCAGTATACCACGCATAATTCATCAAACATGGAAAAGCAGCGATATCAATCAAATCCCTGGCGATGTTCTCGGAAACATAGAGAGCTGGCTGCAGTTCGCTACCCGCGCAGAGTATCCTAGTATGGCTTATTTCATGTGGCGAGACGACGGCATGATGGAACTTATGAACGAGGCTGATCCGGTCTTGCTCGACTACTTCAACATGCTACCGAAGATGGTTGAGAAAACGGATATCTTTCGGATTGTGGTGTGCAATATGATTGGCGGCGTGGTAAGTCATGAAGTCAGACGAGGATCCTGCTATGCATATCGATTAGATTCTCAAGAGGTCTTGCCGTGCAGTCCCACTGACACATTCCATGCATAGTATGCTGATGTTGATACTGTGCCCTTACATCATCCGAGCGATTGGATCCAGTCCAAAGACCTCAAACAGTGGACTGATAGTGATATGAACACCACATACGGCCCGGATCCAGATTCCTCCGACCCAGTGGAGCTCATTCTCGGCATCGAAGCCGACACATATGAAGACTCAGATTCGTTTTGGCGCATGGGCTACACGTATCCGGTCCAGCTGACACAGTGGGCTCTTGCCAGCGCTGCCGATCAAGCTGTGTTGAACCGATTTCTCCGTAACTTCCAAGACCAGATGGACAAGATCACAACTCACCTGCAAGCGGATAAGATGAAGATAGTCTCAATGGCTGGTGTCCTCGATAGTTTTGATCCGTTGGAACTCACCGGCCCAGTCGCAATCACGAAAGCCACCATGGATTATCTGGCGGAGGCGACAGGTCTGAGGTGGCAGGCTCTGTCCGGGCTGGACGGTGAAAGCCGTGGCAAGGTTGCGGCTAAAGTGTTGATTCTGCCCATCACGGGGTTCAGGTATGTGACAATGGTACTATTCATGACGAATACGCTCCTGCCGCTGACACTTCGTTGTAGTCCAGGACGGAAATCTTACGGCAACATGGGATCCAAGCCGTATTCCGATCCCGATGCTCGCCTTGGACACAGCGCTCAAGGGTCATGGAAGAAGACTGACTTGTTGGTCGAGCTCGGTAAAGCGTGCCGAACTTTCCTCGGTGGCTGCAGGTCCTGGTCAAAAGTTCCTCAACACTGATTCGTCAAATGTCGAGGAATATTCTCAACCGGAGCAACGTACGCAGGACGTTTACAGATGAAGACACGCCTGTCACGGTCATTAGGCGCCCTTTTTCTCGTGTGTGGCTTTCCATTAACTACAGATTATGACGAATAACACAACCATCCAGTCATGCAATTCGTGACGCGTGCGACCAGCGACTTGACTCCCCATCATCTCCTGTAGACTCACTCCTGAGCACCGCGTTCTTTCGCCTCCTGTTGCTCAGCTCGATAGATCTCAAAAGTAGTCTGTCCAACCCCCAAACACTCCTAGCAATCATAATGGGAAACGTCACCATCTTGAGCATCAGGCGGACCCAAAACAACTTCCAGTCTGCAAACGTGTACCAGCAATTCAGATTGTCGTCGCGGTGCAGCCCTGTCTTGAAGGCCGCGTTGACGAGTGCTCCGTTGTGACAGAGTAGAGCAGGGTGCTTGTTGGCTTCGCTGATCTCGCTCATGGTCGTTTTCTGACCGTCGCGGAGGAGTACATGTTGGGTTCGTCTGCCAGCTGCGCCGAAAGTGTACGAGGGCAGGGCAGTAGGGCTGGCTTTGAGAGTCCTCGTTGAGAGCCATGATCTTTGATTAATTAGCTTTGATCTGCAATGTCATCAGCCCATGACTTACTGTCAAATGCAGTGCAGCAGAACAGATGAGAGATGTAGATTGTTGTGTGTAAAGAAATGCTTGCTTGATCAAATGGTTTAGTTGGCGAGAGAGAAGGTGAAGTGATTGATATACAAAAATACCACCATCGCTGGCGGAGTGATATTGTGAAGACTACGGGTATAACTTTGTCAGGCCTGATCCACAGTACTTTGAGGATGGATGCTAGGATCAGGGGGCTATAACCTGGTTCAGCTGCATCCGGGCGGGGGCTTCACTAGTATCGGCGCTTAATCAGGACCCATGATACATGGAGGTTGAAAGACCTTCTCCAACATCTGCGCGCTGTATTATAACCGCATAAGGGTATGAGAAATCACGAGGCTTCCACTACGTCTTAAGCATCGAACTTCTTCATATATGGGCGTAAGAGTTTCAAATCTATAGCTAGAGGCTCGTAGATAGATACAGATTCTGCCATGAATTCTCTCCATCCTTCTGTCACATTTGCTGTTAGTTAACCATTTCTAATCTTTCTGGGAGACAAACCGACAGGTCGTCTCGATAATTAACTTGGAGTCGTCTTCGTCCCTGTTCGTTGCTTACCTGGGGCCACAATCAAGTCAGAAGGCTTTCATTCAGACTCTTCTGCAGTACATCCTTATCTACGTTGCGACCGATGAGCACGATCTTGCCTTCCTTCATATCGGCATCTAGGTCAGAGTCTATGAATTCAAACACCTCCCGCACGCCCTGTAGTAGCTTCACGCTTCCATCTTGCATTAGAAGTCGACCTTTGGTTCTGTGGATCTCGGGTCGTAGCGCAGGGGTGGCGACAACCTCTTGGGTTGCATTGTCTGGGTGGTCGATCCAGAGACGAGCCCAAAGCAGGTTGCGTAGCCAGTGGTCTAATTTCTCCATGTGTGCATCATTCAAAGGTGGGAGAGTGAGAGTTTTGGTGGATATGGACTATGGAAAATTAGCTGGTATTTGACGGAGGGGGATTAGATGAACATACAGGATCAAGATGACTGTGTCCTTTGCTTGCAAACTCGAGAGCGTCAACATCAACATTGTCATAAGCATGTAGGTCTAGAAGCACGCCCTCTGGCGTCGGTACTCGGCTTTGCTCGGTGATGTGGATTTTGGCCAACATGTTGATGGAGCGTATCCGCGCCTGAACGTCTTGGAGTTCGGACTCGGTGACCAGGTCAGCTTTGTTGATAACAACAACATCGGCGTGGGAGATTTGTAGATGTGCGACACTGAGATGGGGGCCAGAGTGGTCATGATCAGGTTTTACACCTTCCGTAGGGCCTGACGGAGCAGTGCCGTCCACTGTGGCTGTTGGCTCGGACAAGCTGCGAACAATGTTCTTGGCGTCGACCAGTGTCACAATGCCGTCGAGGTAGATTGTGCTCCCAAGACCTTCGTCAACCCAGAAGAGGGGAGCAAGATTGCCGGGGTCAGCAAGGCCGGTGGTTTCGAGTAGGATATAGTCAAAAGCACCATTGCGTTCCATGAGGGCTTCGATGGCAGCGACGCCTGTGTCTCTGTGCTGTGTTAGAAGAGGAAGTAAAGATGAGATTGGGGAAAGAACGAAACATACTTGACAGTACAGCAAAGACAACCATTTGCTAGCTCAAGCCATTCCTCTACTTGTTCGCCCTCTTTGTTGACGGTCAAGCTTTTCTCAATGTCTGCCGAATCACCAAATTCTGTTCATGGCATGTCTGTCAGGCGAGGTCCATCAGCGGCGGGAATGACTTGGGAGAGGAAGCAGACTCACCGTTGAGGATGACAGCAATTTTCTTGCCGTGCCTCTCATTCAAAATATAGTTCATCAAAGTAGTTTTTCCAGCTCCGAGATAGCCTGGAATTGTTAGAGAGTGGCGAAGCAGAGTGAGATGGAAATTGCAAAGCCCGGAATTGAGGCATTGTTTTGGTGCTTTGGAGAAGAAAGACAGAATAGGTGCATAGACAGAGTACAGAGACATGAGCATACCTGTGATGATAGTAATGGGCACTTTTGTGACATTCAGGTCGTCCATGTCAGACGCGAGATTCTCGGGAGCATCAGTTGGGGGGCCCGCCTCGACCAGCATTGGTGGTTCATCATCAAAATCCATGGTGGAGATGTTGCGGACAAGGCATGTACTTGTCCAAAGCACAGGAAGACGTAGCAGATTGTTTTCGGAATAGCATGACCTGGTTGTCGGAGTACGGTAGTGAATATGAATTCCCGCCAAGGCGCGGCTAAAGCTGCCGAAAGCAGTGAGCATGCGACAGGTGCGCGTGTACAGACATCAGGTGTCAGTATCAACAATGATGAGATATCCAACAATATTCCCTTTCGACGACACTAATTAAATTGACAACAATGGCAGCATCTCCTTCCAGCTCGCCGCGGCTGCCGAGTCCCCCACCGATAGCTGAAGACCAAATATCACCATCGGCAGGCCCCAACGACGAACATGGACAGCTCGGGGCCAACATGAATCTCCTGAACGATGCAGCAGCCATCCGACGCATTCGCCCCGGCACAAAGGCAGAGGACATGCACGAGGGCCCGCCGCTCGTCGAGCTGGCAGATATAGACTCGGCCTTTCAGCTTACGGAACATCTCAAAGCACTTCACAACTCGTGCACACATCCACCAGAGTCACCCACATCCGAAACACCCATAGACAAAGAGACGGCAAGACTGCTGGCCACACCGCCGCCTGGAGTGGACAGAGGAATATGGCTGTATGAGCTCTGCAGATTTCTCACGCAAAAGGCAAACGCCATGGTGATTGGCCTCTTCTCCGACGACCCAGCATGTTCGGCGACGACATGTCCCGAGATGCGCGCTTCAGAATGGCAGTACCTGTGTGCCGCACATGAACCACCCAAGAGCTGTTGCGCCATAGACTACTGCTGCCACACGCTCGACTGGTGCGCCACCTCGCTCACCTCGACCAAGCTGTTCCCCAGCCGCCTGTCTCTAGGCACCGAGAGTGCCTCTGCCCAGATCCAGATCCGCAAGATGACCGAAGTCTTCCGCCGCGTCTATCGCATATTTGCTCATGCCTGGTTCAGCCACAGAGACGCTTTCTGGCGTGTCGAGGCCAAGACTGGGCTATATCAACTCTTCAAGACTGTCTGCGACGAATACAGGCTGATCCAAGAGGACAACTACACAATCCCGCCTGAAGCCGAGGGCATTGACACTACTCCAGTCGCTTCGGATAGGATGCACAACCTGCCCAGCCTGCTGAGACGAGACACAGTAAAGCAGACAAGTGGCGGCGACGACGGTGCTTCAAACACCACAAAAAGACACAAGCACAGTCTGAGCACTGTCACTGACCGGTCTACCTCTGTCTCTACCGTCATTCACGAGGAGGTCGAAGAGGACGATGACGACCTGTCAACTTCTCCTGATCACGAGGTTGAAGGTGCGGCCAGTATCGTCGTCCTCGCTGATGAGGCGGAGAAGTCAGAAGAGGAACAAGGCGAGAATGAAGTCACAGAGATTGAAGATACCGCACCAACTTCTATGGGCGAGTATCCACCGACATATGACCATTCAGAAGGACAGCGCGAGCTTCCCACCCAGTCTGGAGACCATGCCCTGGAAGAGGCCGAGAGCGAAGCCGAGGAGGCCACAGAACCAAATGCACCCGTCAATGCCGAATCTGAAGTTCCTGCCGCTGCACCTGCTGAGGACTCATCAGAGCACGCTGATGAAGCAGCAACGGAAACAGCGCCCACCTCAAAGACCTCGACGGAAGAAGAGGAGAGCAAGACTGTTGAAGAACCTGTAGAGATTGCGCATACAGAGCCTCAAGACGCTACCCCAGAAGCACCCACAGAGCCAGAAGCCGATTCCGAGTCCGTAGTTCCAACGACGGGCGACGCAGCAGCAGACCCAGAAGAGTCATCCAAGCCTCACCATGAACCATCAGAAGCAGAAGCAGAAAAGAAGCCAGACGCAGAGTAGGAACTGCTCTCGCACGCTGGGCTGTCCTGGCCTGCTCCTCAATCTCCTCTCCGTTCCCCACTCTCTCCCCTTACAAGACGCATGTTCTGAAACACCACCTCCGGCCATGCAATCACACAAGGGGACGCGAGACCACGGCAACAAAATGTCATCTCTCTATTCTTGTATAATCGATTCCCCAACCACCACACACATCCATACCTACCTTATCTCTCAAAAAGCTCAGCATATAGATACCCGGACTCACCTGCTTTCTTGGTCCGTCACATAAATAATCTCATCCCAACAAAACACTGTTCTCGATTGTAATCATATAGCAGAAAATGGTGGTAGAAATTGGCCAAGTTGCAGGAGCAACTCTCATCACTGACAGAAATAGAATAGCAATGGATCATTCACGAACGCTACTGTGATACTGCTGCCGGTCCTGTATTCTCGTGTTATTGTCCAAGTCAAGCGTACAGCAGGTTTAATAACGTTGCAGCCTCGTGCTTTGGTCCACTAACCCCCCCTTTGTCCTTTGTCTTGAAACTCTGCCCTTTATTCTCTCCACAATCTTCTTCCCCCATGTCAATCATTCTCGCCGAAGCAGATACCACACGATTCCTCACCTCTTCGAATTTATCCTCGTCCTAGGCGGTTCCGGTCTGGCGAAGGTAGGTCTAGCAAAGTATTCACTGCTCGTACTACCAGCCGCAATCATGTACAGAGACTGCAGACGTCCCGCCTCGGCCTGTAGGAGATCCAGATTGGCCTGTTCTGCCTTTTCCCTTGCCTTTTCCACCTTTTCCCTTGCCATTTCCACCTTTTCCCTTGCCATTTCCACTTTTCCTATCGTTGCTGCTGCTTGCCCCTCTCTTCTCGCTTTCGATGATGTGGGTGCCAGAGCAGCACGTGATGATCCCATGCTCGCCGCGAACGCCTCAAATGCCCGCTCTAGCTTGATAGTGACCTCGCGCCGGAACTCAAGACGCAGTCTTCTCGCCTCCATGGGGACTTTGTCCAAGTATCGGGGGTGTGTCCGCGCTGTACGTGACGAAGATGGTACAGAAAGTGCTGTGGCTGTCCCCCATGCGCTTTTGTTCTCACTGTCAGTCTTGGAGATATCGTCGTGTGAGATGCCGGACCCCCGCACGTCCACGACAGCGTTGGTGGTGGTAGCGGGCGTATCCATCGCAGCACTCCTAGGACTGGTGGAAACATGCCGCTTTCTACCCACTTGCGCGGTTTCACCTGTTGTTGTCGCTGTAGATTGAGACGGGCAATGTAGTCTTGGAGACGCAGGCAGGCGCACCGGTCGCATTTCCATGTGTGGCCCGCAGTCCTGGGAGCGTCTGTCGTGATCGTGATGGAGGAGGTTCTCGTAAGGTCTTGGTCCTGCGTTTGGGTTCGCGAGGTGGACGGAGGTTGTTCGGGCGGTGGAGGTGGCGGTGGCGGTGGAGGTGGAGAGGGAGGGTCGGCTATGGGGGTGTAGAGGGGCGAGTACGACTCTCTCTGCAACCAACGCAGAAGAGTCAAGGTTAGCTGCGGATGAGGGCATCTCGGCGTTGTGTAGAAGATCGTCTGGTCCGAGGGCGTGATCGTGAGCTTGTGCTATGGAGGTCTCTGCAAGGAGTGTCCCTAGCAGAGGGAGGAGTGCGATGTTGGGCCTCATCTCGTATGTCTTGCGCAAAAGTGGATAGTTTGCGGGATTATGTTGATGTCTTCTCGAAAGAGCGTGTAGCCAGTGATACAAATGTGGATAGGGGTGGTGTACGATGTCCGCGATAATATAGGAGAGATGAGGGTAGAAGAGAAAGACAGAATGTGATTAGGAAAGATACTTTGACCTTTATTGACAGTTGCGGGACCTGCATTTTTACTACTGGCTTTCTCATATTTGCAGTCCAGTAGAGTTGAAGATGGTGCTGATGATGTCGCTGACCTGATTGGAGTGGAGGCTTTTGGTTGGTTGGTCTGCATTTGGCTTTGGGTCTCTCTGGCCTAACGTCAAGTATAAGCTCATTCGTCGAATATGCTTTCGAGGACGCTAACGATTGGATGAAGGTATTGTAAGATTTCTGTTGGACTTGCAGCCTGTAGACCGTCATTAAGCCAGCGCTGCGAAGACACAGATAAGAGCCAGGGCAGGAAGTTGTCGTCTGTAAAAGTTGCTGCGTCAAAATGGTTATCCATCAAGTATTGGATTGGCTAGTAGATTGTCTGGCACAAGGCGGAAAATGCACCTGGTCTCGAAAAATCTTATATTCTTCCTGAAATCGTCCAAAACATTACGAATAAGTTACATATTTCGTTTCATCCTCCTTCCCTCCATTCCCTGGTGCCATAAGGAAGAGCAGTCCTCCCATCCTAAGTCATCCGTCCATTTCTTCGGGGGTATCTTTATTCGCGTCCTCGCTAACACACAAAGGTCTTTTCGACTGTGTCTGTCAACCCTGAAAATACAAAGCAAATCACCATACAAGGTGTTGCAGTGAGGGGAATAGGAAAATATGCTATGCTGTGCTGTGCTTGGAAAACACCAAACCACCAAATGCTTCTCCTGAGAAGGTCTCGATACCAAGATCGAGGAATCGCGCATGCATAAAAGAAAACAAAAAAAGGCTGGACAATGAAGTTCAATGCTGTGCCAGGAGAGCCACCTTGGGCTACTTCTATGCTGAAACGGTTATCCTGGTCTTGTTGGCTTTGTTTGAATGATGAATAGTTGCAAAAGATGTTGTCGCAATGGTCAACAGTTGAGACAGGCATAAATGTCTGCTTCATTTGATGTTGTCGATTGTCGCCACGGATGACAATCTTAATGCGCTAGGCAGAGAGCGAGTCGATGCGCTCGCGCCAGTACCGCTGAATTTGTCCCAGAACGCCTTGCTAAAAGTTGTACACAAACGGAATATTGTCGATCCTTGTCGTTCATCCAGGCATTGGCCTAGTTCCAGACTTGGTTGGGAGCACGCTCGCCGTTGTCAATCACATACGAGGGCTTATATTGAGGGTCGTGGAAAGGAGTTGGCTTCCATGGTGTGTGTACAGGCTGGGCGGGAGTAATGACCGGCGAAGGAGCCTCGGCAGGCTTCTCTTCCACCACAGGCTCGACCTTGATCTTTTTGGCGGGCTTGACATCAGCATCGCAGAGTCCGGCTGCTGAGAAGCAGTTTGCGCCGCAAAAGGCTTGGGTTGAACCGCTGAAAGATGTGTGTCAGTATAAGCGAGTTTACATGCAGAATAGTAATCACATACCAGAATCCGGAGGCGCCACAGCAGTCGCCAAAGCTGGATCCTTCACACGTGTAGCCAGTCTTGCCGCCGCAAGATCCGTCCGGACTGATGGACTTGTAGAATAGACTGGAAGCCTTTTCAGCGGGCGCGACGGCAGCCACGGCTTGCTGGGCTGATTTGGCTGGGAGGGCAGCCGCAAAGGCAGATGAAGCTGCAAGAGCAGCGGCGAAGAGTGTGTGGGCGAACATGAGTCGAACTAAATGGTAGACCTCTTGGGTAATTGGCGTCAAGGATAAAGCGCTGCTCTGTGTTTGGTGAACGTATTTTTTTTCGTCTATGTGTATTGGTGGTGACAGGGTCAAATGAGCAGTTGTGAAGAGAGAGATCGGGATGCCCAGCACTTATGAATGGATCCTTCCCCGAAAGATAGCAGTAGTGTAAAAAGGAATGGCTCTGAAGGTTTACGAGCCCGCGGTTGCTTGGCAAAAACAAATAGAACGGTTGAAGGCGTTAATGGTGCGCTTGTCTCATTTTCCCATACAGGCTCCAGGCCGTTGGTCGGCGATAATCCCCCAGCAAATCGTGTAGACAGGCTGAAAATCGCGCGAAGGCGCCGGGATCTTCTTTAACCTACCTGCGTGAAATTGAGGAATGCGAGATTCGCACAACACTCTTCTTACATGCCATTGTCGATGTGCGCTCGCGCAAAAGGGGTTAATAATGCGAACTGCAACCGTTTGGTAGATGCCGGAGGACGCCATCATTGCACGTGGGAGTTTTAACTTTGCTTTGCGCTCCTGCGACTCATGCAGCCCGCTCTTGGCTCCTTCAGGATCTGCCTGTACGGCGGGGCTATAGGACCCTCTTCTCAGTAATACGAATCTATTTTCGTCTCTTCACTTAAGTATAGCGCAACAACAAGCTCTCGTATTTGGGATGTCTTTGGCCATGCAATTGAGCTTGTGACGAGATGCTGGTCTGCGATGTATAGGTCTCGAATGATCCATAGAAGACGTTTGCACATACATTTCACCCTGCATGTGTCGACGCTGCCATGGGAGATTAGATAGGGAGTCGAAAGGCGTTCGCGCAAAAACGAGATGAACTGTTCTTTTCGGTAGATTTTGCAGCTGGCACTGAGCTTATCATTCATTAACTTTGAGCTTATTTATCGTGCTTAGATAGCATTTGCAGATAACAAGTGCAGAAGTATGTAAAAGAGTGGACAACAGCGGAGCTGGTGGAAATGAAGAGTAGCAATTAGCCGCATACGGCGGGGCACGAACGTTGCCGCGGCCCGTAATCATCGTTCAGCTTTCCAATCTTGGCGCTCATTTTTTGGTCTCGGTAGTCTAATCTTGGGCAAGATGAAGAGAGATTATGTCTTGAAGTGTCCTTCATCCCGGAAGTCTACCCCAACAATAGCAGTTTGGCACCTTGGCTCACCTCGTGATTGAGCAGATATGATGTGATTGCCATCTTCAGATCTGCGACAAGCGAGGGAATCCGATCGCCACTGTGGGGATGGTCGTCAATGGCAGCGGACTAACGTAGATGCAGGAGAGCTAAAGCAACTCGATTGTGTGCTACTGTTGGGGCACCGACTGTTGGTGAAAAGGGCTTCACACTCACAGTAGTCTGTCAAGATTACGCGACTTATCAGCGACGATGGCCGTTGGCGCCCACGAGTAGCTCTGGCAACGCTGTATGGTACTCGTGAAATGACAAGGGGTTGAAGCTTTCGCAGGGCGTTGATGGCGCATGAAGTTTTCGAAAATCGTGAGTGTTTCCACTTTGTTCTACGCTGCAAATTTGGCGGAATCCAGGCGTGAGAGGATCAAATCTACAGCTAGAAGCTTAGAGACGAGTGCTGTTTTTGCAAGTCACTTATGTCTCAAGTCAATATTCTATGTCACGCTGTCGGTTCTGCTTTGAGTCTGAAAGTTGAAGGATATGGAAGTGATTGTGTAACGATTGGACGTTTTTTGATTGGTACAAAGAGGCTACTAGAACTTCAACGTCGAACTCCCCTAGGAACGAATGAACGCCTTGTGTTGAGGTCCTGTACCACGTTTCTGACGTTCATGTCTTCCATCGTCCATGACTTTCACCAAAAACAACTGTCTGATCTACCATGAGTGCAGTTGATCGCAGGTGTCGTGTCTCTTCCATGCTTCTCTCCTATCACTTCTTCGATAGAGCCCATCTCCACCGATGGCACACTCTTTTTGACCGCCTTCGGCCATCCCCGATCAATTGAAAGTGACCGAATAGCCATTAAGAGCATACAGGGTCAAATCGCCATCTTGAATCATCCTCCAAGGATCGACAATAGGATAGACATTGACCACACCATCTCCTCCAACCAGATCGGACAGACGCATGATGGCGTAGACATGAGTTGGTGTAGCATCGCCATCGATCTCAAGGTTCTCCGCCTGGAAAGATTTGATTAGTATCACAAGTGACTGCAAAACAACAATGGAAGACTCCTCTCACCATATTGAGCTGGTTCTGACTCAAGTGGAAAGCTTCATCAGCATGACCGTACGTCGACTTAATCTCCAGACTGTACTCAATTGGCTCATGCTCGGTCTGAAGCCAGAGCTTGGCAAGTTTATTGCCTTGCCCAGCCAACCACTTGGTGAACAGGGATTTGGTATCTGCAAAGGTAAAGTCGGCATACAGACTTTCATCTTCTTCGAACGCGGAACCAGTGTAGGATGTGCGCGTTTGGCTCGTCCAGAGTTCGGGCGTACAGTCAGATCCGAGAATGCTTCCGAGAAGCTCATAGAACTATCTCGTATTAGTTTATGGTCGACAAAACCCGAGTCCTTGCTTACCTTGAGTTCGCCTTGTTGACCAATACGAACCACGTGGTGGTCTTCCATAAGGTCAAGCTGACCTTCATTGTTTAGAGGAGTGCTCGATCTAGCGAAGGATGACTTCAACTTGTTGTCTCCCGGAAGTCTTTTGGACCGCCCATTCCCACCAGAAGGACCAGATCTGGGCATGATGTTGTTCAGCTCGTCGTCAAGCACTGACAAATCTTGCCGCGAGTTGGCTGTTCTTCCTGTGGATGGCGATAGTCCACAATCTCTTTGAGTCGTTGGCCTGGATTTCCTCGCGACCGTATCACGATTAGTACCATCATGGCTCGATCTTCCTCTGATCAGAGCCTTGCGAGTTTCGAGAGCAGGGTAGTCTTGCGGGCTGACCGTATCAATACCATGACGAGCCTTCATGTTATAAAGCTCGCTATCAGCGCTAGATTCAGTCGAGTCCTCGGCTTCCGTGTCGCAGTATTCGAGACTTGGTTGGTGCTTCACTGATGGCACCGAGCCTGCCATATGGCTGATGCGCTGTCTTGGCGCGCTTAATGGTTGTTTGAGCATGGTCAGTTTTGGGTGCACTTCCGAGGCGTCCTTTTTCACAACTACTGGCTTTGATGGGAGGATTATCCCGGCTGAATCATCCACAACCTTCCCTGCGTTTACAGGCCTCTCTCGCTTTTCAAAATTAATGTTGTTATGTTCCAACGTCTTCTCAATCATGCACATCTCTGACGTAGGGTGAAGAACGACGAATAAAACATGTAGAAGCTTGACCGAGATCTTGCAGAAAGCCGAAATTTTCTCACCGAAGTCAGAGACATCGAGACGGTTTGTACCAAGAGCCGAGGCCGGGACATATATCTTCATACCGTGATCGATCACAACGGATCCAACCTCGTCCGTGCCGAAAACTTCTTGCATGTCAATCTCCACGGAACGGCGGGTGACGATGGAGTCGACGGCGTAGACTTCCATGCCCTCCAGTAAAGATCTGATCTCTAGGTCTCGTGATTTGCTTACAAGACTATGAACGTTAGCTGGAGCCCTTTACTTCAGATTGCACTACCTTACCTGAGGAGATAGTGTGAGCGTTCTCTATAGGTTGCCGTGTGATGTTCATCCAACACGGCCGCCTCCTTGCCATTGACATACTCTCTAACCATGGCACGTTGAGACAGCTTTCTGTCTGCCACAAACATCTTGTCAAGGAGCGGCTGGAGCATTTCCTGGCCAGTTTGTGTAAAGTCTAGGAGCAAAACTCTGTTCAGGAAGGCTTTTTTCAAACTTGGTCCATCAGGTATGAACCATCTCTTGTCTCTATTCGAGACCAGCATGACTGCGCCCGAGAGACTAATAACAGGAAAAATCTTCAAGCCATCGAGCTCTTCGATTTTGTATCGTTCCTTCGGAAGCTTCAGCTTCTCGCTCAGCGCGCTGAGCATGTCTTTGATCAATTCCACTTCAGTCGTGAGGTTATGGAGTGTGGCCAACTCCTTGATGATGTATGCTGCTGTGGCATTTTTGATGCCCAGGATGCCCTGAAACAGATGAGCCTGGTTATCATAGATTGGTGCTAGCGGTACGATCTTGCGCAGGCACGGTGGCGCCTCCCAGATACAGTCAGTCATGTGAGTCCACTCGCCACGCTTCGACCTCACGACAAAAATCAGTGGTCGTGCCTTGAAGGCAAGCTGGACGAACTCCTTGGTGTTGGGGTCGCAATAGGTATCGCATTTGCTTTGAAGGTGGCCATAAAGCATCCTTGCGTCATTCAGGTCCTTGAACATGAAATTCGACTGCTGAAGGCGAACCAGTACTCGAACATAGAATCGTGCATCTGTGGATGTGATTACACCCAAAGCCGAGAACTTTTGCCAGTCTGCATCGGTCTCATGTGTGATGTCAAGAAATTGCAAACGTGCTGCATCAGCAACTCTATTGACAGTGCGCAGGGTTGGCAGAAGGGTCTCGTTGAGTTTAGCAATCTTGCCATCACAACAAGTGACAATGAAGTTTGAGAGCTGGTCCCGTACTGCCTGGCTGGGAATTTTGGAGTCATTGCTGGAGCTTGGAGGCATGTGAAGATGGTAATCTTTCCAATGGGACTTGAGTCGATGAAGCCACTGGCGGCTGGGCGTGTTTTGGACGATCCACAGAAACTCACCCGATATTCCTGTGTTTGCCTTGTTGACTAGGCGAGGGATAGTGTTGACACCAAGCACGGTCTCCACCCAACTGATCCATTTTGCATTCTTGTTTGGGTCATCCTTGAACACTTCCAAGTAGTCAGGGTGTAAAAATCGAGCAATAGTGTAGTTTGTAGCCAACAGCTTGCTGACTGGGTGTTCTGCATTTGGTTTGTCCATGTAAATCTCGTTACTTTTGCAGAGCGTTCCCATACGATCGGCGACCAGGATCGCTCCGTAGAGGTTTGGAGATTTGTAAGTTGTTGGCATACTGAAGAGAAACCGGGCATGTGATATTGCGATTGGCGTATTCAAAGCTTTCGTAGCTTTCTGGTCTTTGTGCACTTTGATAATCTCGGCGCAGATTTGATCGTAGTCAATGTCCTTGCCGCCCAGTCTACGATAGAGCTTGATACGTTCTGTATCGTCGGCGGCATCATTCTGGATGATGGACATTGTAAGCCCACGAGGTAAGCTGACATTCTTTTGGGCTTCTGGCAAGTAGAACGTGTTGATGTTGGTCAGTTTGCCATGCCCGCTTCTCGAGCTCCGAGCTGCGATCCAAGTACCATCCGCCAGCGGAATCAATGGCAGAGGGTACAGAGACTCGACATTGATACCATGCCTCAAGTCAACCAGCAGTGCGGAAGAGAGGCGAGAATGCCACTTCGCCGACTTGCTCTTGAAAGCGTCCATGTTTTTACTGACGAAATTGATCAGCTCCTTGAGGAACTTTTCATGATCTAAACTGTTTGTGACCAGTGCTGACACGTGCTGAGGAGGGTATTGCGACGCGAGATACCGACTTGTTTGGTGGAGCAAAAGGGGAGTCCCCTCATCATCACGGTACTTGTCTGGCACAAGCAGGAGTACGCGTGGCACAACGACAACTTCAGACGACGACTCAAGGATCTTGGTGTCATTCAGACGCCGGATAAGTTTCGAAACGATGTCTCTGAAAAACTTGATGGGACATTGTCCCTCTTCTGGCAGGAACATGACCCAAGTGTACCTCAATTGGAGAGATCTCAGAGAATGAAATGCATTGATCAAGGCCGGCATGATGTGGTCGCGGAGACGTTTGTTCCAGATAAGCGATTCGTCCACATTTTGACGGCTTGCCACCAGCAAGAAATCGGCTTGAATCAGAAATGGGAATCCTGAAGCACATACGGGAAGAAAGGCATAGACTTGTTGGGCAGCCAGCTGTGGCATCCATTTGTCGTCCACGGGAAAAGCGAGCTTGATGGTCGACTCCTTCACTTTTTGACGCTGGGCGATCTCGGGCATGCTGGTAACTGTAAAGCTAGAGACGAGATACTTCGAGATTGTTGATCCGGAATCAGAGGTTTTGCTGGCTTTCACCAGGCGAAGATCTGACATAGGACTCGCAGTATAGGTCAGAGCAGATTCTTTGATGATCTTGCTGTTCTTGTCAAGGTGAACAATGTTGACACATACGAGGCGACGAAGAAACATAAAAGAGCTTGCATCCAGCGATTCCAGCTGTTCGCGAATCGTTCTCATATGCTCCGGGTCGTCAATCTTGAGCGCAACCATGGTGGTCATCTTGCGGGAATCAGGTAAGGATGGGAAAGCTTCGAGGCTAGGGGTGACCATTCCCAGTGGTTGACGCTTGTCAAATTTGAAGTCGTAATTGCCCGAAGAAATCCACACTTGGCTGGCAACTTTGAAGACAGCCTTGAAACCGATGCCCTTTTCGCCAATACAACCTTTGTCACCTTTGAGAAGGACTTTAGTGCTGGAGTCAATGTCGCAAATAGCTTGAACATTGTCTTTGTTGAAGCCGACTTCATTGCAACCGAAAAAGAAGAAGCCGTCATCACGGTAAATAAGTGATGCTGTTGGCTCGATGTCATCAGGATAGGAGTTGTCATCAGCATTCTGGATCAGTTCGAACAGAAAGTGACTGGGAACGGTGTACAGTTGCGCCGACAGTCTAGAGTGTGGTCAGCGAGGTGCGACAAGGACGTGATGAAGTGATGAGAATCTCACAGTTTGAGCATGCTCTCGTAGCCACGCCTGAGGAAGGCGCTGCCTTCGTTGTCAGAGTCTGCTCCATGACTCTTGCGAATCTCGCGAATGTGCTGGTCACACTCGCCCTTCGACATGAGCAGCGACATTCTGCACCGTGTTCTGGAGGTGCGACGCGCTTCACATGCAAAGGCGACTGCTATCAAAGTATGACTTGAGTGGTAACGAATGCGAAGGAGTGAAGCGCGGTAGGGCGCGGTAATGAAAGTAGATGCGAGAATGAACAGTGTGAGATGGAACGCGTCGATGTGCGTGAAGAGGTGAGGTGCACGAGAAGAGACACTTCATGAGACCCCTCTTGATCAGGACTTTGGCAAGCCAATCATCGCGACCCCACAGTCAAATGCGCGGTTTGGCTCTGTTTGCATCAGGCAGAGACACAGCATAGACGCTCGATCTCCAAGGTAAAATGTGTCATTTCAGCAGAAGCTGCCATGCCCTGGTTCATGCGATGCATGACCATGTTTAAAATCTTTGACAGACTTTGTGCAATCACGCTCATCATTGCAATGAAAAATCTAGATAGCTCACAGAGAGACAAGCGGATGGCTGTGTATTTGGCAGCTCTTTAAACAATCCCAGATGGTTCGTGTGTCCCAGAGGTGTGTCGGAAAATTTTGAGGAGAAATCGAACATGCTCAGCCTACCTTACGCTCTTCGCTGCTAGTGCTAAGTCTTACATCCAGTGGGATACAAACCCAAAGGTGATGCCTTTTCACGCTCAAGATTGCGTTGAGGAAGGGTTATACGAAGACACTTTTGCTGTCCTGACATGATGATCAGATGTGTCTTTCAACATGTCAATCAGAACCCGGCGCATTCCAGGTCTTGGCCATATTGATATTCAGCTATGTAGTGTTACCTTAGACGTCTTAGATTGTGGGCAGTCAAGTTTGCATCTCTTCAAGCTTCCTTCAACATACCATACGATGAAATTGGACCCGGGAGTCGTACATGTCTGTGGTCTTAATCACAAAGCTGTGACCGCCATAAAGGCAAAATGGCCGCTGCATATGCCTATTTGATATGGGCTTAATCTTGATCTGGCCACTGTCATCACAGCTGCGAATAAAAGAGGCAAATAAACTATAAATCTTTCTCTCAGATGAAGTCTCGCAGGCGGACAGGCTGTAGAGATGAGACGAGGTCCGTGGTAAAGATCACCGACACCGACACCGGAGTTGGAGGGGGCGGTTCAGTCATTGTCTTGGCATTGCGCCATTGCAATCGAGACTTTCCATGACTGCAACGACAATGTTCTTCCTCCTCGCACACACAACCAACATTCTTCACCAATTCACATTTAGAGGTCTGTAGCTCCTCTATAAAAAA
Organism: Dothideomycetes sp. NU200; assembly: GCA_027943355.1. Classification (NCBI taxonomy): domain Eukaryota; kingdom Fungi; phylum Ascomycota; class Dothideomycetes; species Dothideomycetes sp. NU200. The sequence continues at coordinate 130,921 of BSCJ01000028.1, read as the reverse complement.
CTCGTCCTCAATCACCATGTCTCTCGAGAAAGCATTCAACAAGCAGCTGGACCTCGACGGTCATGAGATGCCGCCCTCGCCCGTCTCCAGCTCGCCCAGCAATGAGAGAAAGTACAACCTGGCTACTGAGCTCGTCTACACGGACGCTGGGGATCAATACAATGCCAGCTCTATGCCAATCTACCAGTCGGCCACTTTCAAAGGAGAGGGAAATGCCTACGACTACACCCGCAGTGGCAATCCTACGAGAACCCACCTCGAAAGACACATGGCCAAGATCATGAACGCCCATCGCGCGCTGGTCGTGTCGAGCGGCATGGCCGCACTGGACGTCATTACTCGTCTTCTCAAGCCTGGCGATGAGGTCGTCACTGGTGATGACTTGTATGGAGGCAGCAACCGTCTGCTCAAGTTCCTCACCACCCATGGAGGCATCGTTGTCCACCACGTCGACACCACCAACCCTGACGCCGTCTCTACCGTTCTTTCCTCCAAGACTGCCATGATGCTGCTTGAGACACCCACCAACCCCCTCATGAAGATTGTGGACATCCACACTCTTTCTGCACGCGCGCACGAGGCCAATCCCAACGCCATTGTCGTCGTGGACAACACCATGCTGTCGCCCTATCTGCAGAACCCTCTCGATCTAGGCGCAGATGTCGTCTACGAGAGCGGTACTAAATATCTCTCTGGTCACCACGATGTCATGGCAGGAGTTATTGCAACCAATAGCCCTGACCTGGGCGACAGGCTCTATTTCCCCATCAATGCTTCCGGTTGTGGTCTGAGTCCCTTCGACTCTTGGCTCCTCCTCCGTGGTGTCAAGACATTGGCCATTCGCATGGAGAAGCAGCAACAGAACGCCATGGCTATTGCCACATTTTTGGAGGGTCATGGATTCAAGGTCCGCTATCCTGGCTTGAAGTCTCACCCTCAGTACACTCTTCATTGGTCCCAAGCACGCGGACCCGGTGCAGTCCTTTCTTTTGAGACGGGCTCAATTAGCGTTTCCGAGAGAATTGTGCAGGCCGCGAGACTCTTCGGCATCTCAGTCTCGTTTGGTTGCGTCAACAGCTTGATCAGCATGCCCTGCCGTATGAGCCACGCCAGTATTGATCCTGCCACCAGAAAGGAGCGTGCTCTCCCAGAGGACATCATTCGCCTCTGCATTGGTATTGAGGATATTACCGACCTGTTGGAGGATCTTCAGCAAGCTCTAGTTCGTGCCGGAGCTGTCAAGATCACTCGGGATGGCATTGAGGCACTCGAGGCACCCGCGGGCGAGACTTCGCGGACCAACAAGTTGACTGATGAGCCATGATTATGACATTTCTTGTACATTTCATAGGGATCATTGGAGAAAGGTTTGGTTTCAAAATTAGAGATATCCTCGCAGCTACATAAGAGTTTAAAAGGTTCATCTTCTTGTTATCATCATCAAGCCTAATTATTACTTGCGTGATCTCAGAACGTTCCATGTTCGATTCCGGTAATTACTGTTTGATAAAGTCATCCAGATGCTATCCCTACCGTACATGTAGTTCCATTATCAGAGCGTTTACAGTGGAGTTGCGGCAAAGCGCCGGCCTGGCGGATGAAGTGATCCCACGGAGATAAGGCGGATGACTCCCCGCGCGCCAAGACGTTCACCTAGAACAGGCACGAGCATTCCTCAAGGCCAGGTCTACAGTCGAAAAGACCAAATGCAGTAGTACAACCTCGAGGACAATGCAAGGTAAACTCCGTAGACAAAGCACTCAAATTTGTAGTATAAGGTACCTCGTGATGATCGTGTTGGAGTAATTGCCCAAGGTTTCGAGCACGGTTAGAGACATGTCAACACATCCGTCATATCTGTCTGTGCACGCGGAGTGTGGAGCATCAATCAGGCTATCGCTCTATCGCTCGACCCTTCCCCGCACTGGTGGTGTAGTGTGAGGTAGTCGGACTCGTGCCTGTTCGCCTGTCTCATTCACCCGTCTCCCTCGTACCTGAACCTCTTCTTGCATGTCACTAAGGACGTGTTCACCGCATGTCAATCTGGAGCCAGCTCTCCAAAACACAGGTCAGTGGCTAATATATTCATTTCTGTTCGTCGCTCCAAGGCACGTGCTGTAGGGGAAACACCACCATAGCTCCTCCTGATAAGGCGAACACAAGAAGCAATCAACCAGGCCTTGTACTACTCTTCCCATGTCCGGATGTTTGAATGTTGCTTGAATTTGCTTGATCTTCTCTTGATTACCGGTCGTCTTCGCCCTCCTTGCTCGCTTTTGCTCACTTTTGTTCACTTTGCTGACACAACAATTCCATGAAAGACAGAACATGTTGCCTCCTCAGCTTACGCAGGCCAGGGGCTTGAGACCGGGCCTTCGTTCGCTTACCGTCACTAGCCCTGGCAAGCTGACAGCCGTACCTCAAGTATGCGCCTACTCGTGGTGGCACAAACAGCGTGATTGGCTATCACCTTCCGATCCTGAACACGAACGCCTCATGCATCGAAGAAAAGTCGTTACCAAGGGCAAGCTGAGGAGGTCTCTTCAGAGGCAAGACATGTGGGAGAAGCCCACTCAGATGGAAACTCCTCACTGGACTCGTCGAGCTAGTTCGTCAAACAAGCCGTGGAAGGGTTTCTTTGAGGAGCTCGACGACTCTCACAAGTCTACACTATCGCGAAGACAACTCAAAAAGCAACGCCTCGAACAGCTCAGACAAAAGTTCGATGCCAAATTCGCCGAGGAACCTTATCAGACCATGTTTGGGAAGAGATTCGAGCCTTTCTGGAATCGTCTGATGCCTGATTTCGTCAAGCAAGAGATGGAATGGCAGACTCCCGTCGTGTCTGACGCCGACTCGAATTCATCCGCTTCCAAGCCAGCAGCAAGCTCATTCTCTCGGTCCAAGTCATTCCAACTGCGATCATCTCATAAAGCGGGCTCCAAGCCGAGTATAAGCGCGTGGTCCAGCTCGTGGGATTCTGCATCCAACCAGACTCGAAGGTCTTTCTATGATCCGATTAGCGGACGGATGGTCGATCAAGGGGCTGATGCAACAGAGTCTGTGGAGAGTGCTCAGTCAAGTTCGAACCATCCTAGTCCATCACACGACACCCTCGATTCACTCACTGCATCAGACATTCGAGGCTCGATGGGAAAGACGAACAAGTCTGTCGCTGAAGATCTTGCTACACGCGCGCAACAGCTTGCAACTTTAGAGGAGGATTATAAGAACAAGACGTTTGACTCTGAGCACGAGGAGCTTCTCGAGGCTAGGAAGACTCTAGAGGCTCTGCGTACCCAGGTTCAAATTCTCGAGCGCAGAGCTCATGCTTCAACCCTCACGAAACCAGAAGACGGTCAAGACGAAGAGAGACCCGCCTTTTTCGAAGATGGCTGGAACGAGGCTCCACAGGGCATGCAGACTGCCTTTGCGACAGAAAAGGAGGCCGATGGGTCTTGTGAAAAGACGTCCCTCGAGCAAGAGATGGCCGCCCTTGACACAACTCCGGTGCAAGAAATCAACGATGGTTATGAGCCATTGCCGACTGGAATGCAGACTCAGTACGAGTTGGAGAATTCAAGCGATGGCACAACACAGTCGCTCGAGCAGGAGATGGCTGCACTGAATAAAGAGCAAGTCGTCGCTACCAATGATGGTTACTCTACTGCGCCTATCGGTATGGAGACTCTTTACGAAAAGGAAGACGCTGGCACTCTTGAACAAGAACTCGCCGAAAATCAAAAGCGTGAGGAGCATGACGATGGCTACTCTACCACTCCTACTGGCATGCAAACGGCATACGACAAGGAGGACGTGGGTACCCTTGAGCAAGAGCTCAATGACCGTTTGAAGCGCAAAGAGTACGATGATGGCTACTCCACGGCCAAGACTGGCATGCAGGGCATGTATGAAAAGGAGGGAGAGGGAGCTCTCGAGAAGGAGTTGAACGAGAATCTCAAGCGGAAAGAGCATGATGATGGTTACTCCAAGTCTCCGATTGGTATGCAGACTCTCTACAAGAATGAAGACGCTGGCGTTCTAGAGAAAGAACTCAACGACAAGCTCAAGCAAATAGAACACGACGATGGATATTCCACTACTCCAAGTGGAATGCAGACTGCGTACCAAAAGGAGCACTCTGGAGATCTAGAGCAAGAACTTAACGCCAAACTGGAGCATGCAGAACACGACGATGGCTATTCTACTACTCCTAGTGGGATGCAGACTGCCTACGCAAAGGAAGATTCGGACCATCTGGAGCAGGAACTTAATGCCAAGCTGGAAAGGGAAGTGTACGAAGATGGCTATGCCACAAAACCTGTCGGATTAGAGACTGCTTTCAACACTGAAAGGCAACATTCAACCAGCGGCAAAGGTCAGAGCCTCGAGCAAGAGATGACCTCTAAGCCAACGGATCCTCCCTCTGATGGTGGATATGCTACCATGCCTATTGGCCTTCAGGTCCTCTTCAAACAAGAGCAATTGGAAGCCGAAGCAAACAAACGAAAGTCTCTCGAGGACGAGCTCAGAATAGTGCGTAACTCGGCGGCCCAGTCCATACTTGATACTGAAATCCAAACGCAGAAGAACCATATGCAAGACCATGAGGATGGCTACACTCGCAATCCCATTGGCATGCAGAGCTCTTTTGAACGAGAGGAAAAGCTTAAGGCCCTGCAAGGCGAAGGCGATATTTGCACAAACGTTGGTAAGTTCTGCAACAGCCGGCGCTGGTATAAGCAATCAGCGTCAAACAATCTTTCTGAGCAAATACAAAAGGCACAACAAAGAGCAAGTGATCGACATTTGGTTCGAGAGGTCAGAGATATCTATGAGAATAACTATGGACCCATTACTACGGAACATCACCAACCACAATCATTGGTGCAGCCACAGGGCGCCGTGGGAGAGAAGGTGCAGCCTGCACCCGGCGTAAAGGCGTTTGATGAGGAGATTTCGCAACATCAGGCAAAATCAGAAAATGCTGCAGCATCATCAGAACGACCTGTAGATTCATCAATCAACGCAACGACAACATCGACGATCAAATGGGCAGAGCCGGCGATTTACAAGATTGTTGCATACGATGTTCATAAGGAGGCAATATCCATTACCACGACACCATCCAATTTCTCCAATACTGACAGCCCAATCTCAATTTCCAATGCCTTGTCGCGTTTACATCAACCTGCACGATTCATCCCGCACTTTGCCGAACTGCAAAAGGAAGGCTACCAGGTCATCAACGCCAGTCGAGACTGGCTGGTGCTACGCAAAGTCGACCAAGGCGAAAAGGATACTTCGGTAACCAACGAGGGCTATGCCAACCCTGTCGACCTGAAAATGAAGCGACCTATTCCGTACGAAGAGTTGCCCACGGGCCGCTTTGCTTCACCTACAGGATTTGTCAATCATGACCCCATCTTTCCTCCTGAGCCGATACAACCCGGGCCTAGCGAGACTGTCACTGTTGAGATTCCCGTTCATGGGGGACCGGACATTGATCGCTACAGACATCGCCGAGTCCGCCGCGAGGAGCCAATATTCTCTGGTTCCAAGAGGTGGAGAGAGAGGAGACGTGACGGCTCCGAACGCAGAAGTCAGAGTAGGTTCAGGGATCGTATGACCTGGGCGTTGAGTGTAGGTGCTGGCACTGCTGTCTGTATGTATATTGGTGGGGTTGTCAGTGAACTTGCCAAAGCCGAAAGCAAGTCGGAGAAGAAGAATTAGGACTGTCGTTGCTTTTAAGTCTGATGGCATTGCTTTGATGTGGATGGTCGATGGTTGCTTGGTGTTATGATGATGATTCGCCTGCTTGTCTGGCTGCATTCATTCATGTTTCCTTTTACTCCGTTTCGGGTTTCGCCCTGCTTTGCTCTGCATGGCATGGCGTGGTGTTTTACGAAGGCTTTCTGGGAATGAGTGGGCAAGATACTCCTTTTTGCGAGTGTGATTATTCTTTATGCTTTCTTTGGCTCTCTTTTCCATGATTTTCTGTCCGTTCACGCTCCTTGCTGTGAAGGGTGTATGAAGTGGGTTTTCGCTAGCTAAATAGTGGTTCCTTTTATGTAAAGACTCTCCACTTCAGGTTGACCATATATGTCAATGCATCTGTGCCAAAAGAGTCAAATCCAGGCGGAAATGCTAATCTTGCACTTCCGCTGAGAAGGTCTTTCTCATGCATCCTGAAGACTCGAGTGAACAGATTCGTGAAAAAAAAAAGTCGTTGCCGCATCGTCGTGCTGTCTATGTATTACCCCTGTTCGCTCGCTCGCTCGTTTGCTCATTTCCTTTGCTATAACCTAAAACAGCCAGTTCCTGCGAAATCTATCGTATAAAATGAGAGATCAAAGACGCCCGCCCCGTAAATAGTGCTATATCGTGTATGCCCCAATTGATGTCATGTTCCGCACCCAGGTTCGAGAGTCACCATGATCGCCATTAAAGCCTAGCTCTTCACGCAGCCTCTCGAGCATCCATCCAGCCAGCAAGTCACCCTCAATACGTTATACCGCTCTCCCCTTCCAGAGGAACTTCCCCCCACTTACCCCAGCCTCCCCATCAACCCCTTCCTGACGCTCGTATTGACAACCCCACCAACGCCAAACGCCGGGACGATCCTCCCCATTCTCGCGACCGCACTTCCCAGCCAATCAACCCTGACTTTCCGCCAGCGATCCGCCCACGTCGTGCCCCCGTTCCTATTATACAAATCCAGCCCGAGCAGATGCAAAGGTGTACTCACCACCTGCACTGCCGCAGGGGCTAGGAACTGCGCAGCCGACAACGCACTGACATGTTTCTGCGCCGCGGTCGACAAAGGGAGATGTGGCGCTATGAGCGGAGGCAAATTGAAGCTCGCGAAGATTGTGAGACAGTCTCTTGCTGCAAACAAGACATAGCTTGGCGCGCCGACCGGTCGTGCATTCTTCCCTGCCACACCAAAGAGTTTGGTGAATTGGCTGTCCTTGTACAGGCAGAGGGAGAGGTTGGCGGTGGAGGTTGCGAAGAATTTCTGCGGGCCCGCGGTGGTGGTGCTGGCGGCCGTGGAGGAGAGGGTGGATTTCACCGTGTCGAGTGTGTTGGCTGTAAGGTAGGTTCCTGTGTAGAGGGCGAAGACTAGGGCGAAGGGGCGGGAGAGGAGGAAGGTATGGGGTTTGGCGAGAAAGGAGAGTAAGGAGGATTTAAGAGAGGGCACGAGGGGTTGGCGGCCGGAAGCGTTTGCTATGATTGCTCTGGTGGAGGGGGCGTGTGTTAGTTTTGGTCCCCAGAGGGCAGGTAAAGCGTATGTTGATTTTTGTGCTACTATGTCTGTTTCTAACGTCTCCTGCCTTTATTTTGCAGTGTCTCTTTGTGTTGAGCCTGCAAGGATGATAGGAAGAAAAAAGAAGAGCAGAATGAAGAAGACTAGAATGTAGACATACTTATCAATCATAGTAATAAGCGGTGCAACAAGCACACCAGCCGTGGCAGCCGCAGTCGCATCAGCAGCAAGTCTATATCCCAGATTATGTGTATTCCAACTCTTCGTCTTCGCGGCTGCCGCAGTCTTGTCCAAACTGCTCTTTACTTGCATCGTGGTAGACGCAGTGGCAGTAGTTGGTGACATGGGGGGAAAGTCGTCTCGGAGTTAAGCACAATGACCAGAATCTCTCTAGATGCTGGACTCAGTTTGTGCTTCTAAAACTGACTCGTCGTCTGGACCGACACCCGTATTCGTTGCTCCCAAGCGGCCTGATTGCAATCATCTGGCTGCTGCGACGTTGGCAGCGTGAAAGTACAACAATCAACTGGTACGCTGCTTCGACGGCGAGTCAATTCCTCCCAAAACAGAGGAAGGCTGGTCACAGACCAATATGGAACGAACAGTGAGTCTGGGGAAGACAGAGCAAAGATCACTCTAAACGAATGAGTAAGAAGGAATCATCTCGAATGTCAATGGCTTGATTCCTACGCCGAACCTCGGGGTCAATTAATGACGCACGGTTGGTTTCCATTGATGAACATCTCGTGGCTTCGGTCCGATATCGTCCGAGCCGGTTAAAGGTAATAGACGCTCGATTAGGTATCTTGTCACATGCTCATTCTATATTTCTACTCAAAGAATGGTATCGAGGGCTGGCAATATGTGTATATAAGTCATGTATATCGCTCATCGGTAAATCACCTGCTTGGCGACTTCCACATGTTGCTTGTGTCCTCCATCATTATATTGTCATACACTGAAGAAGAGGAGGTCTCTAAAATATGTACGCCTCTATATGCTTATATTTTGACTCTAGGCATATGCGAGCGTCTCATTTGTAACGTGACGAGATTGTATACACCAGGGGCTGTAAGGTTATGGAAATGGATCATTCGCGGATCTTGCTACCCGCTTTGAACAGCTTCCTGAGATTCCATACTTGGCTTTATACATTCACTCTATATTCTCGCTTCACTTCAATACCTACTGTACTTCCCCTCAAAGCAGTCCACTAGCCCTTAACCGCCTCCTCAAGTCCTTTTCCTCCTGTTCAGCCTCCGTGAGCGGCCTCCTCTTCGGCTTGGGAATTTCGACCTGCTCGAAATAGTTCTCCCAGAACCTGACCCCATCAACACCTTGTTCACGACAGAGCGCCCCCTTTTCCTCTGCCATTTCCAGTTCCTCGCTCGCGACACCCACGCTCCATCCGAAATGCTCGGCCACTTCCGCGGGAGTTACTCCTCGTCCGAACAGACGCCAATCCCAAGTCACTGTGGGAGCGGCAATGGCGTTTGTTTCCTCGAGGTAGGCGTCGGGTGGTATCTCGTGTGCTTCTTGTAGCCAAGCAAGAATACTAGCAATGGTTTTCTCGTCGGTACGATCGCGGCCTTGGACGACGAGGAGACCGCTTTTGAAGCGGCGAAGGCGGATGGGTAGGCGGAGCGTATCCCACATTTGAGCTGCTTTCTCAAAGTCAAGCGGTGAGACTAGCTCGATGCCGTTGCGGGTTCGGTTGAAGACGGCCCAGAGGTCGACGAGCGACATGATGCCGCCTTCTCGACGTAGCACACCGCGTGCGTCGTCCGTGAGGTATTCTGCCAGATTACGACTCAGCTCGGTGACGTAGAGGGTTTCTGAGCCGACGCCTTTGGTGAGCATATCTTTGGTGGTGACGAGACCGAGATCTTGTAAAAGGGCAGACGCTTCGGCGGAATTGGCGCTGTTGTCGGCGTTCTGTGAGGCGAATCGCTCAGCCATGGCGATGACTTCTCTGGCCGATGTCATGAGGGCTTCCAGATCTTCAAACGCACTACCAATGACGAGCTCGTTGTTCTTTCGCAATTCAATATCTCGTCTTTCAAGCCCAGCTATACCGATCGCTCGAGGCTTCGGTGCTTGCTTTGTTATACCATCTGCAGTGAATGATGAGGCAGTGTTGGTGTCTTGCTGCGGTGTTGGAGGTGGTGGTGCGCCTTGTAGAAGCCATTTCCGTTGCACCAGGGCGCCTTTGAGACGGTCGTAGAAAACTTTGTCGCCACCAGCGCGGAATGAGAATTTTATGGATTCGATGTTGGCGTTTTGTGTGAGAGATCCGGCTAGTGTAGGTCCAGGCGACTCCGATCTAGCTATAGACTCTCCAATGATCTGGGAGTGTTGATTTCTGGGAGGTCCTAGTTGAGCTCCGCATATCTCACACGTCGTTAGAGAAGGGTGGTTTTGGAACGTGCATCTCGGACATTGGTTTTTTGCTGGTGTTGCTGTTTGAGAAGAGGGGTTAAGCGCGGCAGGAGAATGGGGTGCGCTTGGAGAAGCAAGGATTTGACTCTGTCCCGCGGTTCGATTCGACATGGCAGCAATAGCAGCTTTGACAACATGAACCAATGGCGGCTTGATACCACAAGCGAGGCATGGCGGTAATGGCGTGTTGGCATTCGCTATTCCAGGGTCGAAGTTGGACGGTACTGGATTTGAAAAAGAACAAATCGGACAAATCCATGTTGCGTTTGGGTCCCTGGCAGCAGAAGTTGGTGTTGGTGCTGATGGTCTGACTGGGGTTGAATATCGTGATGGAGGTGTAGAAATTCCCGGGCTTCCTGTAGAAGCATAACTAGGTGCCGGACTCCGTATAGCCAAAGAGTTTGGTCTTTGAGTTTTAGGATATAGTGTTATCTTCGGAGATGATTTGAGAAAGCCAGCCTTTAGTATGGTCAGCTGGAAACGTGTCGTCAGTCAGGAAATCATGGACCAACATAAAACTCAGGTCTATCTATGTCACGTAAATCGACGGCAACAGAGTTCTTTCGTGGGTCTTCATTATCAACGTAACACGCTCTATGTGAGGTCAAGTATGCGTGACCATTTTGGTAGTTGGGAATCTTGAATTTTCCCTCGTAAAGTCCCACTGAATCTTGAACAAACAGAAGAGTCTCGTCAGGAAGAAGGGAGGGACGAAGAGCGGTCGTCAAGTCCAGTTGGCGAAGAAACATTCAGAAGTGGGTGTTCTGATGCCAGCAAGACGTTAGGTGGTATCACGCTTAGTACTGAATAAAGGATATACTGTGCGACCAAGGGCTACCAACGTTGTAGAGCTATGTCAAGTGACGAACAAGAGGTAGTAAGAAAATAAAACGAGCATGGAGCAGCAAGATAATACGATTTTGGAATAACAACAGTGTCAAGGTTGAGAGAGGTGTAGAGCAATCACATGACGTTAGTGCTTGGGCCAGTGCACGGACCTTTGGATTGAAACTCTGAAAGTGGCAGTCGCATAATATGCCCATGCCCTCTCCTTCCGCCCATACATTCTTACCCATACGACATTCTTCTATCGTTACCACTACCTATCTCTTTCGTCTATACCTTAGTACATTTCCCACAAAAGCTGAGTTCATTGTACTGTCTTCGATCAGTTCCGCCCCGCGCAGTTTGCAATCAAGATGGCGTCAGCACCATGGCCTCAGACGGCCAACTCGACGACAAAGGGTGCGTTGCCCAAGATGATGCCTTTGTCCGAGACATACGTTAATCCTCTGCCAGACGCTCCTTCATATGTCGCCGTCGCTGCTCGCCGAACACTTGCCAGACCGGAACCCGTACAACCACCTCCAGCAGCACCACAACCCGTCAAGATCGACTGGCCACAACCTGTCCGCGAATACGTTGGACGTGCATTTGCAAGTGATAAACCCATCGCTGGAATAGAAAAGGCAGACATAGCTGCCAAACTAAAATCTATCATAACCGAGGCCGCCGAGAACAACCTGCTGGCTCTTATTGACTGGCCCAGCCACCCTCTCCCACAAGAGGTCATTCTGCGCGAGAGAGCTGCCGCCTTCAAACTGAACAAACAAGTGAATAAACAGGCATTCCATGACAACGGAAATCAAATGTCGCCTGCCTCGAAGAAGCGCAAATCCATGGATGTCGACATGCAGGATACTTCTCCCACCTCCACACTACCTCCTTGGAGACAAAAGGCTAGTGCTACCCTTGCCGACCGCATGACTTACCCGGACAAGGATAAGACTGTGGAGAAACGCCAAAAGAAAGCAGAACAATTCCGATCCGCTGCCGCCACAAGTAAGTTGAGCGATTTAGAGAAGCGTCGGCAACGTTTCGATCTTGGCAATTCCGGTGGTGCTTCATCTCCTTATCTTTCTCCTCGTGACGACTCTCCTATGCCTGATGCCAATGATGGTCCTGTCGTCGGTACTTGTCAACTTCTCGAAAAGAATTATTTCCGTCTCACCGCTCCTCCCAAGGCTGAGACCGTGCGCCCCTTGCCAATCCTGAAAAAAACACTTGACATGTTGATCAAGAAGTGGAAAGACGAACATAATTATGGATATATTTGCGATCAGTTCAAGTCTTTGAGGCAGGATCTCACGGTGCAGCATATCAAGACCGAGTTTACTGTTCGTGTGTACGAAGCTCATGCCAGGATTGCATTGGAAAAGGGAGATATGGGTGAGTATAACCAGTGCCAAACCCAGCTTAGGGCGCTATACAAGCAAAAGTTGGGTGGATGTCCTGGCGAGTTTACGGCATATCGCATTCTCTATTTCATCTACACCTGCGATCGAACAGGCATGAACGACGCTTTGGCAGATCTAACATTACAGGATAAAGAAAATGTTGCAGTACGACATGCTCTTCAGACTAGGGCTGCTCTTGCAACTGGCAACTACCACAAATTCTTTAGGCTATTCAACGAAGCTCCCAACATGGGAGCATACCTCATGGACATGTTTGTCGATCGAGAAAGACTAGCAGCGCTTGCTGGGTTATGTAAGGCGTGAGTATACACTCTTATCCTTGCTTTTCACTTGTATCTTCACTGACCACCTGAATAGTTACAAACCTGATGTGAGAGTTGATTTCGTGACTGAAGAACTCTCGTTTGTCGATGATCAACAATGTGCACAATTCCTCTACGATTATGGCGGTGAAAAATTACTGGAACAAAAGCCTGATGGCGTCCGTTTGGCAAGCGGCAAGGCTGGCTTACTTTTTGAAAATGCCAAAATTCAAGCCTTTCGCGGCGTGGACATCAAAGGACAGATATGATTCATCTCATCCTTGACCTATTCCACGTCAAGGTCAACGTAACATTCACCGTCACCGTCACCTTGATTGCACTCGTTGAGCAGTGGGGTTCGTAGCTCCCTGCTGTAGCGCTGCAGACTTATCTTAGCCACATATCCGATTTCATGAAACATGGATGTGGTATCGATCTGAGATTTCGATCTCGTTTTCTTTTCGAATGGCCGCTCTGGTCGTATGATTGAGACCGCGATACAGAGTAGACGCCCCCCGGTTTTCTGCCACCAACCACAACTCGGCTCAATTCTAGACAAGTCTGGAAAGGGCGTGCCATGTTTCTTCCACTTTCAACTTGAAATTGGATGGTATTTCACGACAACTCAACTCTATGGGTAAAGTATTGAGATGGCGGATTAGTATGTTCTCAACTTTATGGGACAGGAGCCGGTGTCATGACCGGGGAATTGGGTTTTTGATGTGGACATGTTAGTAAATTGATCGTACAGAGCATGCAAGTTTGCAATGGGCCTATGAACATGGTTATGGTCTAATCAAGTTACTCTTTTGATGTACCCTTTCACAACGCGTCTTCAAATTATTACGCAAGATCGCATATCCATCACGATCCACATTGCCAATGAGGATAGATTGCGACACCACCTTGCAGCATCATGAGCTTGGAGCACATGTTTTAGCGCTTGGATGCCCAATTATGGGTGGAGGGGTTGCCCCCTCCTAGTCAGGCTGGTGTGCCCCACCACCAGACCCTTCCACAACCATGTCGGACTTTCGCAAATTAGAATGACTTCTAGAAGGATGGTCATAGATCCAAGAGTAGCATTTGCAATCGGAAATTCAACAAGCCGAGGAGGAGAAGAAATTAGATTATTCTACGCATGGCAATGTACGTCATCTTGGTCGAGGGGTGAAAGCCATCTCGTTTCAAGGACGTTGGGGAGCCAAAGCCGGGTGTCGGAGATTCTGGTTTATCGATTGCGCGCGCGCAGTACGTGTAGAGTGACACGGTGATTGGACAAAGCCCGACACGCACCACGCATGCGGCCTCGGGGCCCAAGGAGGTGCAGGTGCAGCGTTCATGCAGGTTCCTTCATTGATTTCTGCAAGACTCGATTCTCCGCTTAAACACACATTTCTCACAAAATTGTACCCTTTGGTAGTCGCGTGCGACACGAAAGGTCAAATTAAAAGCAATCGGAGATTTCGACTCAAAGTTACCATTCCATCGCGACACTATCCCGCCAAGGGCAATCACGTTCGCGCCAGACTAGGGCACTTAGTCAAAAGTCTAACGGCTGTTATCGTTCGGCAGCGCTTTATCCACTGTGCCACGAGATCGTGTCTCAGAAGTGAAGTCTAGCAGCGAAAGGGAGGTAGACTCGCCCATTCTTGTCACTAGTCCTACCTGTCCAGCTTTTTAACGGAAGTACCTCGACATCGTATACAAACCGCGCGCGCGCGCTTTCCCACTCCTCGTCATTCGCTACTCGGCCGGTCACTCCAGCGCATTCCCCGGAGATATCCACAACACAAGAGTCAGGCAGCGCACCCCGCAGGACAGGCCGATCAACAAATCTGAAGCGACATGGTAAAGGTAGGTGGTTGTTCATTTCCCACTGTTCGTGCCCTGGTCGGCGCGGCGCGTTTGGCAGTGTCACAGAAGCTTACTTTTGGAATTGTGCAGTTTCGGAGATCTCTCAAGTCGGTGGACAAGGGTTCGAGTGCTTCTGGTGCGCCGCTCGATGTCGTGCGCCAGCATCACTCTGTACCCATTCCGTCAAAACAGGCGCCATTAAAGGTAAGCCCATAATCGCCTCGGCATGGGCGGCATATAACAATATAATACACTTTTCGCAATGCAATATATACCAGGCACGCGGATGGGGCTACACGGGCTAGATTGCTAATTTCCGCAGGTCATCAAGGCTCTTTACGATTACGAGGCACCGCCTGACCAGACCTACCAACTTTCCTTTACCACTGGCGACTACCTGCATGTTGTAGGGCGAGAAAACGACTCCGAGTGGTACGAGGCTTGTAATCCGCTAAAAGGCTCTCGAGGACTGGTTCCCGTTGCCTTTTTCGAGCAAGTCGGCAAGACAGTGAGGGACAGTCGAGGATCAGAGAGTACTCGAGGTAGTGGGAATCACGATAGCGGGTATTCCGAGAGGGCAAACGCTGTCACGGCCGCGGCTGGTGCAAGTTCAGAACAATTCAGAATGAGCAGGTTGACGGCAAAGGGAGCAGCGCCGGTTTATGGTGTCGTGGCATATGATTTCAAGGCCGAAAGACCGGATGAGCTGGATGCAAAAGAAGGAGAAGCCATTATTGTCATTGCACAATCCAATCCAGAATGGTTTGTCGCAAAACCGATCACACGACTAGGAGGACCTGGCCTTATTCCTGTTTCATTTATTGAAATCAAAGACATGCAGACTGGACAGACGGTGACAGATACTGCCGCCGCAGTTGCAAAAGCAGGCATCCCCCGAGTGGAAGAATGGAAGAAGATGGCAGCAGAATACAAGAATACAAGCATCCCGCTAGGAAGTATAGGCGCAACGATACCCACAGGACCGATGGACTCCCTCTCACAAGGAATGGACAGAATGAGCATGAATGGACAAGGTCATACGCGCTCGCAAAGCAGCTTCTCGCACGCTCAACCACAATATCTCCTCGCGCCTGTTCATGCGTCAGTCCCGCGTTATCTCTACGCAGACGACAAGTTTCATTTTGTCGTTGAAGTCAGGCTGACGGACAATTCGCACTGGGATCTCACACGCATTTACGAAGACTTTTACGAGTTACAAATCAACCTGATCAAAGCCTTTCCGGAAGAGGCGGGCAACACAGGCCAACCACGCACACTACCCCTCATGCCCGGCCCTGTCCAATTCGTCACCGACCGCATCACTGAAGGCCGAAGAGAAAACCTAGACGAATACCTCTACAAACTCCTCAAACTCGGCCCACACATTGTCAACAGCTCTCTCGTCCGCGGCTTCTTCTCCCCACGAGGCAACGACTATGAGTGCGATGCCTCCCAACTCCTTGAAGAGCACGCCCGCTCAGCCTACGCTCCAGGTGGCGACCGCTATAACCCCGCTGTGCAAGACCGCTACAGCAGCGCATCACACGTCTCAATTCCAATGTCTACAGCAAATGGCCAAAGGACTTCCGGCTACGCAACTTCTGCCCACCAACGCGGCCAATCTAGTGTCTCGGGTATGAGCTCGCGCGCCCCGACAGCCCAAGGCCACTACCGCACGCCCTCTGAAGCAACCTACGCGACAACAACGACCCTACCTCCACCAATGACACGAAACATCACCCAGACCTCCGCCGCATCCTCGTCTTCGACTGTCGCAGCAACAGCATCCGCACCGGGCAGTGGCTCCGCCATGAAAGTCAAAGTCTGGTTCGACCGCGACACGTGCGTCGTCTTGCGTCTGCCTCCCCGCGGCACATTCGCCTACACGGACCTTCGCCGCAAAATCATGGAGCGCAGACGTCTGGAGTACAAGGAGCAAAATCCTGGCAGCACCAATCGAGGCAGCAACGGATCTGCATCTGGTGTCGACGGCGCGGCAGACCATGCTGACGATGAGGAAGAAGTTGATGCAGAGGAGAAGGCGAGATTTGCGGATGAGGAAGAGGCGAGATTGTGGATCGAGTACCGGGATGAGAGCAGTGGGGAGTATTTACCTCTTGGCAGTGACGAGGAACTCGCCGATGCGGTGGCTAGGTGTGAAAAATTGACACTGGTGGTCAGGCAGGCCGGGTGAAGAATTGTCGTCCGTCTTTGTCTGCCCCTGCTTGCTTGTCCCTGGTCATGGCTGGTATACCTTGAACGGAACTGAGGGGTCTCTGCTTGCTTGCGTGCCCGCTTGCCCATCTAGATGATGTTGAACAGTCGAGATTGAGTGCGCTGTCTTGCAAATGAAGAGGAGGCAAACACGATACCGAAGATACAAAATGGGGACGGCTTGAAGGGAGAGAAGAGCACAAACCAGCTTCTTTCAATGCATTCTCATACGCATTTAAGGGCCCTTTCCCTCTTTTCTTGTGTTTCTTGCAGAGCTCTGGGTTTCCTTGAACACCTTAGCCTTTGTCACCCAACCACCGTCTGTGGGTTTGTTTCTCCTCGTCGGTCTTTCTTGCAGACATCTTTTCTTGCGCTTGTTCTTTTGGGACCCTTCTTGTTGTCCCTTGTTTCGTCTGGCGTTTCTTGGGCGTTTTATTGGGTTTGGGATAGTTTGAACATGCTATGATATGATGCATGGATGGATGGAATGGATGGATGAAAGCTCGCAACGAAGACTGTGCCGGTGTGCCGGTCGTGTAGAGCCGAGAGCAAGACTGGTTGGTACATGCATGGAAAGCCGTCTCTGCGCATCAGAGGAGGCAGTGGAAAGATCAGAAGCGGGACAAAGCAGAAAGAAAAAGAACATCCTGGAGTAAGAGGATAATGACAAGGTGGAAGGGCGTGGAAGAGGAAAAAGTACAGGAAACTATAAAAGAACAAGAAAAGCAAAAAAAGATTGAAAAAGGGGAACTATACTGGATCATACAGAAGTGAATGCAGGTCATATGATTATGAGAAAGAATAAGACGGACAGAGGAAACGAATGTTTTATTACCATCACTTTCACGATCGTTGTTTCATGAATTGAGTGATGTCATGTGGTTGATGATAACTTGTCATGTAACACTGATTTGACAGTGGTTTCATAGGCGTAAAGCGTGCAGAAATGGCTCATGTGGTATGCACATTGGTATATTGAGTATATGTTTAGTCGTGAGACAGGGCCTCGTTTCGAATATGCGTAAGGTGTGACGGATATGAAGACTGTCATGGAGGGTGCGCGCTTTTCCACTGTGCAAGCGAGTGATACTAGTTTTAACAACATGTCAAGTGGTATGCATAAGCCTGTATACTTGGCTATGAGACTGAGCCATATCTTCAAATATGGTTTGAAATATTGTTTCCCAGCTCAAAGTTGAAAGAGAAACAAGGATTTTGAGCTCAAGTAGCAAGGACAACCGACGTAGAACATTGATTAGGTAAACAGGGGGTTGCTGGTGTTATCGAAATTGACTGGTGAAACTGGATTGATATACTCGGGCGTCACGCCAACCTCTACGTTTTCTCTTAGAAAAAGCACCAAGAGCAATGCATGCACAAAAGAAGCTCCAATACCCCCTCTCAAACAAGATCCAAATTTCTAAAACTCAACAGCAAGACCTAAGAGTTCAGATAACTCCGGATAGCACCCTGCAATTTGTTCGCACCCTCGCCCAACAAGGCGCTCAAATTCTCCAAGTCGTCACCAGCGGTAATGCCAAACTTGCGCACAAAGTCCTTTGCGGCACCCTCAAGGTCACCATAGTCCTCGGGAACCTCGTCTTCAGGGCGACCGAAGTAGGCATTGGATGAAATGGATTGGGCGCCCTCAAACCCTTGGAGGCGGGACTTTGCTTCGGTTTGGGCAGAGGGGTCAAAAGCGGCGCGGCCGAAGAATTCGTCCGATGAGATGCCTTTTTGGTTTGAGAATTTCTCGCGGGCGTAGGTTTGGGAGTCGTCTAGGAAGGAGGAAGTGTTAGTGGAATGGTAATATAACGAAGAATGGAGAGGTGGGAAAGATTGGTGAGGCGAGGTGAGATTATGCATGAAGAACAGATATACCTTGAACAGGAGCTTTAGCCACGGAGCCGAAGCCCATCTTCTTTGGAGCTGCGCCACTGGAAGCAGGAGAGCCTCCGCCTACTTGACCGAAGCCAAGCTTGCGAACACCCATGCCTAGTCGTTCCATGTCGCTCTCGCTCCTCTCAGGAGCCTTGTTGGTGCTGCCAAAGCCACCAGCGCGACCAGGCGATAGAGGAGTAGGAGCTGCAATCGAGGTCGACTCTGTGGGTTGTGCCGACTTGATCTGAGCCTCTGCAGGTGCAGCTTCTGCTTCTGGGTCGTAGCCGAGCTTGGCAACACGCTCTGCCTCTTCTCTTGCCTTCTTTTCCGCCGCGTCAAAGTCGAGGGCGCTGGCATCAACCTTTTTCGCACCCAGCTTGGTCTTCTTTGCGCCAAGAATGTTCTTCTTCGCTCCAGTGGTTCCGGCGGGCTTGCGGGTAGCGGCGGGAATGGCGCGAGCAGAAGGAGCTGCCTCGGTGGAGCTTGCTGCTAGGGGAGACTTTGATCGTGCAATGCCATTGCCGTTGGCCGGGTTGGCATTGAGGAAGGGTGAGTTGGTGCGACTGGCGTTGGCAGGAGTGCCTGTACGGGAAGGCGGGTTGCTCGGTCGCTTGATGGATGGCTTGTCCCACGAAGAGAAGAAGTCGTCTTCGTCGCCGGCTCCAGGGGTGCTGGTACCGCTTGTGCCACTCTCCTCGACTGCCTCTGTGATGACGACCTCTTCAGGGTATCTGTCGTGGTCAGCACGTGCTCCTCCATAGTGGCGCATGAAATCTAGATTATGCATACTGTTTGGCATCTGCGGCGCATCTCCGTGCCAGCTCTTCCTTGTACTTGACTGCAGCGTTGGATGTGTATTTGGTCTTGGGGTCCTTGCTTGCCAGTGCTGCCGATCCACCATGTGATTGAAAGTACTTTGTCGCAGACTCATTTCCTCCTACTTTCATATTGCGTAGTTGTTCCCATTGCCAGATGTCGAGGTTGGTTGATCGTACAAAGGATATGTGTACTCCTAGATTTCTGTTGCCTATTGTTAGTCCTGGTTGTCGGAGGTCTGCATGCGCCGCCTCGGTATCGATAGACTGGGCAGTGTTTCAAGACTTGATCGTGGGAGTCGACATACCGGTGGTTTGCTGAACAATCAAGGCATAGGTAGATGGCGAATCTGCATTTCAGTTCAGGTCAGCCTGAGTGTTGTTGGCAGCTCTTCCATTCCCACTCACGGGACTGATGACCATGTCGGGTTCTTTGCAGCGCAATCAAAGCAGACCTAATCATGTCCAAGAATCAGCACATGCTCTCTGCATAGGTCGAGTCATGAATAAAGGTGACTATAGCGCCCCTCTATACAACTCGATATGGAGGAAGAGGCCGATTACCTTGTTCGCTGGCTTCTGCTTCAACTTGTCGAAGATCTTCTGCGATTGTGTCTTGGTCGCCAATGACATGATGACAGGGTGAATACCAAGCTGATATTAAGTTGATGAAGTCGTGTAATAATCTTGTCAATCCATGTAATTGTTATTGAGCCCACTCCTTGGACCCCCGGAGGTGCAACGTGCCCCAATCCGGCCGCGCTTTCTTGGCAAATTGACCTTCATCGAAGGGGTCCAGCCCAGATGTTCCTACATGTATTACATAAATCCATCTGATCCTGGACACGAGTCTATCCTGACAGAGAAGACCCTATCCTTGCTTTGTCTGCGTTCATACACCGCACTTCAACACTGATAGCCTAGCCATCTCGCTCACTGCTCACGATACCGCGTCTATCTCGGCTATCGTGAGTGACGACTGGGTTTGTTTCCGATTCTCAGTCACTCGCGCGAGACCCTGCCTTCTATTCGTTCCATATATCTCAATAAAGCATAAGGTCACCGCGATCGACCATCTCTTACCTCCGAGCCATTGTAATCATTTTGCAGGTCCAGCCTCTGTCGGAAGATTGTCTTCTGTTCTGTATGCTGCCACCATTTCATCTACAGCAACATCCTTTTGTCCTACATCTTGTATCATTACAACTCCAAATTTCCAGCACATTGGTACCTCGGTACGATCCATGCTTCTAGATGGATCGTAACCATATGTCGACAGTCTTCAGTGATGCTTTAAACGCAGCAAGCCTCGTAAATACCAACCACCTTAGATTTCCACCAATGTCGCTGCTCACGCCGCATTACAGGTCGCCAAAGGATCTTGGCATAGGGTCATCACGGCATGGCTCTATGTTCCATTCGGTCTCACTTGCATCCTGGCTATATGCTTCGGCATCCATTCTCTAATCTCAATCAGCTCAGTATCATTTCCTGCTTCTGTGGCAGCCATGATTGGTCTTTTTGTTATCCTAATCATCTGTCAAGTCACTTTGGGTGACAGGAAGACCAAGAGTATTCTTGCATTGGTTGACATACCAGTAAGCTCGCTACTAACCCCATTTATATTTGTTCTTTCCTCATTCTTTTTACTTTCTAGTGCGGCTTTGCTCTGCGATACATTAACCTCTTTTTCTGTCCTGCTTTTGTGACTCTCCCGCTCAGTCCCTCTATTGGTGGTGTGGAGGTTGCCAAAATCATAGCCGTCTTCAGTCAGTTTGCCCCGCCCCTCGATCATCTCATAGTTCCAACTAACGTACTCCAGTCATCGGTTATGTCGTAGTGTTTGCCTTTACCGCATACTTTGTACGCGGCTTACAACTCGCACTTGGCGTGTCAAGACGAACAACGACTGAGCGTGCAGAAGAGCTCGGCAAAGAGCAAGATAGCATTCCCCTTTCGGAGATCCATAGTGTCTCTCCAAAAGGTGACAGCACCATCACCCCTGATCCATCATTTCCTCCCACTCCATCAGAGCTTGCTGCACCCGAAGGCCAGCCTCTCGTCTCCTCCTTGCACAGACAATTAGCCAGTTTGCAAGCACCATCCAAAGCAATGGATCCAAACGCCGTTACTGGAACTGGAGGTCCACCTGTAGCAGAGGCAGCAACAGCAAGCGTACAATCAATCTACCCACCAGTCCGCCACGATACAGCACCTTTGACCCGACCCCAACGCTGGGCCGCCTTTATAACTCTCAACTTCGACATATTGACCTACACGGCACTCTTCATATTCATCGGGATACCGATATACTACGCAGTCGGCTACGCAATGCCAGTCCAACTCTCTCTAAACACAATATTCTACTTTCTCGCCCTGCGTATTCCCCCACCTTACAAAACCTACCTCCACCCTGTTCTCGTATCATCTGCCTTCACCATAGTCGGCGTCTGGGTCCTCGCTCTAATGCGTAGCAACACTCTGGATGATGCATTACACGCCTATACTACAGGCTCGAAATACACCCAACTTTGGGACCAGACATCCGGTCTCGCACCTCCCGGAGCTGGCGACCTGTTCGGCAGCGTCCTCGATGTTAGCATTGTCGCCTTGGGCATACCCATGTTTCGCTACCGCAACGAGCTGAAGGCTAGATACATGACCATCATCATCCCCAATGTTGTTGTCTCCATCGGATCGCTCTTCCTCTACCCGCTCTTCTGCTACACGATAGGCATCTCTGGCCCTCGTAGCCTCGCTTTCGCCTCTAGAAGTCTGACCTTGGCGCTCGCTACGCCCGCGACCAAAAACCTAGGCGGGGACAGCTACACCATCGCGCCTTTGGCTTTGTTCAGTGGCATTGCGGGAGTCATTGTGGGACCAGTTGGGTTGAATCTGTTGAGAATACCTAAAGGTGTGTTTTCGATCACCCCGTCGCATATCCATATCATCTTCTTTTGTCTCGTCTATCTACTTTGCAGCCGATTTGAAAATGCACTTGCTGATACTTTGAGGGCCGCAGACGACTACATAACCCGCGGCGTGACCCTAGGAGCCAACTCCTCTGCTGTAGCAACCGCGTTATTGCTAACCACCGATCCGAGAGCGGCCGCCTTCTCCAGCTTGAGTATGGGGCTATTCGGGACCATCACTGTTGCTTTGACTAGTGTGCCTCCTCTTGTGGCTATCATTAGGAGTTTGGTGGGACTATGAAATGAAAAGAAAGGCATGGGCAGTCTTCGTACATATCTTCGTACATAGTCTAGCCATACATCACCGCTTCCTAAATTGTATGTGCAACAATCGATCCACCTACTCATCTGATATTGGCATAAGCATGTTCTCGGCTTGCGAGCTACGACTAGAAAGGCTAGTGGTATATCTGTTCCTTCATCTTCTTGTCGAAGTGGTTTGTACAGGTCAAGGAACCGATCCTCATAACACATATCGTTGGCATACATTCCTATCTGGTTGAACCAATTACAAATTATTCTCCATACCTCCCAATCATACTTCTGCCTAGCACAACTCACACTGAACGTTCCTCAAGCAAGCGCATCTCCATCATCATCCCTCACCCTCTGCGTGAATTGGAAACCAAGCGGCTTAGCCTGCCCCTGTCTGCCATCGGCAGCAAAACCGTCACGATCATCTCCTCCATGTGCGGGTGCTGCCGCCGCTGCAGGACCACCACCATTTCCGCAATCATGTATATACGTTGGCGGCGCAGTATTGTTCTCGTAGCCAGACAGGTTATAAGCCGGCTCGCGAGCCTGGCGTCGACAGCGCCGCCAAACAATAATGGTGTAGATGCCTGAGCCCCAGAAGAAAATCCTAATGAAGAAAGATGAGCCCTCCTGGTCTAGCCTTGTTCGAAGGGTTAGATAAGGGGGTAGGATACTCACATGTTCGCTAGTGTAAAGGCCAGATCAATCACGGTATGGAAAGCGCCGCCGACCACCCCGAACAGCCACAGCAGCTCAAACACCCCGCATGCTGTCCAGTAGATGTTCAGGTCGATCTGGAGGAATAGCATAGTATTGACGTGGAGTCTGTGTTTGGCAAAGAGGATGATGGTGATGCCGAGGGCGATGAGAGCGAAGATGTGGAAGACGCCGAGGACGATGGAGCCTACTTGGTTTCGGTTGTCGGGATAATTTGAGCCTATGCTGCCCATCCACAAGAAGAGACCGATCAGGGGGAGGGTGCAGATGGTTTGGAGGACGAAGAAGATGATGAGAGGGGTTTTCTGCCATGGGGCGTAGGGGTTGGTAGTGGAGGTGGGCTTCATTGTTGTAGGATTGGTTGATAGTGTTGTAGGTCAGGTTTTGGTAGAGGTGATGATGATGGAAGTGGTAGTGCATGCAATTTGATGGATAGACAATAATGGCTTTTATATGAACATTTTGCATGGTTGCTTGACTTTATCATTGTGATGTGGGAATAAGAATTGAGCGACTTTCGACCCACGTAGGATGCACTCAACCGAGGCGGTGCAAAAGACGGAATGCGATATGAACCTACAACTCTGCTGTTGCCGCAATCGACGACGCGGCTCTATTGAATCCTTCTAGCGGGGAAGCGTTGAAATGGTGTTGGCAATTGCATGAAGGAGCCCATCATTTTGCAGATCTGAGAAGGTGGAGCGGGTGGGCTGTTTGCTGCGCCGCCTTTGGGGCGCGGGTTAGAGGAAGCATTCCACACTGCCACGATTGGTGAAATCAAATTTCCTAGTACGATCTCTTCTTGCAGGATTGGGACCTTGAGTTCATAGTGAGTGGTGAGACTACATATGAGAGGTAGCACGTGTTGCGGCTTATGGAGTTGTGTCCGAATCTGTTTTGAGTGTATATTTAGCATTGTGGGGACGCGAGAAAAAGCCGATGTCGACGTCGTTCAGCTTCATGTTTCTTTGCTTTCATCGCATACATGGCATGTTCCTCTGCGGTCGTGGACCACAGGATGTCTCCAAGATTTTGGAGATTCCCAGTACATGCTATGCCACAGATTGTATGTAGGCGTAAGAACACTGAATTGATGATTGTAGGCATGCAGATGGAGGTATCTCCGCACTATACAGATGCTGTTCTCATCTGAAGGGAAAGGAGGACATATGAGTTATTCAAGGTACTTTTGATTGATCAAGGTACTCCACTGCCAAGCATGCGTGTGATGCTCCGAAGGCGTTTCTCGCATTACTATTCTCACTCTCACCATCACTTGGTACAACTCTCCCTTTCTCATGGTCATCACATTGTCACTGCCACAACCAATAACAGTGGGATTCGCATGAACATGGCTGCGAGACTACCCTCTGAGATTCTGCAGATGATATTTAGCCACGTTGTCCCAACAGAGGACGATGATATTACTGATCATCTCTCCTGGCCTCATGGCTGTGTTCAAGAGAAGCTAACCGCCCTTATCAACATCTGCCGGGCATGCAAGCTGTTCAACACGCTAGCGCAACCACGACTCTTCAGTACATTCTCACAAACCTGACAACCACGTGATGACCTGCACGGATCATGAGGCCATTATACATCATGAGAAACGACAAAGCAAGAGGCCGCGTGGCCGGCTGGCAAATGCGCTTAGTTCATGAAGAGATGATGAGCCAACGCATGGGCTAATCAGATCACAGTCCCATGGATCAGATCCAACTATGAATCATGACGCATACTTCTCCTGGCTATACAGGTTAAGAAGATTGTTGACTACGTGCGTTACTCCGCTTCTGTTTTGGAGGGTATCCCAGTCTTGATTGCACCCTACAACTGGACTTTGCGAAGGCAGCTGATAATTAAACTGCGGAGATATAGGCGTGGGATGCCCCCGAATGAGTATACCAATCTACGTATGAAGCAGGTAAAGTGTCCTCTGGACGGCGAGGATCGACATCCATGCAGCTATGAGACTTCATCAAGTGAAACAATACGTATAAGTCACACTATCCAATTCCGTTTTGATGGCGATCTCAGCACTTTTCTAGGTCGCGATCTACACTGTGGGAAGGCATATACGTTTGAGATCAGGTCTGTCGAGGTATGGGATTTCCAACAAAAAGCCCCGCCGCGACTCAGGATCAGAATAGGTTCATAGCTGATTGTGAAATTCTCAGCTATGACATGTGTAAGGCTAGGTCGGCTTGTCCTCATGCCAACTCGTGTACAACAAGACACCATTTTGGAGGGGCTCTCAACTCTTATCCATGTCAACATCTGTACTTTAGAAAGGCATATGGGTATGAAATCGCGGACCTTGGTGCGTGAGATTGCAGCTCACAAGTTTTGGGTCTTTACTACGACATGAGATTTCACTCTGCTATAGCAAGATAAGTCACACCAACCATAGCATGCATGTCTTTGTTATAATAGTGTATACAGATTGACTTCGATTTGATAGGGATTTCAACACTCGCACAGGTTTATATCTGCACTTTAGGGAGGCCTATGACTATGAAACCATACGTCCCAGCATTGGAGGGGCGACTCAAAAGATGTGATACTTTCTTATGTCGCTTTCGTAAGCCGATCCCAGGACACGTGAAGACGCGGCTTTGGGAACGAGCGACATACGAAATCCCGCGTCCAACGTCACCTCCTCCTCCAGTCCTGCTCAAGGGTATTTTAGGAGGGCACCAACGGCCGGTCTTTCAAGCAATATATTCCAAGATCACTGTCAACACACGTCAGCTCAAGGGAATCATTTTATGCAGACGACAACTCACCTGATCAAGTCTCTCGTTGGGAGAAATCGATTCAATCCTCCAGCCGCCTCAGGAACGCATTGCCATAACGCGGACCGTTCATGTAGGGCTTCTGGAACGACTGTGAGGAAATAGCTCTTGAACGAGTGAGTTGTTGTGAGGAAGTTGACGTGGAGATCCGCTTGGAACGACGTGGACGATGTCGAGTCGGTTTGGGCAATGAATTGTCGCTTGAGCTTCACAAACCGCTCCAGGGACGCATGATCATAACGCAGATCGTTCGTGTAGGGTCTCTGGAGCGGCTTGAAAAATGTTGACCGCTGGTGTGAAGTGTTGAGAAGTTCTTGACTGCAGGTATGGCAGATGAAGAGCAGATGGAGGTGTCGATGGCAAGGTAGGTACAGGTGGATGGCAAGGTAGGTGCAGGTAGCGGTGGCAGGTGCAAGTGCTACTGCTGATGACAAGGCAGGTACAGGTAGTGGTGGCCTTCCTGATGGACGTTGAGGAAGAAAAGATGGAGGATGTGGGTGGTGGATATCTTTTTTCCCCTTGCTCATTTTTTACAGAGCCCGCCCGTCCTTGCCAAGGCCACGACTCTCATGTTGTCCATGTCTTGCCGCAGCAGTTGCAGAGAGGCAGGACACGTGGTCAAGCTGCTGCATATCATGCGAGAGCATGGCCATTCTGCTAGTGTGCTCTAGCCGCGACTCGCTTCAGGTATGCCTACATACATAGTTGCATACAGGAAGGTCTTTGCTCTATACTCGATCTCAGAAGCTGCATATATAACTGCTAGACCGTATAGTACTGATACAAATATGCATGAGATGTCGGCACTTTTGCCATGTTCCACGCCGTAGTAGGCGGCTTTCAGCACCTCCGCCTCCGAGAGTTAATAGCTTATGTCTAGATGATATCTATCCTGTAACCTGGAATACCTTCTGATTCTTGATGAGCCCTTGCAATGAATTGAGGCATAGCATTCCAGGCCCTATACCATTTTCATACTTTGTGGATGCACTCATCGTGCCAAGGACGAAGTATTTATACTACTCGGCATTGAGGATAGACACAGAGGTATTCTGCTGGAGACCTAATTTGACGTCGACCGATGCAGACGTGATCGGACTGTGTCATCAAGGTTCGCCTAGGAAGTACTTCCGCTTCGTCTCGAATGATAGAGTAGGTCAGATCTCAGTCTTACGGACCGTCCTAAGAAGTACTTCTGCCATAAGTCACGGTAGCATTTATTCCAATATGTCACCAGGAAGTACTTCCGGAGCTCCGCTTAGACTCTGACGGTAGGGGCGTGCGGTTCACAACATCAAGGATCGTCCTAGCTCGAATATCCATTATACTCCCTTGCATCCGAAGCTGGTCTTGGTTCGATTCAGCTGGAACGAGCTATCCTTCAAATCGCAATCTGGGTATCTATGCAGCGTACACAATGCTCTACTCATGCTGCACAAGAGGCAAAAGCATATTCCATTCCAGATTTTGCATGCTTTCAAGACAAGACTATGTTCACGCCATTAGCAGGTGCATTGAGCTAGCCCATGTTTTGACCACAACAAATTTGAGATCCTCATTATTTGCAACATGTGTTGAACAAACTCTGTTCAACAGCCATCATTCCCGGTGGAGTTATCCATGTATGTTTTGTCCCCCATAGCTGAAGTGGCACTGCTTAGAGAACCAGGACTGTGTGTATTGGCCTCTCATACCCAAGACTACCAGAATCTATATGCACCTGCCTCTGTTTAGTCTGTATCTTCACACGAGTGAGAGCCGAGACTCATGCCAGAATGAAATGAGCCTGTGATCGTGGATCAGGTACGCGACGTGATTCATGTAAGGTATGTATTTGACGGTGAAGGTACCAACGAAAAAGTTCCGAAACCAGTATTCGGCATTAGAGATTGAAAGTGCTCTTAGCCGGCATCTCATGGTTTTACATGTTGAAATCATAGCCATATGCCTTTGTAACATCTACTTCATGGTGTTTGTGAGGTTTGAAATATACCTCAGACTAGAAGCTCTATGAGTTCTGCAATAGTAATTCAACTGCAAATATCTGACAGAACTGCAAAGATCGTAGGTAATGAATGACTTTTCTGACTATAGTAGCGCAACCACACCCCCTTCCCTCCCCCACCACAGACACGACTGATCACCGTACAGAGAACATCGGTCTTCTCATGCGCTCCTACATCATGTTCCTGTCTACGCCCGCGATCAAAGCTCGTGTATACATGTCCTACAACTCTAAGATCCCTGCACAGATCCAGCAACAGCAGACGAGTTTCTCACAAAAGGAGGTATACCGCCCAGACTTCCTTTCGCGTCACCAATATAATTGGTCGCCACAATACCCACCTCATACACACTTGCCCATTTGCTGAGAACATCCTTTGCGGCTGTCATGATGACTGCCCATGCATTTCTCAGTCCAGGTCCGGTGGCAGCCTCGCCGACGAAGTATCGGCTCTGATATGCAGTCAATTGAGGAGGTGGGCGGTCGAAGTTGCTGAAAGCCTTGATAAGAGACACACGCCCAAAGTCCAGAAGACCGTGTTTAGCACCTGCTACTAGAGCTACGAAGCGTCCCTGGTCATCCTCGTTGGTGTTGCAAGGCTTTGCGGCACCACTAGTAACGACATTGGTGTAGTACTCGACGTTTTCTCCAGCGATGTCGCCATGCCAGTAGACTTGGGCGCTGACGACATCACATTTTGCCAGGAAGGGGGTCCGCTGAGCAGGTGCATATTGGTATGTTGAACGCAGTGTTTGCAACGACGTCTCCACATCCTCAAAAGGCAGGCTTGATGTCATGTTGTAAAATCTATTCACGAGCGCGGCATTGAGCTCATAGACCTCGGTACCAACAAGACTGGGGTATTCATTGGGGGCTGCTTGCGCATACGAGTAAAAGTATTGGCCTGAGAAGTTGGCAGGAAGATCCGAGCCCAGAAACATGCCGCCCCATTCCCATTGTACACTGTATTTGCTGATGGCAGCGCCGCCGGCCGTTCCATATTTTGGGTTCACACCGCCAGTGCCGGTGATAAATATGTAGGTTGTGCTAAAGTCCATTCCTGGAGTCATGAGTAGGGCAGTGATTTGCTGCGCAGAGACAAGCTCTTGACCGCATTCAAGCTTGCAGATCTCGCCATCCGCAGTACAAGCGTAGAGACTGTCGAGAAGAGGACCATTATATGCTGTAGTGAAATTGACGGCTGGGAGATAGGTGAATTCGAATGTGTTTGCAATAAGTAATATCTTGGGCTTGCTCAGGGTGCCAGCAGGTGCAGTATACATGGCGGCACCGGTTGATGTCGTTGATGAGGTGGTAGAGGTAGTCGAGGTCGCATCACACAGTGAGATTGATGAAGTGTGCGCACCATAATGACTTGTCTTCGCACTCAATGGCCAGGGATTGGCGCGGTGCAATGGTGAACCAGGGCTGGCTTTGACCGAGATGGCCAGGAGTAATGTAAGGAGCAGAAGTAGCATATTGAGCGGAGTGTGTTTCTGGAAAATCTGAAAGGGCATTTCATGGCCTTTTATAGACCACGCTGCCATCCACGATGTTGTCGTCCTCGGCCATCACCAGATCTCATACTGAAACCACATCTCGGGGCCATCCGGTGTCAATTACAGTGACAAGCTGACTTCAGGAACGTTGTCGGCGTCTTGCGAAGTAAATATCGTTCTTTATCTTTTGCCCGCTGTCGGCCATCGACATGTTGATAGGCAAGGTGCATAGAGTTTCGTCTGACCCGCTCAACAATGGTGGTTCGGCGTCTCTCCCGGTGGTATACAGCTTGGTCGACGTCACCGCTGAGATATGAATTTATCTCACTGTGACATTCTTGCACAGTACAGTTTTAGCTTAAGAGGAGGATGTCAACATGAAGATCTCAAGGAAATTTGGTTTGGCCTTTTCATCGAGTATGGACCAGGAGACCAGATTCGAGCAGACATAGATTGCATGAACAGGATCCAGCTCCATGGGTATAATCATCCATCTGATGTCCCCTACACAGATACGCGCAAGTGTGTATAGGATGAGGTGCAGCCGAAAAACCCACGATTTCAGCCATCACCATGAAAGTCTTAGAGAAGAGGCGTGGTAGAGGCACCCCAAGATCTTCCGACTCTTTGTGGTCTTGCACGTACGCGTCAGCCTGGGGAAAAGACCGGACCAAGGCGATTGACCGGACGATCAATTACGAGTCTAAAACGACATCAGGTCCTGACTAAATGTTCAGTATGTTGAGCACTACCGGCTGCTTGCCATCATTGGCTTATCTTTATGTTAATTGTGCTGGCCTGCATCCCGTGGTATGAGGAAAGTGTGAAGGAGAATATGTATTATGGCGTCAACTGTGGATAGCCCACTATCGTCTTCTGAAATAGACATTCAACCAATGGCTCGTGAACCCGCTGTAAACCGTGATGGAAGCCGAAGAACCTCCCTAATTCGACACTGTCCTCTGTAAATTCCTCGTAAACTGATGATAATGAAAGAAAAGACAAAGACAGAAACTTTCCCAGACTCGGACCTGCCAGTCTAGATATATCTTCCTCCTACAACGGCAGTCTTTGGAATCTCGTTGTAACCACCCTTGTAGGAGAAGTCCATCTCATCATCACCATCTCGCAGACGCTGCTTGTGCATCAGATTCTCCATCTGCAACTTCTCCCACTCCTGCTCGTGTAGGGCATGTTCTTTGCGACCGGCCTTGCGAGATCTGAAGCAGCAAATGGCGAACGCAATGATTGAGATAGCTGCAACACCGATGACGACTGCAATGATGGTGATCTGAGCCCATTTTGCTAGATTCTGGAACTTGGCTTTGACGCCGTGGACTTTATTGAGCTCTTCCGCGATGGTCGAGTTTCCACTGTAACATTGTCAGCTATTGCTCTATTTAATTTTTCTTGAAGACGCACCTCGCAATCTTGATGCTGGAATAACTTCCGGTGGTGTCGCCGTAAGAGTAGGCGCTACCAGAGCTGTAGTCCTCAACGTAGACACTATCAACAATCATGCTGAAAGGCCCCTCTTTGTAGTCCGTCTCTCCACCAGCCCACTCGATAGTTCCATTCGAATTTTCTGTAGGGTCACCACCAGCCCAGATTCCAATGCGTAGATTCATAGGTGTTTGAGGAAAGTTCTTGCCATCAACAGCATCCTCATATTTCAAAGTACGGACAAGCACGCTGTCAATGTACCATTCAAGCTTCTCCTGAGTCCAGATGGTAGTGTAATTGTGGTAGTTCTCTTGTGGGTTGTCTACTCCATAGTAGATTGCGCGGTCGTAGGAAGTGGTGTTGCCTTTGCCAAAGTAGTTCGTCTCGACACTGGTACTGTTCCCACCAATGAATTCCCAATCTACTTCATCAAGATCATCTGACTCCATGACAATGGATGAAATGATTCCGGTACCCTTAGCACAGCGCATCACTACCGAGACTTGTCCAAAGAAGATGTAAAAGTTCGATTGAAGGGTTGGCGAATCTCCACGTCCATTGATCTGTCATACGAAGTCAGCTGGATATGATTTGTCCGACCAGTCTCAGCTACTCACGGTAAATGCAGCACCCGTGGTGCTCCAATCAATTGTTCCAGCAGTCGTGTTCCAGACTTTAGTATCAGCAGCATCACCACTGGTCCAGTTCCAAGTATGAGCCGTCCCCAAGGCCATGTCGCTCGGACAATCTGTCGAGTTTAGGGGATTACAATTCGTCCATGTCTGAGCCACGACCTGCGTAGCAGCGGCGGCCAAGACAGTCGCCAAAGAAAGAAGACGAGACATGATTTCTTGATGTTTCTAGTGCTCTGTATCAAAGCCTTTGTGTATAAACGAATGTGGTGGATCGCGAATCGCGTCCTGAAATTGGCAGAATATGACTGTGAGAAGTAGAGCAAAGAACAACTGACCGCTGCAGAAATGAAAGAACAGAATCACAGGCGCGCTCGTTAAAGATAGGGACCCATGTATCCCGCGTTTCATATATGCGGACTAAACGACCTTCGATACACCCCTGTCAACTCGGACCTCCTTGGGCGTTTCTCAATTACCATATAGCGTTAGCTTTACGATCAGCCGAGTACCCTTGCCCCGCAGATGATCCGGTAATTGTATAATGAGTCAACTTCGTCGATCACAAATCGATGTGAAGGCTAGCCAGCCCTTCGCGACCTCCAAAACCTCGAAGTCATCGTTTTAAATGGATCAAAGTGACTCAGGGGCCGTCCCCTACTCTATTTCCACCTCAAAAGTATACAGTCGTGCCATTTTAGGGCCGGCCTGCAGCACTCTAGAATCCTTCAGCACGCCACTAAGGCTGCCTATTGTTCAACAATCGAATGCATACAGTAAGGCTAAAGTCAATCTTTTCGCTGAATGTTGTTGGGACACAGTAGGTGTTTGATCCGTCAGTAATGTCGATTATGTTGTCGATCTACCGGCGGATCATGACTCGTTCCTATCTTCACTTGATGCAGGATCCACTCGCTTGACACTTCTGGCTGTTCAGAAATAGTAATTGCATATACGGAACGCCCAGTTGTGAAACGAGTCGACTAGCGAAACATCCCTATCCTTCGTGCCCTCGATCGCAAGCAGCTGGCAAGAAAGAAGCGAAAGTTGTTCTTCCCGTAGTTCGAGGTCGCTGTTGAGAGGGCGACCCTGTCTATACCAATGCATTGAATGCAACTGTCCTCTAATTCCATACGACGGGCCGTGTGATCAGCTTTACTTCATCACTGAAAAAGAGAGAACTATATCAAGGGTCGGAGATGATTTAGATCGGCAGCAAGATACGATGACTGTGGTGGCATGATCTTGAACCGACAATTCTCAAAATGGACGTGTTACCTCAGGAAGGTGCACTAATGTCGACAACGCTCAACTTGTATCGCTCGACTATGCACTGATCACTCTCAAACAGATCATGCTACAGCCAGTCACATGAGTGGTTCAACCACAAACTTCCAAACGCTATTTTTGCGTCGAGTACAGTTACAGATTGTATACTGCTTCCAATTTGAGGTGGATCTGGGCCCTATTAAGGCTATGAAGAGGCTTTACCAAGGCACATGGGTATCACTTTAGGATGTGAGGCTAGGAGAGGCCGCATAATGGTGATTCAAATACTCTGATACATACGCTAAATTTGCACATTAGTGCTGGACAGATTTTTCATCAACTACGAGTATGCTGCAGTACCATTCATAGAATCCCCAATGCCCTAAACCCACTAACACTCTCCATCCTCAACAGAAATCTGCAATAGAGACGCTGCAGATCTGACATTCAAGAAGGTTTGTATCAACAACTTTCCATCGCGTAGACTCCCATCGAGAACCTCCTCATAACGGAATGTCATCGTTTTAGAGCAGGACAGCTCCACACAACAGGCGCTCGTTGCTTCTCCAGCAGGCTCTTGAAGCAGTTCAGGACTGCCGGTTCGCATTCAACGACAGTAAGAGCTTCCAAGCTCTTTGGGAAAGACACACATATGACATCGGGCGTGAAACTGTGTAGGCTTGCTGACTGGACGATCATAGTACGGAGTTTGCGAAACGACTGCAAGCTTCAAGTTTCGCCTGGAGAAGAGCGCAGAACGTTATTCGCATGCTTTTGCAATTCGAGCACCTCAAGGTGGTCCTGCTGACAGCCCAGTGATCTGATCAGCCACGGCCAGACGAGGTAGTCAAACTTCTGAAACATTCTGTAACGACCAAATTGGACTCGCAGTTGTCTTCAACTTCGCACAGCTCTTTAGCAGCTCTTCAAATCGATTCGAGTGTTATTCCTGAATCAATCAGGGAGAGTGAACTGACATTGAGCTTTTTGGATGAGTCTCGTGTTTTGAAAGTCTCAGCCAGTGTAGGTGTATCAACCATATCGCAGAGCCCGGAAAACTCCAATGAGCGCAGTGTATCGAATTCTTGAATACGCAGCAGAATGCTGATATCGAATTCATGGCCAATCGCACCACGCCCTGCACTAGCGTGGTCCCAGTTTTTTATGCAGAGATGAGTGATCTTATCGAAAGGACGGCGTCGCAGCCCATAACTAGGATCCACTGGACAGAAGGCGTTTCTTAATATGGCAGAGAAGTAAAGGTCCTATGCGTGAGGGCGCTGATCTGCCCAACCATGCAACCGTGGTAAAACAAAGCCGAGCGTAGTAACATTGGGCGTGAGAATGAGTAAGAGGCCGATTTTATCATCTTCATAACCCCAAAGCGCATCATGCAAGAGGTTAAAATGTGTGACTCCCGTGGCCAGACGAACGTAATGCGTAATGTGACGTATGAGTTGCTGAAGGTCCGGACGTGGAAGCGCGGCCGAGATCCCTCGCTGGAGGAAGCCTGAGCTGGCTTCTCACCGACCCAGAACAAGCTTTGTGTCGTGTTATTGGAACCGTGAAGGCGTTAGTACCTGGTGGATATAGCGGCAGTTGAAACAAGACCCCGCCTGCTCCAGTCCTAGAGGCGTCGGTCATAAGATGGTACTGTAATTCGGGATCACCACCAGTGATGACATTGTCCAATACCGTCGTAAAGATCGAGATAACAGTGTCCTGTCTTCAATGAACTTATGTATTAGCTTTGGACGTCGTGTCCATCGCGCACTTTCCTGCTTTCGTACCGGTGTGCCCTGCGACAGCCACTTTCACGAGACGTGGCAGGAGCCAAACGAGTTTCCTATCGTGCAGTGAA
The DNA here is from genome assembly GCA_027943355.1 of Dothideomycetes sp. NU200. Classification (NCBI taxonomy): domain Eukaryota; kingdom Fungi; phylum Ascomycota; class Dothideomycetes; species Dothideomycetes sp. NU200. The sequence continues at coordinate 96,440 of BSCJ01000028.1, read as the reverse complement.
CCTAGATTTGCACGTCGACTTTCTCTTTTTCATATCTTACATCGAATATAGCATCTTGACGTGGCACATATGTGCCTTAGATTTCAACCTTGTCTCCGAGGGCAATTCTGTCTGTTTCATTCTCATGTGCCTTCGAATGAGCACTTTACTGATCCAGGGGAAGGGGAAAGAGTGCCGCAGCATGTACTTAGTGTCGTGCAGTGTAGCTTGTCAGGAGCTCCCGATCTAGGCACATCTCATGCCTTTCCCGGGCTTGCTCTTACTGGCGGAGATGCCACCTTAATTTCTGCTTGGCCTCCTGGACGTTTGATTTGCCTGTTTCATACGTACCTTCCCTGGGAAGAGAGATATCCCGCCTCGGGCGCGAGCTGATATCTCAGTCATTCTTCTTTCCCAGCTGGACGTGTTTCGTCAAGATACTTAGAACGTCTGCTCGTACTGTAGACTGGGCTGCGGGGCATACTGCGTCTAGCTTGAGCTGACACTCATCTCCCCTTACCTAGTCCGCACTGCTGTAAAGGTGTGCGACTGGCAGCCAGTCGCCTATCAGTCGCCTGGGCACGCTGCTTGGATGAGGTCGGCGGCGTACTGTGGGTCTGCTGGACGACAACTTCGCTAATGTCATCGTTCTGGCAATCTACCATGTTCTCAACCTCGAGAGAATATCCGACTCATTGGGTTGCCTGCGATGAGTTGGACTCTTCAATGGTCCATATTGGTAAGGGAGATGTTGTCAGAGCCCCGACCGGCGTTGAAGTGCGCAAAGGTTTGCGCTGCTGAATTACGTGTCGTACATGTTTGGGGAAGGTCAGAATCTCGTTATTGACAGAGTACATGCTGCGGGTAACGTGAGGTAAAACCATCACATGACTACTCCGCATGTGGGAATTCGAACGCGGTGTTGTACTGCAAATGGTATAAGCCAGTAATGCATAGCGAAAGCGTAGGATGGTCGTGTATGGGAAGACAAACAGAATATACAAAGAAAAAAAAAAGGAAGAATACTGCGCAAGAGGGGATAAAAACAATCACGACTTGACATGTCACAAGATGGGTGGAATCTTGGTGGAAAAGGGCAGTGATCTATTGAAAAACCTCTAGAAACACCGCAGCTTAACCTGGTAGACAAATGAAAATGGTATCGTCAAGGCATCATGCCCATTTGATTGAGCAAGTAGCCTAAGCTAAATTTGGAAGAAACATGCACGCCATCGTGAGAACATCAATTTTTTGAACCAATCCTCCCATCGAAAATGTCGTATCACGTTTACTTCTTGGCAGCCCTGAGAAAATGGTTAGTAAACGATCAGGCAACGAGGATTAGGATAGAACTCACTTTTGAGCAGCCTTGGTGACCTTGCCGGCACCGGACTTGTCGGACTTGACGACCTGGACGGGAATTAGTTTTGGTTGTGTATGTGATGGAAAGGGGGATACTTGCCGACTTGATGACACCGACGGCGACGGTCTGTCTCATATCGCGAACGGCGAAACGACCGAGAGGAGGGTAGTCAGTGAAAGCCTCAACACACATGGGCTTGGAGGGAACCATCTTGACGATGGCGGCGTCACCAGACTTGATGAACTTGGGGCCAGCCTCCATGGACTTTCCGGTACGGCGGTCAATCTTCTCGAGGAGCTCAGAGAACTTGCAGGCAATGTGGGCGGTGTGGCAGTCGAGGACTGGGGCGTAACCGGCACCGACTTGACCAGGGTGGTTGAGGACGATGACCTGGGCGTTGAAAGAGTCGCAGCCCTTGGGGGGGTCGGTCTTGGAGTCACCGGCAACGTTGCCACGACGGATCTCCTTGACGGAGACGTTCTTGACGTTGAAGCCGACGTTGTCACCGGGAAGACCCTCAACGAGCTGCTCGTGGTGCATCTCGACGGACTTGACCTCAGTGGTGACACCAGCGGGGGCGAAGGTGACGACCATACCGGCCTTGATGACACCGGTCTCGACACGACCGACGGGCACCGTGCCAATACCACCAATCTTGTAAACATCCTGGAGGGGAAGACGGAGGGGCTTGTCGGTAGGACGGGCAGGGGGGTCGATGGCGTCAATGGCCTCGAGGAGGGTCTTGCCGGTAGACTTGGTCTTGGTCTCCTTCTCCCAACCCTTGTACCAGGGGCAGTTGGAGGAAGCCTCAATCATGTTGTCACCGTTGAAGCCGGAGATGGGGACGAAGGGAACGTGCTTGGGGTTGTAGCCGACCTTCTTGATGAAGGAGGAGGTCTCCTTGATGATCTCCTGGTAACGGTCCTCGGACCACTTGGTGGTGTCCATCTTGTTGATGGCAACGATGAGCTGCTTGACACCGAGGGTGTAGGCGAGAAGGGCGTGCTCACGAGTCTGGCCATCCTTGGAGATACCAGCCTCGAACTCACCAGTACCGGCGGCAATGATGAGAATGGCGCAGTCAGCCTGGGAGGTACCAGTGATCATGTTCTTGATGAAATCACGGTGACCGGGGGCGTCAATGACGGTGACGTAGTACTTGGGGGTCTCGAACTTCCAGAGAGCGATATCAATGGTGATACCACGCTCACGCTCGGCCTTGAGCTTGTCAAGGACCCATGCGTACTTGAAGGAACCCTTTCCGAGCTCGGCGGCTTCCTATAATTTTTTGTTAGTATTTTGTTTGTTGAAGGAATGAGGTGTGGTTGGATTTTGCCGCCTTGGGCAGCAAGCTTCGTGAGTCAGAGCGTTGTGCGTCGAGCGACTCGCTTCGGACCCCACCAGCTTTGCCCCTCCAAGACGAAAATTGTGTGAAAATCCGGTGCGCAGAAGTAGCAGATGTTGAGGTGATGTAGAAGAGATGTCTTACCTTCTCGAACTTCTCGATGGTACGCTTGTCGATACCTCCGCACTTGTAGATCAAGTCTGTAATGTTTTGTAAGAGAGAGGCGAGGGTGTTCAGAGGAAGGCGGTGAATGCTTACGACCAGTAGTGGTGGACTTGCCGGAATCGACGTGGCCGATAACGACCACGTTAATGTGCATCTTCTCCTTACTGCAGAGCGCATTCTGTTAGTCCTGTAGCTCTTGTAGTGATGACCAGTTCGAAGCTGTTGGAGCTTCGAGTCTGCGGTGCGAAGACGTACCCCATGATTGCGGTGTTCGATTGTTTGAAAGTTTGAGTTCAAGTTATTGAAATTTCTAGAGCAAGGAAGTTAGTTGATGTTGAAAGAGTATTGAGTGCTCAAAGAAAACTCACTCAGAATCGAATGCTTAACGATTCGAGGTATGAAGACAGTGTGTGAAGAGGTTGTAGGGCGAGGAAATATTTGTACCCCTCAGGTGCGTCGCTTGTGTGGCCAATGCTTAGTAAATGCGCTAGTGCCTAAAAGGGATTTTTTTCTGCCTGAAGTGGGGTTTTCGTTGAGACTCACCGCGCTTTGGATCAGCACGGTGATGTAATTGGTCAGTTGCTTTTCACTCACTCTAAGAGCCTGGAACTCCGCCTGCTCGCTGCGGTGGCAATAGTGATTTGGGGTGACAGATATTCGGCGTCTTGTGCGGTGTCCACTCTTGCCATCTATGACTCCGCAATTGCTCTACCAGTCAGAGGTGGCCTAATAATTGTGTTAGACCGTATCCGACATGTGACCTCATGTCTGCCCGCGTAATGAGAGCCGAGTCAGCTACTAAGCGTCGTATCGATAAGTGAATCATGCATGAAAGAGTTTCTCAGTGAAGCTCTGCTGGGTGCAGTCCTGTATTTTTCTGACAACCATTGCTGGCGCCTCTACCTTTCTTTATCTCTTTATTTCCACATAGTCAATCTCAATTCCAGTCATTCTCTGACCATCAATTACCCGAAAATACTTCATTTGCGCACTTTTGGCCCTCCGACCTCCTTATCTATACCCCGCCATGTCTACCATCCCAGCCTACAAGCAAGAGCTCATTAAGCTCACCTTGAGCTCCGAGATTCTCACCTTTGGCGAGTTCACACTCAAGTCCGGTCGCAAGTCGCCATACTTCTTCAACTGCGGCCTCTTTTGCAAGGGAAAGCTGATCCGCGGCATCAGCGAGGCCTACGCACGCACAATCGCAGAGTACAGCAACGAGCACCCCGAGTTCAAGTTTGACGTCCTCTTCGGTCCTGCCTACAAGGGCATCCCGCTTTGCGCGACCGCCGCTGAGAAGTTGGCCGGCATTAACGAGCAAAAGTACGGAGATGTTGCTTTCGCCTACAACAGAAAGGAGGTCAAGGATCATGGCGAGGGAGGTCTCATGGTGGGAGAGTCTCTCAAGGGTAAGAAGGTTGTTGTTGTTGACGATGTCATGACTGCCGGAACCGCAATCAGAGAGGCCATCAGCATCATCAAGAGCCAGGGTGGTGAGCTTGTCGGCATCATCGTCGCCCTCGACAGACAGGAGAAGACACCGTCTCAAAGCGAGAAGGAGGGCAAGGGTGATGACGGTTCTGACAGGCCTAGCACCATCGGCCAGGTCAGACAGGAGACTGGTGTTCCAGTTCTGGCAGTCATCACGCTTGACGATGTTATTGGTGGCGCAAAGGGCATGGCCACGGAAGAACAGATCAAGTCTATGGAGGCTTACAAGCAAAAGTACGGCGCCAACTAGACAATGACGAAATGTAGACATAAAAGACACGCGACAATAGATACCCAAGACACCAAGATTGCGTGAATGAAGGATTAGGATTCATTATAATAAACTCATGCTCCGGCTAGTATATCTGTACTTCATGATGCTGCCGTAAAATGGACTGGGAGCTCGACTTGCCCATTTGATGCACCTTGACCAGCACCGTGTGCCACCTTGCCTACCAAACGCCGCGCTAATGGATGTTCCCGGCAATTGAAATGGATTCATAAACAGTCGTGATTGAGCTGTGTAGCTTCCGGAAGGCTTTCACTCATGCCAGTCTTACTGTGCATAGCCCCAGAGACAGCCTGACTTGTCTCTGTAGGTACTGTAGCTTCATCTAGTGGAGAGGTAAGAGGAGTGTGATAGGAGAAAGGTGTTGATGGTTCTGGGGGCGAATGTGGTGTTGCTTGTTCAGAAGGTGGGTGCAGAGCATTAGACTTGGTAATGTCGATAAGCGGCGTAGGAGCGGTGATACTTTCTGGCTGCACGGTGTTGAGCGGTTCGTGTTCGTCTAATTCAGGCAGACACGACTGAATCTCCAAAGATGGTCGAGATGATTCAATGCCCGCGATCATATCCTCATCAAAGCCAGAGTCTTGATGAGCTGGCGGCCGGAAATTCCTTCCGAAATATCGTGAGTCAAGGGAGTCTCCGGGAAGCGTGACAACACCACGTAAGCTCTCAGTATCGTGAACAAATCTTGTCATCTTTCCATTAGGACTTCTCCGGCCCCTAGTCTGAGACTCATCTGACGAGACGGAAGTGCTTCGCACATGGCGTGCGTGAGCATCTCTAGAGTCATTTCGTGCAAGTTCCTGACCATAGTTCTCCGCCAGGTCGGGCCGACGACCTGGTCGCATATATTGCCAATCCCCTCTCTTCCTTGTGTATTCATGAATGTCTGCTGATGATACACTTGTGGCGCTACTCGAAGGTTTTCTGCGGCGAGCTAGCGGTCTCGAATCTTTGTTGGCAAGAACATAACTGCCGTCACTTTGGAATCTGTAATTCGTCGAGGGAGCAGCATCTGCAAAAGTGTAGGGTTCAGAGGTCAGATGTGAAGGCGGAACGGCAATATGCTCGCGTCGATGCTCTTCAATATCCTCCAGACGAACAGCCGAAGCAGGGTCGATATACTGCTTGTCAGAACGTCGACTTCTTATGCTGTGGTCCGAAAGCTTGAGTTCAGTGCTATCCGCTGTTTCTAGTTCAAGCGAAGGAGGAAATGCTGCAATGAGCTCCTTGGCGCCCAATCGATCTCGCGGCTTCTCGCTAAGACAAATCTCAACAACTCTCCTGAACCAAAGTGGTGTTTCGGCATCAGAAACCGGAGGAAGACGATTGTCAAGTCTTTCGACATTCTCGGGCTCATCGAGCTTCTCTGCCAGAGCCCAAAGAACCATCCCAAGTTGAAACAAATCACTCTTCACCCCAATGCACATGCTTATCCTCTGTCCGCTGCGAATCAAGTTGAGAAGTTCAGGGGGCTCCCAACCTACTGGACAGCCTCTTCTGTTGATGTCGATGATCTTCGCATCATCTTCGCCATCAATGACAATATTTGACAAGGTAAAATCACCTTGAACAAATCCAGCCTCATGAATCTCAGAGAGCCCTTGTATGATCTGAAATGCCCATCTTTCTCGTCGCTCCCAAGGTAATTGGTCTGTGCCTTTGTAATCGTAGAGCATGTCAACCAAAGACCCCCGTGGGGCGAACGAAATGAGCAAGCCCTTGACAAGACAAAAGTCTTCATCAATGACGAGCCCGTGAAACTTGATAACACTTCTCGAGTCTTGCAAGGCATCAAGTGCGTTGATTTCATACAGAAACTCGTCCACAGTATCCGGTCCGGGTATCTCTTTCTTGATCAAGACTTGGTCATCCACGCGAACCCGATAGACAAACCCAGATAGGTGAGCATCGAATTCAAGCTCGCTTTCGCGATATCTATTGCAATGGATGTGCTCGACAAGAGACGTTGCAGGATATGAGATAATCTCGTTGACGTCTTCCGTGACGTGGACATGCAGCCTGCCATCATCCGTCTGTAGCTTGAGATTGGTGACAGTGTCGAAGAATTGAATGTCGCCTAAGGAGTCTCGCACAGCTTCGTAGATTCGCGCACTCTTGTCTCGTTGGTAATGCAACGACTTTAAATCGGCTTCCAAAGAATCAGATTGAGCATCTCGGTAGTCGAGGGAGATTGTGACTCTCCTCCATCTATTTGGCTCTTGTGCGTATGTGACAAAGAACTTTTCGCGATCGGACTTGTCACGAAAATGCATGCTCAGATTGAGTATCCATTTGGATTCGAGCTCGGCTTGCAGTTCTCGCTCGTCTTGTACTTCAGGGTGTTCGTCATCCTCGAGAAAGGGTGGAGGCGGAGGTCCGTCTAATGGAGAAAGATTCGGCAACTCATATGAATTCTGATCCGCCCATTCTGAACCTTCCAAATCAAGACCACTATTCGATAATTGCAGAGCACTTATTGACGGATAATGAACAGGCGTACCGACCTCGGGCGCAGAGAGAGACGGAAGTGGTGAGAGTGTTGGAGAGCAGCGACGGTTTCTGCTTAAAGTGCGCGGACGTCGATCAGCACTCACCGCCCTCCTCTCGGTTATAGTGGGTTCTACAGGAAGTAATCTCTCTCGCTTCTCAGAATTTTGTCTTCGAAAGGTCAGAGGGCGAGGAAGGGTGGGAACTGCTCGCTTATATCCTCTTCGACCTAACAAACTTGGTCTGCGTAGAGGTTCCTCCTCTGACGGCCTTGACAACTCCTCTGGCACCTTCTCTTGAAGTGTATCGGCTACTTGCGACGGTTCAGTAACGATAGCCTCATCTTCCTTGAACCAATGTCCTATCTTCTGTATCCTATCGAGGACCGAGTTTTTCCTCTTTGGCACATCTTTCTCAAGCACTTTGAGTTCAACGTCTTGCACATGGTCCTCTGTGACAGCGGAGGTGGTGAATGGGACATGCGGCATGATTGATTGACCATTCACAAGCCGGCGTACGTCCAGGTCCTCATAAGCAGCGAATACGAGCTGGACCGGCCTGAATTGTACTCGGAAAGGAGGTAGTTCTTAAATGCGGTGGTACGCATATGTTGTGTGACGGCGGGACAGGTGCATAGCATGCGAGGGTCGGGTGTAAGCGCGACGTGAGAGCTCACATGCAGGTGTAACGACAAGATTATTGTGGAAAGAGCAGTCCTACCGTAAGAGCCATGGACGACTGACACATGGGCTGCGACACGTAATAAACCTCTCTCCTTTCTACCCGTATCGACCTTGCTTTATGTGTGCCTGGCTAATCATGCAACAGACGCAGCCCCGTGGTGGAGAAGTCGATAGTACGCGCCGGGGAATAACCAGCCCGCGAGCTTCGGGACCGTGGCCCGGGTGAACCTTGTTGCACAGGTGGCTTGTCGAACAATGCCCACTGACCGACCTCCACGAGTCTGCTTTGATCGATTGGCTTGATCACTTTCGAGAACGATGTACAGTAATGTTCGAATTGTGGTGACGAGGTTGGGAGGGGGCTGACAATGCAACTCTGGAGCAGGTAGATGAGGCGGGCTATTCAACCTCATACTCCGTCATCCAATTACGGCCTCATGCAGCAGATACAGATCACCTGCGTCCATCCTTTAATGGCCATCACATTTCCGACTGTGTGGACACCAACATTCCAACATTGCATTGCCTCGAGTAATGTTGTATGTCATATCACCAAAATTATGGGGTCGAGCCGTTGATTGCCTTGACCGCACATGTTGGGCATCATTCTAAGCCTCACGGTTGCACGCATGCAGGCGCCGCATACAATGTCAACTCCGCCTTTTTGTCAAGTCATAGTATAGTCTCATGCAAAGCTCGTCTATGCACGAGGTTAATGAGTATAGGACTTGTGTTCATCCACCTCAGCAAATTGCTGAAGTGTATACTACTTGGCCATTGATAGCCATAAATGTACCGCTCATGTATTCTGATCAGTTAGCTCGATCATCGAATACGCCTTCGGTCGTTCCCATGGCGCTCCTTTTGACGTGGCAATTGGCCACGGATAGGCTAGTCACAGACGAAACAGAGCAGTACACGTCTGAAAACGGCTCGGGTATCTCCAACATTGCCCAAGCAATATGTTTTCTTACACTAACACCTGCACGAAGACATCCTACCGGACCCGCATAGTTGTAGAACTACAAATTGAGAAGTTGGTGAACAACACAGGCTATGCCACTGCTTGTCTTGGAAGGATAACAGGCCGCTACCCAATACTCTGGATCCAATGTGAGATTTTAGGCGAGCTCTGAGACTCTGGAGACGTCAAAACGCTTTGCGAAGATTGCCAATGCGCTGTCACGTCCTGTCATTGAACTCCTTATGCTGATGGCGTAGATTATAATTGTTTGGCGCTCTTCCAAGATGATATATATTGTCATTAGGCTACGCGCGTAATGACCTTGCGGCACATGCTCAACTCTATGTCTGTCAAGATGCCTTCAATAACATAGTCATGGTGGGTAAAATTTGTTTCTGAGCCTCGGACGACTTAAGCTCCCGAATAGTGTGCTTACAGGCTCTCAGATGAAGAAGAATCATTACTTATAGATCTTCTTTCCTTATTACAACACAAGAAGCTGGTGCATGCTCGAGTAAAGCTGGTTTTCATATGATGAAAAGACCCTGCAAGACTCACTCTGAAGCTCATTTGACGTCTATGGCGTGCGGAGTTCTCATTGAGTTGCTTTTCCAATCTGGATATACTTCAAGCCGTGTCATCTCGAGCACTTCACACTTTCCTACTTCCTGCTTTTCATTCCATCTACACCACAACTGAACATCCTGCCATCAAGAAGGCTGTTAACAATCCTTGAATCAATTGACCTTCACTGCTGACTTGGATGCTACTGAACAAAGCACACTACGTCTTTCCTTATTACCAGCTACCTCCTCGGGTCTTTGCTCTCCTACCTTCTCTGACAGTACACTTCGAGCCGGTAGTAAATAAGCTGTTCCGTTCCCATCTACTTCCTCCATCTTTCCTTCCATATTCACAACCTTGCATCATATCAGAGCTTACAGCACTGGTCAGATCATCTGACCTTCACTGCTGAATCGGCTGCTGCCTATTGCGCGTACCATAACTTTATCAAGTGGTAACAACACACTCGGACCTTTCCTTGCTTTCACATCTCAGACATCTTCACATCGTACCAGGTTCCTCCGTTACGACTGACATTCGAGCTGCAGCCTGCTCAGATCTCATCTCCATACCATCACCCGCACCTTGACTTCCACCTTCTATCACAGCTCGTCACCAGGACTTCAAGCTTTACTTGGGACAGTCCAAGTCTCTTCTGCACTTGAAGGTCCATCAGCTCACTCTTTCACCTGAAAATCTTCTTCATATCAACACTTCAACCCATCTCACATCATGCCTGGTTTGTCCGGTCGTGGTCTGGACCACTCGGTTCATGCCTCTTCCACACCACAAATGTCACAGCAGCGCTTGGATTCCCAACCCATGAATCCTCAGGCACCTGGCTTTGAACTCAGCCCAGTTACCTTTTATTCGAGGATGTTGCAGACGCACCAGCACAACAGCATTCCGAGCCTCCGAGGTATCCAGCAAGATTACGCCATGCAGCCTTACTTAGAGCCTCAAGACGAGAACGACCAAAGAGTCACCAACCTCGAGTCGCAACTTAGACAGTCCAACATGGCTTCTAGACAGAATGACTTGGAGAGCAGACAGAGCATCAACCTGCTTGATCACGAGGTTCAGCAAGTCAAGTCAATCGTTAAAAGAGACATTCCCTGGCTCAACAGCCGCGTAGTCAAGCTCGAACAACAGGCAGCAGTGGCCGTTGAGAAGGCTGGAAAAGAAGGCCGCACTCATCGGGAGAAGTGTCGCGATGCAATGGACAATCCAATCCTCGTCAAGATTGCTTCTGGACAATATGTCCCCGTGGGAAAGACAATGGTGGAAGCCTACATCTCCGAGGCAGAAACCGCTGAAGCTTTGGCAGCTGAGTTGCGCAGCTATGCCATCCAGGCAGGAGCTGATCGGTCCATTGCACATAGTTCTATAAAGAAGCTCGATCAGCTTGAGCTTTCTCAGCCTCTGGCTCAACTGAGTCTGGAAACTCGAGATGGTTGTTGGTCAGAAGAGGAACTCAAGGATTTCAGGCCCAGCGAGCTTGATCTGGTGGTCAATCAGTGGCTCCAGAAGAATTATGCTCCACTTATGGTTCAGACCATGGGATCCAAGCGTTGGGGTCAGGAGTTTGACCTAGATAAGGTGATGGTTCATCAGAGCAAGATGAAAGCACAGGCTGCTCTTCACCACCAGCACAGCCCCGAAGAACAGATGAACGTGGCGAGACGTGCCTCGTCCCCAACCTCTTCCGAGAGAACACTCACGGAAAAGACTACAAACTGTGCAATTAGACCTGACGAGTCTATCTCGGCCGTTCAATCTCACCTCGACAAAACGAACAAGCCCACTGGAACATCTCGACAGCCGACGGTCCAAGCTCCACCTGATATGCAAGTGGCTATCAATGCTGATATCCCAATACCCAGCACCGAGGACACCGCTCTTCGGAATAGCAAGACCTGGAAGCCCACCTACATCGCACGACTTCCACCTCTTGCAAAGGACAAAGCATCGCACGTTCCAGCCCTAGAAAACACGGAGACTTTTACCCGTAGCTTTCTCGCCAATGCATTTGGCGACCATGCCACACAGTACTCGCCCGGTCTATATTGGGTGTCAAAGAAAGTCAAATGCATCCTCCCTAATCGACTTTTCTGGATCATAGACGAGGACTTTGAGCCATTCCTGCCTAGACGGCCTGGTGAGCATGGCGCCAAATTGACTGCTTTCTTTAATCCTGGCGGCGATGACGATGGTCCTGGAGAAGACTCATACCTCAACGCACCAGTCTTCATTGCGAGAGCAGTCTCTGGTGGTAGTGTTGGCGGCAACGAAAAGGAGTATGTTTACTTTGGACAGTACTCGCAGACGAGATTCAGCGATAAGCTGGACTACGATCGTATGCAGGAGGTTGTGCCTAACCATGTCAAAGAGTGAGTTGCTCTTTGTCTTCCTTTCCTTTCCTTTCTGGCAATTCGGGATGTGCTAACGTCAAAAAGATGGTGGGCCACGACACTCGCTCAAACCGACCGCCCCCCTTGGATGACAGAAGCACTCATCAACCACTTTTGGCCGAAACCCGCGTACGACGGCCCCCTGCCCTCTGTGCCTGCCGCCGAGACCGACGGCGACACTACCACCGCACCACCTGAAGCCATAATGCCCAAAGCCCGCAAAGCAATGGAGCATCACCTCCGCGACCTCGCCGAGTTCGACAAAGAAGACAGACTCAAAGTCTCCTTTCTAACCAAAGAGGCCATCATGAAGGCCTTTGACGAGGTAAGTCAGCTTCTTCCCGCTCGCCGCTCGTCCAACCTTCTCCACTCCAGCACCTCCCTACCGAACCTGTCCTCTTCTTCGTCTTCGCCGCGGCCTTCCACGTGCTCATCAGTATATGCTGACCTCTTCTACCCCTTCCAGCCTGACTGCGCCAGCGAACCCGGTCTGAGACTCTACTGGGAGTATATGGAGTGTATCAACTGGGACGCCGGCTTTTACGCTATGCTTGTCGCCAAGAAGCATTTTTCCATGGGTCCTGTGGTGGCGGACACGAATGCCGGTGCTAGAAAAGCAGTGTTTACGCCTGCACTGAGACCGGGTGTGGTTCCCAAGGGCAAACCGGCAACGAGAGGAGATGGGCTGGACGGAAGTGTAGACCTGCCACCACCTTCACCTTCTTCTGCCTCTACTGAAGAGGTGGTGGAACTGGGTGGAAATGGTGAGCGTGAGGGCTCAGAGGAGAGTTCGGCATCTACCTCCACCCTTGAAAGCACACCAACTGTCATCTGCGGCCCCTCTGCTCCCACCCCAGCTGGCATCAACGAACCAGTTCTTTTCAATCCTTCGCTGGCCATGACGCTATCGCCTCGCCTGAAACAGAAACACAATAGAGGGAAACAGCACGTAGATGCCGGTGGCGTGGTGAGAAATGGCAGAGGAAGTTTCAGGGGCTACGACGAGGATGATTACGTCCCTGAATACCTCGCCGGCGACGAGAAGGGTGGGAAGAAGGGCAAGATGAGAGAGAGAAAGGAGAGAGGGAATAGGGGAGTGCCTTATTGATATTTTTCCTTTCTACTCCATCAGAGAGACGAAGACGGCTCTGTTCTTGTTCACGACATTGAGGGAGATGGAGGGGGAGAGCAGGACAACGAAGACGCATAAGCGAATAGTGGAGGGAACACAAATTGGACTTTTTCTGAGAAGAAGGAAATGGTACAGTGGAAAGGGGCAGCGATAGGCTGGTTACCGGACTGCTACCGAGATGGGACAAGAAGCAGACCCCGATCTACCAGAAGAGGAAAAATCAGGACAGGAGGAGAAATAACGAGATAGTGAAGGCATGAACATAAATAGCCAGGCCAATACCAACAAGGGACGTAGTAGGCTAAATAAACTGATCTCATCCCTCCTGTCCATATCTCCACGTTTTTGACGCGTCATACATCCGCTCAACTATAACTTTACTTCGATCACGCCTACTCGGTTACTAATCACAATTGATTGTTGCTTGCCCGGCTGATGTTCAAGTTGGTTCGTAGTAACTACGGCATTCATCACTCTAATTCAGCAATTTTATCTTCTATCTCAGTAGACCTCGTCCACCGGGAAAGAGAACCCTTTATACCTCAAGCTAAGCGGCCCCCACTCTCGCGTTGATTAGATTCCAGAATACGCCTTATCTGAGGAGAAGGAAGACCCACAAGCAGACATTTCTCGACTGACGAGACCGAATCTCGAACTAGCTTACTCTACCAAAGCCTCTCCTGTCGGATTACTCCTAGTATTGGCTGACATATACTATATTACACCTCTCTACCCTCCCCCATTATATCCTCCCTGCCTCACCACGATATCATGCCTCATTGTCACTAACCTAGTATAGTGCTCTAGACCATTCAACATTCAGCAAACCATGTCACTAGCTCCCTCTAATCTCTAAATGTGCACTCTATCATTCTGAGAGAGTCGTTCTGATATCGATTTCTTCTTGGTATATACCATGCCCCTAACCATATCTAGAGTTATTATCTGATGTTCTTTCTACTATATACTAAGTGCATCACCTAAGCACCCACCAATAGCCAAGACACAACAACAGAGAGACCAAGTCAACCTCGCAAATAGCAACGAGATCAATGAAATGTCGTCTAAGTGTAGAAAGAAGACAGCACACCACCTTGACAAACCCCAACACGACTATGATTGGGAATGCAAGACTGGGCGGAAATCGCAAACAGACGGACTGACAACCGAATAGTGTCCATATGCGAAAGAGAGATAAAATAGAGGGGAAGAAGAGAGAGGAGAATGGAGTCACAAGAGACTTAAGATAGAAATTAGAAGGGAGGAGAGAAAATCAGAGTGAACGGAACCATGAAAAGACAGTGTTCATTAAAGCGTGGAAAAGAGAAATACTCGGAGAAACCTCTCCCATTGCTAGCTAGCTAGCTAGCTAGAGTTTGATAGAAACGTACACCTCGAGCTAGCACAAGTGAATGGAGCCCCTATGCGAAGAAACTGATAATATCTTTACATTTAATAAAACTCCTTTCTTCCCACCTTCGACGTTTCCCAAGTCCATCCCAGAACACCATGTGAGCAGAATGAAAATTTGTGATAATAATATTGTAGTAAGATAGGGGGACCATGACATCCCGTTGCATGCACGCGTAATATGGTAAACACTTTCAACAACTCCTTGTCCCAGCCCATGAAATCAACATCTGCTTGGTCTCCACCTTACTTATGATTCGTGACGAGATGTGGTGATATCCTTTACAATCCCATCCTTCTAGGGCCAAAGTACAACAAGCCGCCAACACCAGTCATGGTGAGACCGGCCCACCACCATCTGTCAGGGTCGAGGACGTTGGGGTGTTGAGACATTTTTGCAGCAGCCTGCTTGTAGTTGATGGGGACTTCACGGTCGAGACCGAGGGCGCGTTTGACCTTCTTGGCGTTGGAGGTGGTAGTTGCACCGGCGACGGCGACGGTAGGATTGAGGGTCATGGTGGGGAGCATGACGGGGGGAGAGTAGACGAGGTACATGGGTTGGAGAGGGGAGCCGTCGAACTGGTACATGTCGAGGCGAAGGATGTTGTGGTAAGGGTCAGTGTAGACGGAGTAGCGCTTTGATGTTGTTAGTTGATAATTCCGAGAGGTAGGGGAGAAATAGAGCGGTGGGAAGAGAAGTGTAGCAAAAGCCGATGGGGAAAGTAGGAAGAGGAAGGGAATGAAATTGAATGGCATACCTCAAATGTCTCACTCTGGTTGTAACGAGTATAGACTGAATTGTCGCTGGAGCAAGGCTCTGATAGCAACTGTCTGCCATCGACAGCGAACGGAGTCAACAAGAGAGAGCCGGTACTGTTGATGACATATGTTCCGTGCTGCCATTGCATGATTCCAGAGGGGCAGTCTGGGCTTTGAGCTAAAAGGAGGAAAGAAAGGTTAGACATGTCATAAGTAGCGGGAGGATCGGCCAAGATAACATACGGTTAGAAATGGCACGGTAGTAGGCCTCCTCGTAGAAACCATCCGATGTGAAAGAGTATGAAATGCCAGTTCTTGACGGCTCAATGAGGGTGTCGCTGACGGGGTTGTAGAAGCCCTGAGCGACATGTTAGTCTTGCTTCTTGTTCTCCAGCGATATCATGTAAGGCAATCTTACAGGACCAGTCAGAGTCTGGTTACTCTTGGTAGACCAGGTGCCGACAAGAGTGGTGTCGGTCTTGCCCGTCGTGCCTGCTGCTGCTGCTGCTGCAGTTGTCGTGGTGGCTTCTGCTGCGGCGGCCACTGTTTGTCCTTTTGCTGCTGCTGCGTTTGCTGCCGCTGCACTGGAGGCGACTGCAGCATTGGAGGATGCGACACTTGCTGCATATACTGATGCGCTCGACGCGGCTGCTGCTGCTGCGGCGGCGGCGGGGTCTGCTACTTGACCCATGGCTCCTGAGAGGAGACCGGCCACGACGGCGCACGTCACCGGGAATCGCATTATGGGCGACGACGAGTGGTGTATGGTTCGACCAGCGAATCGGAGAGAGAGCGAGTGTGTGTTGTATTGTTGACGGGTGTGAAGTTGGTGGTATAGATGGGCGTATCAGTCGTCGTCTTCAACGTAAATGCAATGGCGATGTCAATGCCGCATGTGCCAAGACTGGGAATTGGGAGATGAGAGTCGCAGTCCGTGTTGTTGGCCGCCAACTCGTGGGAGACCCTCAAAGTGGCGCAGAGACCCGTCGATCCCTGCCTCATGCGTCGTCATCTCTCGACTACTTTCCTGCATCCCATTTTAGCAACAACTCGCACTTGTTGTACTGCACTCGAACTATACGCTCACACACTTTGTCCATACAAGACCTGCATGACAGGAGAATGTTGCGGCAATTGACAAGAACGTCCATAATCGCATTCAAATCACGTTCCCTCTGCAATATCACTGCATACAAAATGTCCACAACTCAACATGTCTCTGCCAAGCCTGCATCCCAAGAGAGTCATCCACAATTGAACCTGGGCACCGAGAAGCAATTGTCCGACAAGAAAGCTCTCCGCAAGCAAATAGGCTCTATTCTATCCTCTCTACCCGACCACCAAGTCGATCGTCAATGTCCGTCACGTGCAAATGCCATCCATAGAAAAATACAAAACAAGTCCCAAAGGCTGACAAGCTCTTTCCATACAAAAGCCGTCACAGCCACAAACTTGCTGCTATCCTTGCCTGAATACCAAAATGCCCGTACTATCAGCATCTTCATGTCTATGCCTAGTGGTGAGATCAACACCCAGCGTGTCCTGAGACATGCCTTGACTTCGGGGAAGCAAGTTTTCATTCCCTACATCTATAAAGTCGGCGAGCCGAAAAGTAAAGACTTGCCTGCGAGTATTATGGATATGCTTCATTTGTCTTCGGAGGAAGACATGGCTACTCTTACGCCAGACAAGTGGGGCATCCCTTCGATACAAAAGGGCAGCGTGAATGACAGGATTAATTGTTTCGGAGGCAAAGGTCTGACCAACGGCGAGTCTCCCCTTGACAGTGCACAGCCTCTAGACTTGATAGTCATGCCTAGTATGGCATTTGATGCAGACATGAACCGTTTAGGACACGGCAAGGGCTACTACGACAACTTTCTCACGCGATACTGCTCCGGCAAGCTCGACAACGGTGGGCAAAGGAAGAAACCATTCCTGGGTATGTTCATTTACTGTGCTTGTGACGTCCATTCTCTTCCCTGCTGCAACAAGCCGTCGCTTACTGCCATCTCATCTGACATGAGACTAATCCCCGTGATAGTTGGTTTTGCTCTAGCAGAGCAGTTGCTTCCTTCGTATTATCGCCTACCGACTGAAAGCTGGGATTGGAAGGTCGATGCCGTCGTGGTGGGTAGTGTAGATGCAGACGCCACACTCGTGTTGCCGGAATCATGAACGACTTCTTTTTCCCATTCCTCCTGTTTGCCCTTTCGTTTCGTTTCGCTGCCCATGAAACGCCATGAGACCATGATATCCGCTTTTCTCCTCCTTCATTCACCCGTTGTGCGCGCGCGGTGAGTGGTATATGATAAACACAAGCCCATCAGACTCATGACAGTTGCTGGATCAGTGACACGTTGTCGCCCTTGAGGAGGATTTGGCCTGAAGGTAGTTTGTCAGCTTGGTTGTAGCACAATGAATTGATCAATCAAACATACCAAGTGCTCGCCTGCTCTCATCAGGGTCATTCTTGGTGGGCTGCTTGACCTCAAAGGCATCGTCAATGACCAGGTTCATGAACTCGTCAAATCCCTGCGAGTAGAGCTAGTGAGTAAAGATGTGTGCGAACGTCGGTCGGTATGCGCCAATGCGTACCCTGATGGTTCCCTCAATCCTGATGCCGAGCTGCTCATACAACCATATCGAGACCTTTGCGCGCGATTGAAGAAGCTTGAAGATGTAGTTGATGGGGGGCAGGAGGACCTTGCCTCCGCCTCCTCTGCCGCGTCCAGACATGTTGATGGTGTGAGGGTTCGTTTCTGGTGTCGGTTTGCGGAGTGGTCAAGGGACTATTGCGCGGTCACAGTGTTGTAGGTGAAGATGAAGCGACCGGACTAGTATATGGTCGAGTTGCTGGAAATGCGGGAGTAGGACAGCTTATTGGCGGAATTGAGCTGCTTCAGTACCTCTCGACGTGCTGTCTTCTGGGATGTGACAACTTCATAGGGCTGAGCGTCTTCAGGGCAGGACAGGGCAGGACAAGGACAGGGCAACGGCTTCCAGGCTTGGCGGGACGGTCGTGTCGGCTTGGACGTCAATTGCGGGATGTCGCCGGTGCTGCATCAACTTTCTTGCCCGCATGTGAGAGTTGCAATTCGACTGAACTACCTTGTCCAGTTTGTTAATTGTTTTCATTCATATTACCCATCACTCTCTCTGCCTGTAACTGCTTCTCATTGTTCCCGTCTATGAGTAGCTGAGGAACACTTACCTTCCTGATCAATACCTTGTCTGCTACCCTCTGCGCGCAGCCCGCAAACAATCATGGCTACCAACGGTAACCAACAGGCCTTTGCGCCCGTCCTCGCCGCCCTCGCCACCATGGAATCAAATGTAGACCGCGCGCAGAAGGGCCAGGCACATGAGTTCCTCGAACAATTTCAGAAATCTGTATCGTGACCCCCCTCCGTCATTCTGACCAAACACAACCTGACTTGATCCAGCCCGAAGCATGGACGAGCACAATCGCTATATTAAATTCACCAGATGCCACCACTCAAGCTCAACTCTTTGCAGCAACCACGCTCAAGGGAAAGGTATGTTGTATATCACAAGACAGCAATACTCGCCAGGGTCAACCCACCTGACCTGACCATTCCAGATTGTCTTTGACTTCCATCAAATACCCAGAGACTCGCTGCCCCAACTCAGAGACACCCTTCTATCTCTGCTGGCCACTTTTGCAAAAGGTGCAAAGCCTATCCGAACACAGCTATGCGTCTGTCTGGCCAACCTCGCCATCCAAATGATTGAATGGAAGGACGTCCTACCCATGGTCGTCTCCACCCTCGGCAATGATGCAAACTCTCTCCCTTGTGTACTAGACTTCCTCCGAGTTCTACCAGAGGAAGTCACAGAAGGACGCAAAATCAACCTCACTGTATGTCCGGCCACACCACCTTATCCCACCAGGAGAGCATGCACGGCGTAGACGTCAAATCGCACAATTGTCTAATTTCACTGTTTGAATAGGAGGACGAGCTCAGAGACAGGACGTTGGAGTTGCTAGAGGAGAACGGTCAACAAGTCATATCACTCCTGACTCAATACGCTCAATCTTCTGGTACGACTCTTGACCCATACAGCACTTGCTAAACCGTCCAATCCACTAATGACTCAATACAGAGGCCGCTTCGAAAAACTACCAGCTCATGGACTGCATCACCTCATGGATACGAGAAGTCCCGCTCAACGATATTGTCAGCTCACCCCTTATGGATATCGTCATGAACGCCCTCAACTCGGACGACGCCTTTGAATCTGCCGTCGAGACTCTCTGCGCCATCTTCAGAGAGACGAGAGATGTAGACGAATGCTTGAACATCATCAAGTCTGTTTATCCTCGTGTCATGGCTTCAAGACCCATGATCGCACAAGCTGCCGCCGAGGAAGACTTTGAAAAACTCAAGGGCATCACAAGAATATTTGCAGAAGCCGGAGAGTCTTGGGTTGTGCTTATTGCTCGCATGCCAGAAGAGTTCCGCGGTCTGGTAGAGGCAGTCCTCGAGTGCGCAGCAAGAGATACGGAAAAGGAGGCCATTTCATCAACCTTCATCTTCTGGTACGAGCTCAAGCAGTACATCACTCTGGAACGCTACATGAACGCCCGCGCTCAATACGCCGACCTCTACTCCAACCTGGTCGACATTATGGTTGGACACCTCCAATTCCCTAAACCTGAAAACGATTCGGCAGATTTATTCGATGGCGACCGAGAAGCAGAAGATCGATTTAGAGAATTCAGACATCAAATGGGTGACGTCTTGAAGGACTGCTGCGAGGTCATTGGAGTGACAGAGTGCCTGCAAAAGTCGTACGTCTTGATTGAGCAATGGGTCAGCACATACGGTGCTCAAGCAAGTCACGGAAAGGTTCCTGAATGGCAAAAGCTCGAGGCTCCGTTGTTCAGCATGAGAGCCATGGGACGCATGGTGCCACCGGATGAGAGCATCATGCTTCCACGTCTGATCCCGCTCATTGTGCAGATTCCCGATCATGAAAAGGTCCGATTCCAGGCTGTCATGGCGCTGGGCAGATACACCGAGTGGACTGCTGAGCACCCTGAAACATTGCAAGACCAACTCAACTTCATCATGGAAGCATTCAACCACCCATCAAAAGAAGTCGTTACTGCCGCAGCACTTTCCTTCAGATTCTTCTGTAATGACTGCGCCAACCTACTCAAGGACTACACGACCCAGCTCCAGTCTTTTTACGAGAGTGTCATCAACAAGCTACCACCTACAAGCAGGGAAGAGATTACCGAAGGCATGGCTTCGGTCATTGCCAAGCAACCACCAGAGAACATCTTTGGAGCCTTTAAGATGTGCTGTGATCCGGTTGTGAAGCGGTTAATGGAGATGGCAAATACCGCAACAGACGAGCCGAGCAAGCTTGCCATTGCCGATCACCTCCAGCTCATCACAATCTTCGTGCAATGGATTCAACCAGAAGTGCCTCCCTCGCAACTCAACCCAGCTGTTCAATACTGCCAGGAAATATTCCCTATTCTTGCCGCTATTGCAGAGAACTTTGCCAACTTCACACCTATCCTCGAGCGTGTCTGCCGCTGCTGGCGTTACATGGTGCTGTCCTATAGAACAGCCATCACCCCGTTATTGCCCAGTCTGGCGGAGAAGCTAGCTTCTGGGTTTGGCGCGTCGAGACAGGGCTGTTTCCTGTGGGCGACTGATTCGATTGTGCGAGAATTTACTCCAGACGCGGAAAACGTCAGCAAAGATACTATTGATGCTGTCTTCAATTTCTACTCTCAACAAGCCACCACATTCCTCCGAGCGCTCAACGACTTGCCACCTGAGCAGCTTCCTGACGGTAAGTTTTCTCTGATCCAGGCCTTCTTGTCTGTTGTCCTGACTAATACAATATAAACAGTCATCGAAGACTTCTTCCGCCTTTGCATAGATGTCCTCCTTTACCACGCCCCTTCTTTCATCGCATCAGATCTCACGCCCACAATCCTCTCCGCAGCCTCTACATCTCTCACTCTCCTCAAAGAAGAGCCTCTCCTCGCAACCCTCCATTTCCTCCGCGACTTCCTCGCCTATGGCGGCGACAACACTCCTCGCTCAGTCTCCTTTGCCGACACCCCCTCAGCTCCGCAAGACACGATAGCCCAACAAAACGCAGTCAAGGCCCTCCTGCAACAACAAGGCGAGAGCATGGTACAGCGTCTACTGACAGGCATGATGTACACCTTCCCCGCCGACTGCTTTCCGGACGCTTCTGGCGTCATACTCGCCATGTTCCAGCTGCTGCCTGAGCAGGTGGCGCAGTGGGTCGCAAACACAATCACCATGTTGCCTCCCGGCAGCATCTCACCGCAGGAGCAAGAGCGTCTGCTCAGGAACATCGGCCAACGCATTGAGAGTGGGGAGGTCCGCAAGATTAGGGTCTTGTTGCAGGACTTTACCAATTCTTATCGCAGGAGAAATGTTGCACCCCGCGAGGGATTGGGAAGGCTGGAGGCTACCAGGTTTAGATTTGCTGGGTAAATTGACCTTGTTCCACTTTTTCCGGCTGTCGGTCTGTGGTTAAGGTGATTGAGGAATGGTAATGATAGCACGGGTGAAGTTGAAGCTATAGCCATTAGCTAAAGCGAGACGAGAGGCTAGGTAGTTTGGAGTGGCTATTGTGACAGACGTAGCTTTAGCAATAGAAAGTAGCTCATAGAAGACATAGTGAGCTAAACCAGCATACGTGACTCGAAAAAAGTGGCAGATCTCACGCCTCGTTAGCAGGAGTGTAGTGGTTGTAGCTAGCCGCGGCAGTTTTTACATGTATGTCGTATACACCGGAGGTGTGTCGTTTCCGATCCAAGTTATCTGGTCATACTCCTGACAGATCACACAACGAGTAGAGGAAGAACCGTATTTTTCACATCTCGACACATTCTCGTCCGTGATGGTAGCTAGTCGCCGTGGTTTAAGATATCTACTGTATATATCGGAGATGTCTGCTATTTCCACTCCAACTTCTATTCCCATACTCCATAGCAGATCATTACGAGCAGAGAAAAGTCACGTATCTCACAGCTCAACTCCCTGTATCTAGCGACTCTGGGGAGACACAGCATTATTCAATTCTGTCACTACAGACCACGGAAACATGCGTAACTTCCTGTATTCATTTTCTACACTATCACCTCGGTTCCATCTCATATCAAGCATGCCGGCCGTCCACCCCCATCAATCACTCTATCTCCAATCACTGTCTCTCCTCCTCATCGGTCCGGTCCCTCTCATCGCCTCCTCGATCTCACCTTCACCTCCCTAACCTCAGCAGGCAAGCCCTCGACCCAGACAGCCCAGTGAAAGGCACACATCTCGGCGGCGGCAGCGCCAGGCGCGATGCAAGAAGCGTGTTCGGCGTTCCAGCCCACGGGCGCGCCTTTCCAGGGGGAGTGGGCGTAGTAGGATGCTTTTGCTGCTTTTACTATCCCGCGTTGTCAGCATTATAGCATTGGGAGCAGGGACGGTCGTGTATGATATTGCGGAGTGGAAGGATAGAACATGTAGGGCAAGGGATGGAAAGGGGGAGAGGGGTGATAATGGAGGAAAGGATAGAAGGTCATGGAGAGGACACAACCAATAGGGGCATTAACAAGACGAAAAGTGTAGGAGTGGCAGCGGGAGAGCAGGAAGATATGTAGGTAAGAGGAAAAGGGGAAGAAGAAGAGGAGACAAAAGGGGGGGGGGCAACATACGCGCAAAAGAACACTTCTCCCACTCTTTATGGCAAGCATCCGTTGAGTGATGGAAATGACAATTCATGTCTCCAAAAGGACAGGGCTTGTTGACCTTGTGCGGTCCTGCACGCCGAGGGAGGATAATCTCCTCCTGTCTGTGCATGGTGCTGCTACTGTTGCTGTAGTTGATTTCGTTGCCGGCTGGACGACCAGATTTGGCGAGGGCAAGGTGGTTGATGCGGGAGGGGATATACGGTGCTGCTGTCGGGACTAGAGCGTGTGATGAAGCACGGGCAGATACGAGAGTGCGGTCGCGGGAGGAAGGAGGCTGGGTAGCTGCATCAGCCGCGGGAACGAGGGCGGTCGAGGAGGAGGCAGGGGTATGAGGGATGAGCGCACGCGAGTGCACACGACGTTCTGCTTCGACCATTAGTGGGTTGTGTAGCGGTGACGCGCACAAGGTGGTTTGTACGGTTGCTGGGTGGGGCGGCTGTGGTTGTCTTGTTAGAATTGCGAGTGGCAGAGGCGGCAGCGGCGGCAGCGGCGCGATCTGCCTGGATGTCCACAGCGATCCTGACGTTGATGTTGTTGATGACCCAGTCTGGGACTAGGAGGTCCTCATGGTGGGTCTGATGTGGTGGAGCCATGGTTGGATACACTTCAGGCGATGATCTATTTGGTTGATACAGCTGTGATTTGTTTTGGAGATGTGAGTGCTGGTCCAGAAAGTCCAGTGTGAAATTGAAAGCTGGTGTTGGAAGAAGAACGAAAAGATTGTCGGAAGATTAGATCAAGAACGAAAGAGGATGTGTTTGCGAAGGTGGTCGAAGTGAAAAGGTGACGGGAACGTGAATGTGATGCACTTTCACATGTATGTTCTGGTCAGAGAGTCATGTGCTGATATCAAAAGCCCTTGTCCTAGGTCTCATAAGGCTGGATGAGACAGTTGATGGCAGAAGTATTCAAAACGTCTGTCTCGTGGTGGTGCAGGGTAGGGTATATAGCCATCTTCAACCAAATACCTTCGACAAGCAAGCGTATAGTTTGTAGTGGACTAAAATACACCTTTGGAAAATGTTCGTCTTGTTTAGAGTGTAGAGACAATCTTCTTAACATTGCTTACGAGTGGAGCATGAGAAATAACCTGGCTAAGATGATGGAGAGATAAATGTCACATTGCAACGTGGGCGCCTTTGAGGTGTGGACAGGGTACCTCTCTTGACAGTCACAGATGCACTCACGAAAGAGAGTGTACTATGGTGCTCAATTCAGGAGAATTGAGCCCAGCAAGACAATGCTACGATATGGATGGCTAAGATGTCCATGTGGTGACGAGATTTCAATAATTCGATCAGGATGCCTTTGCTCACGCAGGAACGTCTTGGCAATGATCCAAGCTCCAGCACCAGCCCAATGCATGAATAGCAAAGCATCTGAAGGTGTAGTAGTAACTTGATAGTAGATGGTTATTGCTTGAACTGATCGCGTGTCAAGGCAAGTCGTCCTCTGAGCTCTGTCTGCCACCCTCGTTTCACGCCGTGTGCTACTGCAATTCATCCGAAACTCATCACATTCGCGCTCATTGAAGTTGCGCGTTCAGCTCGCGTCCAAAGCTTCTAGTCACATTTCACGCGCATACCATCAACGTCATTCTAGATATACGTAATCAATCGCACTAATAATGTCTGAACCCGAAGTTGTCATCAATGATGCGAGCGCAGATGCAACGCCTGCAGCCGATGTGGAAATGGAGGGCGCCGAGGAGACGGGAGAGAATGGAGAAGAGCAAGCTGAGCCATCTGGACTCGAAGATATCGAGCCGGAGATACCAGAGCGCGTGACATTCTTAGAGTACGTCGTTTGATGCTCGCTTTCAAGGAAGCAAGGACATAGCAAGCTCATACCAGACCTTCACAGTTACCTCAAATCGCCAATCGTCCAGCTTGCAGTCGGAACAGGCGAGGAAGCAACCACACTATACGCACATCAAGCTCTCCTAGTCCAGGCTCCCTTCTTCCAAGCAAAGATTGAGGAATTCAGCCAAGACGCAACAACACACACGATTGAACTTCCGGACGACGATCTAACAGCGACTGCATCATTCCTCGAATATCTGTACAAGGAGGACTACTTCCCTACCGTCCGTGGTCAACAGCTCGAAGACGATCCTTCCACACCCTCACCCGACGAGCACGGCGTTGCACTCCTCCGTCATGCCCGCGTCTACACTCTGGCTCAGCGCTTCGGTCTGCCCGCACTAGCCGCTCTCGCTCACAAGAAGATCCACCTCACCTCTTCCACCGCCCGCGGCGAGATTGCATACGCGAGATACGTCTACGCAAACACGCAGTCCAGCGACGAGAGCATCCGCAAGCCCGTCGCTGCCTTTTGGGCCACGCGCTCGCACGTCCTCCGACATGAGGCTGAAAAGGAGTTTAGGTCCATGTGTCTGGAGTTTCCGCAATTCGGCTTCGACGTTCTCAGTCTTGTGCTTGATGCGCAGGAGAAGAGGTCACTCAGGGCGGAGAGCTCTGTGGGAGGTAATCCTAGAAAGAGACCGAGAGCGAGCCAGGGTGTCGTCATATCATAGGTTGGTCGTCGCATACATTCTGAGAAGATTCATATCAAGGAGGAGGAAGATGAGGAGGAGGAAGAGAGGAAGATGGACAGTAGTAGAAAGGGAAGATGGACAATACTAGGTAAAGAAGACGGAAAGTAGTAGGAGAATAATTTATCGAGGACAAAGCATAGCTACACAGATCACTTGCGACTGAGCATGGCTAGTCTTTTGCTTATACCATATTTACTCAAAGGATGTTGATTTGGAGAGAGATTGAAGGAGATGGAGAGGGGATCATGTCACAGTATAATATCCCGACATTCTTAAAAGTCCACAATCATAGATAGGTACTTATGAAGAGCACCACGACATTTCATCAAATGGAAACAATCAAGAGATTGCGATGTGTAGTATGTTTGCCCATATCATGAACACAAGGCATTGTGGGGGATTTGCGTTCGAACAGCAAGGTACCTTGTACTCACAACGGAGTTACATCCGTCATACTGGTGTGACTGGATAATAAGTCAAGCCAGCTGCAGCCGGACACTACCTCCGACAGACCAACACCGTTGGCCAAAGGAAGTATCTGTGATTGCTATTTCGAGATCTGCCAACCAGCCTGTGACGTCGTACCAGATCTACCTGTATTCTTCTTCCAGTGAGCAGACTACTGCGCAAAGGATTTTCTTGGCTGGGGCTCAGACATGAACCTAGTTAGTCCAAGAATGGTGAACACGCGACCAATAATCGTCAACTGTTTTTTCTTTCTATCAGATACAAGTAGCTTTAGCAATGCCTCATCCTTCGCATACTATTGATTAGCTTGCATTATGGTCTAGCACCAGCGGCTAAAATGTCTACCATCCGAAGCATTCCAGTATCAGGAGATGTGATATGCTAGCAGTCTACAAGGATGTCGTGTCGTCGTCGTGTTCGCGTATCCATGCCCACGAGTCCTCTAGCCTTTTGTGTCCGCAAATGGAAATGCTTACGAACGGTACGACTTGGTGGCCGGTGATGGCTTGGCAAGATCGGCAGTCGGCAACATGACCGTTCCGCGGATGGTTTGTGGTGGCGGCTAATTTTGAGAAGCAGTGTCGGTCTTTGATTCAAGCCTTGTGAAACCGGGGAAGTAGGTAGATTGCATGGCAGAAAGGACTGGGATGTGATGGAAAAGAGTGGAGCTGGCCAAGACAGAAGGATGGCCATCCTTTCCATGACAACTCAGTTGATCAACATTGTAGATGTGCAAGAGTGATCTTCGTACGGATGACAGAGAAAAGATATGGGTGTAGCAGCACAAACAGAATTATTGTTGATGGTTCACTGCTGACGACATGTGGCTTTTGACCGATCAAGCCAAAGTCAAACGATCAGGGCATTCGTCTAGGGCCAAAAGCGAATTGCAGGATTGCCCATCGTCGAGAGTTTGAATCGGCCTGCCCCCTTCCTACTCTCCGCTTATGCTTTAGCGCTCTGTGGGCCAAGCACACGCGACCTTTGCCTTGGTTGGACTTCATCGCCGTCGCATAGCCCTCTCTTTCCCCTCTGACCCACACTCGGTCAGGCCTGTCTACTTTTCACTTTTTCTCTTGTAATTACTTGCCCCTCTGTCTATAAGGTCCCCATCACTCCTTTGCTCGACCCTGCGACAGATTGAACCTCGCAGCCGACGCAACGCAACAACCCCCTCCCCCAAAACAAGGTTGTCGTCAGCAAACGGTCACGACGACGATTGCTCTTCCGACGTAATAATACGCGCCACCATACAAACCTTGAGGGTTTTGCACACATTCAAAGCACACGACACCCACGACAACTCTACTTCACGCAACCTCTCCGTCTCCAATTGAATAGGGGGTCCTCTCTCTCTCGTTTGACGTTCCGCCAACATGGATGCTCTCGGAAGGAATCTCACGAGCCCAGTGGGCGAGCCAGAATGGAACAGCAAGGCGGCGTGGAAGCTCCCAGGCTGGGCAGAACCTCTGGTATGCGCAACCTTCCCTAGCCATTCCGAATAAGATCGGAGGTGATGTGAAGACTAACACGCATGTCACAGATGGTAGTGTCGATCCTTGTCGGAGCCATGATTATCACTCGAAGAAGAGGATATCGCATCTTTGGTGGGAAACCAGGTCCATACAGATCCACCCTCGATGCAGACCCGGACTCGGCGCGATCTTCAGACGAACTCCTGGGATACGACCCGGATAACATTGACGATGAGCAAGAGTACATTGCCGCGACCAAATATCTTCCCAAGACGAGGAACATTCTATGCTTGACCTTCAACACTCCCAACACCTCCCGCTTCAAGAACAACATCCACAGTCGCATCCTACAACGCTTCCCTTTTCTAATTGAGATGTTCTACTGGGTCATTAATTACGCCTTTTATCGTATGACCGCCGTCATCTCTCAGGCCATCTTCGCAAAGACTGGTATCTGGTCTGTTGCCGAAGCTCATGGTATTTCCGTCCTTGAGATTGAAGAGTTCAGCTGGCTGAGCTTCCTCTTTCCCATTCGCGAGACCAGTGTGCAGCAATGGTTCATGCACGGTCACCAAGATGCTCTCACTGTTCTAAACAGAGCATATGCTCTAATTCACATTCCCGGAACTGTTGGGTATGTCCTTCAGGCTTCACAACTCTTTTCTACATACTGACCATGTCCAGATTTATTGCCTGGTACTACTACATTGCTCCCTCCCACGCTACTTTTGCAACCGTCCGACGCACCATGACTCTCACCAACTTCATGGCATTTGTCACCTTCATCTTATTCCCCTGCATGCCACCGCGACTTCTCCCAAAAGAATACGGATTTCTCGATACCGTTCGTCACGATGACGCCCAATCCGTCTGGATGAGCGGTAAATACGTCAACTCACTAGCTGCCATGCCCAGCATGCACTTTGGATATGCATTCTCCATTGGCTGCACCATGATCTACCACTCCGGCGTCTTCCGCAGCCGTCTAGAGCACGGCGAGGCACGCAAGTCCGTTGGCTGGAAACTTTTCTATCTTGTCATCGGTCTTGGCTACCCTACTCTAATTCTTACCACCATTGTCGCAACGGCAAACCATTACCTCATGGACGCCTTGGTGGCCACCCTTTACGTCTTAATTGCGTTTGTCTGCAACAAGCTCTTTTACGTCTTCTTGCCGCTTGAGGATTGGCTTCTGTGGGCCATCAGAGCCGAGAAGCCCATTCCCAGCACTGGAGAGCGTTTCAGAGAGCTTGGTCACAAGATATAGACTGTGGCTTTCATCACCTCCGTTTTTGTTCTCTCTTGTCAATACTTGGACTGCAGTCGTTTTCCTCTTTTTTTTCTTTCTTTCGATTTCCAAGTTGCATTATCAGCGAAAATGCATTATACCTCGGTTCTTTCTAATTTTGGCGTTTTTGTCTGCTTTGCCAGACAGAGAGGTGGTATGATTTTGGTGTGGTATCGCACTGGATCTTGATCTTGATCTTTTACGCGTTTCAGGAGGCGCTTAAAGGCTGGCTGGTCGATGTTCGTAGTCTAGCATGGATCTAGGGGTGGTTGCATGGATGTCTCCCGTTGATACTAGTAAATAATTCCTCATTCCCCAGAAATATCAGGCCTCACGAGCCTCCTTTTTCTTCCTTCCTTTCTTTCTTTCTTCCTTCCTTCCTTCACCCCTTCATCCCTCCCCTGAGCCACAAAACTATATATTGCGAGATAAGTTGAAGCTAAAGTTGTACATGCACTGCACGTCGAAAGAGTTTTGCTCGCGCATCGAAAGAGCTAAACATTGATTGCCTATGCTGTACTGCCCCAGTCTGACATAAGACTGGTAGGATAAGCTCAAGTCACGCTGATGATAGTATTGAACAAAGCATAATTAAAGGCCCTGACCACTGTGCCAATCGCAGCCAGTGTGTGCACGTGGGCAGAGCGCTAGAAAGAGGAATCACCTAGAAAAATATCTGACACGAGGAGCACGTATGAGGAGATCCAATCTAGCCACTTACCATTCCAGTCGCGCCATGAATCCAAGTCAAGCATGGTACGCTTCCCTTTGTATACTGGAGATGAACACGCTCTGGAAAAGTTAGTCAAACAGACACGAATCCACCCTTGCACTACTCGCGTAGATTGAAAAAAGGAAGACGGTAGGAGAAGAAGAAGAAGTCCTCAACTGTCCTATCTACCAATAGAGGAGGAAAAAGATTATGTAAAACAGGGCATATCCAGCACGCCCCCCGAAAACGAAAAGCAGACACCACTCCAACACCACGCTATTTCCCCTCACCATACCAGACCCCACCACACTCTGACTCCTTCTTCGAAAATCTAAATCTTGCCGAACCCAGCCTGCTCAGTAGCCCACGCAACAACCGTACTAGCGTCATTAGCCCCCGCGACATTCTTGCCCTTGAAATTCGCCAAAAACCCCGTGTCCACCTCGTTGAAAGTGCCCGAGCTCCCAAAAGCATTGACGACGCAGCTCCTGCCCAAGCCAGCCTGACACGCCGTATTGGCGCCCGCAGACGGGGCCGTGAAGACCTGGCCGACGACGGGCGCGAGGAGCGGCGTGACTACGTTCTGGAAGACGTTGCCCTCGGCTAGGATCATGGCGTTTGAGGAGCCGGCGTCGAAGGCGTGGCCCGAGTTGGCGTACCAGTAGTTGTTCACGGCGTGGAGGAGGGTGTTGCCGCCGACTTTGGGCGAGCGGCCGGAGGTGTGGTGGATGTAGTTTCCTTTGAAGGTGACGAGGTCTGAGGAGCCGGTGAAGTAGAGTGCCCTGTTGGGTGGATTAGTCGAGGCTGGCAATGTATAATGTATTGGCAGTGGAAAAGGAGAGAAGAGAGGGAAGGATTGAGGTGGGCAGGGAAGAACGTACCAGTAGTGGTGGTCGTCACAGGTGGCGGACCAAGGGGAGTAACCGTCAATTTCAGAGTTGGAAATGGTGACGCGGTTGGAGGCTTGAGTGCCGAGGACAATGTGTTGACGGCCAATGAGAGAGGTCTGTTGGTGTTAGGTTAGTCCAGAGACTTGAGCTCTGAAGCCAAGAAATAGAAATAGATGGCTACTTAAGGGAACCTACCTTGACGTGATCGATCCAGATCATATCGCAATTGTTCAGGGTGATGGCATCACCACCCCAAATGTACTCTGGGTTGAGATCGGTAATGTGGATGTTCTGAATGATAATGTTGGATGCGCCGCTAACAATACGCAGACCCTTGCCCTTGATGACTCCCTTGCTGCCGTCGCCGAGGATGGTCTTGTGGGATGCAACCACCATGCCGAGGATGGCAGCGTTGTCGTAAGTGACAGTGACAGAAGGGGCATCAGGCTGGTAGTTGCCGCACCAGTTGTCCTGGTTGATGGCATCCTGACCGGCAGAGCCACAAGTGTTGGAGTCGGGACGGCATCCCTTTGCGGTAGTGGTGCCCTCGGTGTTGGTAAAGTCAAAGGTCTTGCTCAAGACAATGACTCTGGCCTGAGAATCACTGAGGTAGGAAACGAGCTCAGCATTGGTGCTGGGGTAGACTGGAGTGGCCGAACCACCACCAGTGACTCCCTTGGCAAAGCCTTCAGCTGCCTTGTGGACTGCAATTGCTGATGCGGTCTCTGCGAAAGCCGCAAAGGCCGCAGTGAAAAGAGCGCTATATCTCATGATGGGAAGAATGAATGAATGAATGAGGAAAAGAGAAGAACGAGTTTCAACGAGTGTATGGACTGCCTGTCTGACCAGAAGCCTACCTTGCCATTACTTGAGGATATCCATTATTTATGTAACAACCATATTCACTGCAAGCGAAGTAGAGACTAAGACCTGCCTGAAGCAGTCAACACCTTGGCGGTGGACCACTAGAGGGAAAGTATACGAGGTCATTGACAACGGGAGCTTTGTCGAGGCGTTATGTGAACGGATGGTATGTAGTCTGCTCGAAGGCTTTTCACCAACAATGTCGGTTAACAGAGCAAGAGATGTCCATTTGAAACGCCAAGGTGGAATGCCCAGCTTTGAGGCTGTACTTGGCCTTCTGAATTTTGAGATCTAAAGCCTCAAAATGTAAGTCGAATATTGCAACATACATTTGTGACTTCTCGTGGAAGAAATGTAGGCCAAGGAAGAGGAGTCTTTCAACGTCTTGTAAGAGATAAGGGAACAACATGAAGATCGCTCGAGCAAACGGCCACCTTGCATGCTCTTGAAACGTTAAAACATATAATTCGAGTCAGACCAACAAAAGCTGGAAACTGTCTTCCCGTCTCCCGTCTCCCGTCTCCCGTCTTGGCTCGAGGCTTGCGTTGTAGTGTCATAGTGCTTGTTACAACTGTGGCTCTTAAACTTTCGCTGGACTGTCCCACTGGATAATATAACAAAACTTGTTATGCAGATGATAAAGGGGAGACTCTCACGCTACAAGCCGACCTTGATGAGCCGCTAGACTTCCCTCAAACAGGTGAGATTGCCGTAGTGACAGTTGAAAGAGAGGCATTTCTATCACCATATAATCAGCGTGTGAGCTGTGCATTGCTAATTCAACTGATGCTACGATGGCCTACCCATAGATGACCATGTTTTATAGCCCATGAGCCCTAAGTCTGCATTGCAGAGCTGATGCTGGGAGATCTAGACTGGGATTGAGTATCATCACTCATCTCGCCAGGAAGAACTCGGGGGCTTTCCATTAGCTGGATGATCCCTTGTCCGTCAAATTAATATGTACGGTGCGCCTCCGGTCTTGGTTCTATTCAAGTGGCTTACCTGGTAAGTGTCTGGTCTAGCTTACGTCTCGAAGAGATGCTGTCTTGAACGTGCCCTGGAAGCGCTGGACAGCATCTCCCCGTCACTCCTGGCTGGAGAACCTCGTTGCATGCTCTTGGATAGACGTCCTAGTGTGCTGTTTGAGCATTGAATAGGTATACTATACCATGCTAAAGTATTGGCATAAGAGCTACTACAGCTCATCCCTCTGCCGCTTCTCCTGCCCCTTCACAACATCGAGAATAACCCTCTTATACCTTGTCATGGGCGTCTCTCCCCCGTTAGTGACAGAAAGCACGACATGGAAGCCCAAACACGCCCCACTCTTGATTTCTGTAGCATTCCCACACGCCGCATTCTCATCCGGCATGGCAAAGCTGACACCCATACATCTCTCATCCGCACACGTGAAGTTCAGCCACGGAGTAGTGATATGCCAGTCCGGACTGCCCGTGCCGCTGACCTCTCTATAGTGCAGCCACTCAAATACCAAGCCGTCTGAACTTCCATTACGGTCTGGATTCCTCGACGCCGAAGCATCCAGACTCACCACTTCCCCAGGAGCTACTGTCATCAGCAAAGGCTCCACTGCTGCCCCACAGCTGCCGTTGACGCTGACAACAGGCGGGTGCACTGCAGACGCGTAGTCGGCGCTGACACTCCACTGCATCCTCGCCGCCATCTCATTCTGATACGCGCTTCGCCAGCGCCACACCGTCGCCTGAGGAGAAACATGCGTCTGATTATCCAGACCAACAACCCAATCGACGGTATCCCCAAAATGGCGCGACCTCCCGGAGATGTCCGAGAGCGTATACCGTCCGCCCCAACCACCGTACTCGGGGTGTTCGGGGACGTTCAGCCCGTTGGGCATACTGTAGAGTAGAGACGGCGAGTCCCCTTCCATGATGTATGCCACGTCCCTGTATTTCGCACCTAGTACGCCACGCTGGAAGTGCGTCGCGATGTACGACTTGGAGACGAGGGAGCTGTCGGGCCCGCCGCCGTCCGAGAGGTAGAATGCCTCGCCTGATATACCGGTCCAGGCCGCGCGACCGTACATGTTGAAGCCATGGATGGAGGCAATGTAGAAGAGGGAGGGGAATTGGGCCCGGATCCAGGCGCCGGCATCGTCTTGGTCTGAGATGCTATAGATGCGCATGCGCGAGATGAAGGCTGCCAGGGCGGTGGACGAGCGTGTTCGTTGGATGTGGGAGAGGACTTCGGCGACTACGGTTGCGCCGCCCCAGAGCTGGATGTACAAGGGGAGGGGAGAGGCATCGATTGCGCTGATCAGCAGCGTAGCTCCGGAAGAGAGAGCGGAAGCGTCGAGAGCGGCCAGGCCGTAGACGGCATGCGAGGTTGCGACTTTGGAGCGAAGGTAGGACGCTGGTGGGAAGCCCGTGGTAGAGTGGGCATTGAGATTGGAAGTTACATTTGCATAGGCGGAGATGACATCGAGGACTACATCTGGGTACGTGGTATCGTTTAGCCAGTACGAAGTCGTTGTCACTAGCCCTTCCACAGTGTACATATCTGCGTGAGCAAGCAGCCGCACCAGCGATTCCTGGTCATCCGGCTCATTGGATATATCAGTCAAGACAAAGATGCGTGAAGGGACTGCTGCTGCCGTGGAGGTATTGCATGTTATTGCCGAGTATGCCAGGCTAGCAGATGCCAGCCAGCAGAGCAATAAGAGATTGGGCAACATGGTCTGAATCCGTTTTGACATGCATGCATAGACTGGAGCAAAAAGACCGAAGCTGAGTGAGAAAAGAATCAAGCTCAGAGTCAAGCCGAGAAAACAAAAAGGCACAAACAAGTATCAACAGGGGAGAGAGAGAGGCATGTTATAGCCAACCTACCCTTCATATACAACCTTTCCAAGTGCCGAGATAGTCACATCATGCACCGGCACCGCGAGCAGAGATCATCGTCCAGAGTCACCGCCTGAAAAGAGGGGGAAATCGAAACCAAGGCACAGTGAGACCTCCAAGACCACCATGGCACAACAAGGATCACAACCCTCAAATGCCGAAGGTTTTTGTCAAAACCCCAGACATATCACCTCACACAGATCATCCTGCAGAACGCACCCCACCTCTCCCCACACTCCTCCCCCTCTCCTCCGCGCTATCTCTCATCTATTCCCCCGGCTAAAAAGGGCATGAGCGACAGCCGGGGTAGAAGCAAGAAAAGGACCAGAGAAAGAAGAAAAAAAGAAGCCCGAAGAACCACTAAGATCTGCAAATAGGCGTCTTGGTGCAGACAATCACAAGACTTTGACGGGGAGTTGCGGAGAAGAGGGCGGTGGAATGCTTGCCCGAAGTAGCGAGGCATACACAACAACAACAACACCACATCTTTGTCGAATATACCACATACTACGCCGCTCCAGCACCCAACCGACAAAGTCTACCCGACAAAATGTCGATAAGCAAAGAGACCAGTCAAGGCTGAAAAGAAGTATAATCTCTGGACTAAGTAGGCTCTCCTCACGAACAGAGCCCGATGCTCGTGCAGAACTATACTGAATGCCATACAACTTGCCCCATCTCACACAGCAGAACTGCATCATTCACCATAGACATCTGTATGCCCAAGTGGAGAAACCAAATAAGAGGCCCCTTGTACTGAACCTCCACCACATCCACCTTCTAACAAGGTTCGGCAATGATTAACACATCCACTTGCCCACCTCACGCTGCATTAACATCGTATTGATACTCAGACGATCCACCCATATCAAGGTAGCTCAAGAGTGTGATCGGGGAAAACGTCAATTGTGGCAATGGTATACCGTGCACACGTTGAATAAAAGTGATTACAAGATACTATATGAATACATCAGGATCATACCTTAGGAGGCCCAAGGCGGAGAAAAAACAAAGGGCCGAGAGAACGCCATTGCAATCAGGTCTACCTACCCTGATGCTCGTGTGATGCAACGCCATCAGGTTCCATCTTATTACCAAGTGTGAGCCTCACCTTCCCCAGCGCCATGCGAAAACCCAAAGAAGACAAATAAGGTCATTAAAGCATATCGTATACAAGTCATTGGCCACCTTGTGAAGTCCATCCCAGCCTTGGCCGGTCCAGTCGCTGCGAGAAGGATGGTTTACCTCATCTCAATAGCGGGAAATGCCATCCTCCCCTTGACATTGAGTCCAATCTCAAAGATGCCCTCCTCACAAGCTGCCCACAAGGTTCTCCCATCCTGACTGATGGCCAACCCGGCAGTCCTAACGCCAACATTGACATCGCGCCCGCCCCGTCGACTAATCAAGACGTCGGTATAGTCGTTGAAGGAGCCGCGGCCGGTGGTGGTACCGGTGCCAGCACCTGCAGAACGGGAGGAAGGTCCGGTGATGCCGCGGAGTGTGTTGAGCGATTCGTACAGCGAATCGTTTGCGGTGCCAAATTCCTGTCGTATACTGCGGAGACGGTCACGCTGCGCTGCTATACGACGAACTTGTTCCTCTCGATTCATGGCATTGCGTGCGGAGATGGCATTGGTGGCGGCTCCTACAGTACGAGGAGGCGTGTCAGCAGTGGTAGGTTCGGTGGATGTGCGTGGCGAGTCAAAGAGAGGCCCACGTGCTATATTCATGGCATTTGAGATTGTTCGCCAAGGATTGTCATCTTCGGGCTCGGGAGTGGAATTTGAAGGTATTGTGACGCGAGTTGCATGGGGGGGTGGTAGGATGTTACGGCGGCGATGATCTGACGCAGACTGGTCGTTTGTGGTAGAGGCAGCTTCTCGTTGTCGATCTCGAAGGCGAAGATATTCTTGTATTGAGTGAAGGGGTGGAAGGGTATTATCTCCGGCCAGTCTATCCGACTCTCCTGATGTGCTCCGTTGCGAAGTACGGGAGAGTTCGGGAAATGCGGCATACGGATCGCTATGATTGACTAAGACATCGCTAAAGGGGCGTGATTCACTTGATTGTCTTGTTGGAGAGCGATTCCGATTTGAAAACAAATTCGGACTGGTGTAGTTGACTGAACGAGGTGATGTGCCTTGAGCTCTTGCTTCTGCCCGTTGTCTCGTCGTTCGCAACGACTCCAAGATCTGCTGCTCGCGTGCCGTCAAGCCACGTGGATCGTCTTCTATTGTGGAAGTATCTGCGAGGGACGGAAAGTCACGTCTGAGAGTTTGCTGCTGCCTGAGCCTCTCTCGAGCTTGGAAGAACTCGGACGCGTAATTGCTGGTGGCTGGCATAGAAAGACTTTCACGTCGGTGCTGCATGTGAGGTTCCTCAAGCTCAAGCTCAAGAAGACGACTCTGCTCCTCGAGGGCGTTGCAGTCATCTTGAACCTCTTCCATCTCGACCTTGATAAGACCATCCTCTTCCGGCTTGAGTTCAATGACTTGTTTAGTGCGAAGGCCTGTCCTAAGATCTGCAATGCACACCCGACCTTGATCTTCGGCCCAAATCAGTAGGTCCCAGGGTTCTGGAGAGAAGACGATTGTGCGAACAGCTCCGGGATGTAAATGGGCAGGGATATCAGGTCTTGTGGAGGGGACTGTGGCTACAATGGCGTCTTCGCCTTCTTCTCTCGCACACTCTTGCAGGAGTTGTGTATCAAAGACACTAATGTGGCCACCTTCAGAGCCTACTGCGACCAGACGTCCACTCGGCGACCAAGCTGTTGTGAAATATCCAGGAGATTGAGAAGGATCTCGGGTAATGGAGTCGGTCCGTAGATGGACAAGGCTGGCCATGACCCAGACAGCAGCGCCCATGTTTAGTCGATTGTGCGGTTTCGGTATTTGAGGAGGAGTTTCTTGCAGGACTCTGCGGTAGAAATAGGCCTGATTTGAATCACCTACGGCGACTAATGACTGGCCATCTGGTGAAATTGAGGCATGGTTCATAGGAAAGGGTAGATCCAGGCATGCAGTCTCGACGCCTTGCTGGAGGGAATACACCCTGACTGTCCGGTCATTGTTGGTCAGGACAGCGACGACATCGTAGAGATGAGCATCCTCGTCGTGCACCTGGTGGATGGATATCGAGTTGACAATCTCCTCGCCAATCCTCTCCACCTTGACATTCACAGCTCTTGGGACGGCTGGAGGTGCCTGCCAGTACTCTTCAATTGGCAATGGCGCATCGACGTCAACATGCCGACTCGGCCTTGAGTTTTCCAGCTTTATGACGGCAAAGTGGCCTTCATCCTCGCCTCCAACACACACGTAACCATGACCTGAAGCGGTGCAGCGCGCCTCAAATGGCAATGTCGTCAAGTGTTTCCGTTTCCTGGTTGCTGTATTCAGGTGGTAGATTTCGTTCCCACTGGCGTAGTAGAGCGTATCCTTTTCCGGCGACGAGATGTAGTGTCTTAGTTGCCAGTGACTGACGGGAATCTTGACTGGGAGGAATGTCTTGGACGCATGCGCAAGTCCATCTGTATCCGTGAAGCTGTTGATTGATCAGTCTCGCGACCTGTATCGCCACCCCTTTCATGCACTCACAAGATGCTGTCAATAGCCATGTCAACCCGGTTCTTGCTTCAGTCCGGTCTTGAGACTGTACTCGTGCTATTGGTGAAAGATCATGGGTTTCACAGGTTGGCGGTTCTTGTTTAGGAGAAGTTGAACGACCATGAGGCAATGGCCTGGCAATCGCGGGGAAGCCTGCCGACGTCAGTGAAAGCTCCACCTTGGCGCATTATTACCTACATGGCTACACCTGCCCGTAAACCTTCTTTGAGATGGCTACCTTGATTATTCACACCCTTAATACGTTCATATCTCAACGGTCAATCTATACGAGCACGGCTCGCGGTCAAAGAGTAGCACAAGCCCACACAACCACCACCGTATCTAATCAAGTCTATCATTCGAGTCCTTCATCAACCCAATCAACTCTATTCTTTCAGTCAAGTCAAATCCATTCAAAGTGTAAACAGCATCTGAAATCATGCCCCATCAAATCTGAGTATAACAAAGATGACAAAGAATAAACGTTTCAATTAGAGAGGAGATCTCTTCTATCATTTCTTGATACAAAAGGTGAGCGCTTTTCTTTCAGAGCACCAAAGTAACAATCGCTTTATCGCTACAATATAGAGTACACCATGCTTTAACCCATCCAGTCACTAATCTCCAAATGCCTAGATGACTGTTGATACATAAAAAAAACGCCAATGCCCGCCCAATCCGTGAGATTTTTTGTACATGAACAGGGGTATGTTACAGAGAGAAATAAGAGTCATGAAAGCTGAACTTAGCCCGTTTAAGGCTTGTTCTCACCCTCAGGCTTCTGCTCGCCCTCGGCCTTCTGCTCACCCTGCTGTCCAGACTCGGCACGAGCCTTGTGCATCTTGTCGAAGAGAGTGAGGGAAGCGTTCTGTAGCTCGTCGGTCTTGGCCTTGAGGTCCTCGGCAGAGGCCTCACCCTCACCGCTCTGGTTCTTGGCAATGTACTCGCGGAGGTCGGCTATCTTGGTCTTGATCACCTCGGCCTCGGCCTTGTCGAGACGGTCCTCGAACTCCTTGAGGGCCTTCTCGGTGTCGTTGACAACAGAGTCGGCACGGTTGGCCATCTCAATGGCGGACTTGCGACCCTTGTCAGCCTCGGCGTACTTCTCGGCGTCAGAGACCATGTTCTCAATCTCAGAGTCGCTCAGACCGGAGCCAGAGGCGATGGTAATGGATTGGTCCTTGCCGGTGGACTTGTCAGAGGCGTGGACGTGGACAATGGAGTCGGCGTCAATGTCGAAGGTGACCTCGATCTGAGGGACACCACGGTGGGCAGGCGGAATACCGACAAGCTGGAAGTTTCCGAGAAGCTTGTTGTCGCGGACAAGCTCACGCTCACCCTGGTAGACCTTGATCTCGACAGCAGACTGGAAGTCAGCGGCGGTGGAGAAGACCTGGGACTTCTTGGTGGGGATGGTGGTGTTGCGGTTGATCAGACGGGTGAAGACACCACCGAGGGTCTCGATACCGAGGGAAAGAGGGGTGACATCGAGGAGAAGGACGTCAGTGACCTCACCGGAGAGGACGGCACCCTGAATGGCGGCACCAATGGCGACAGCCTCATCAGGGTTGACAGACTTGGCGGGGTCACGGCCGAAAATGCTCTTGACTGACTCAGTGACCTTGGGCATACGGGTCATACCACCGACGAGGATGACCTCTTGGATGTCCTTGGCTTGGAGGTTGGCATCCTTGAGAGCCTTGCGGACGGGCTCGACGGTGCGGTCAATAAGAGGGCCGACAAGAGCCTCGAGCTGAGAGCGGGTCATCTTGGAGTTGATGTGCTTGGGGCCAGAGGCATCAGCAGTGATGAAAGGAAGGTTGATGTCGGTCTGGAGGGAGGAGGAAAGCTCAATCTTGGCCTTCTCGGCGGCCTCACGGATACGCTGGATGGCCATGCGGTCGTTGGAGAGATCGATGCCCTGCTCCTTCTTGAACTGCTGCACGAGGTGGCGGACAAGGGTGATGTCGAAGTCCTCACCACCAAGGTGGGTGTCACCGTTGGTAGACTTGACCTCAAAGACACCGGACTGGATCTCGAGGACGGAAACATCGAAGGTACCACCACCAAGATCGTAGACGGCAATGATACGGTCAGACTCCTTCTCGAGACCGTAAGCAAGAGCGGCAGCGGTGGGCTCGTTGACAACACGGAGGACGTTAAGACCAGAAATTTGACCGGCATCCTTGGTGGCCTGTCTCTGTTGGTCGTTGAAGTAGGCAGGGACGGTGACGACGGCGTTCTTCATGGTCTTGCCAGTGAAGGCCTCGGCGGTCTCCTTCATCTTTCCGAGAACGAAACCTCCGATTTGAGAAGGAGAGTACTTCTGGCCTTGAGCCTCGAGCCATGCATCGCCGTTGGTGTGCTGGACAATCTTGTAGGGAACCTGGCTGATGTCGCGCTGGACCTCAGCATCAGAGTACTTGCGACCGATGAGACGCTTGGTGGCGAATAGAGTGTTCTCGGGGTTGACGACTGCTTGACGCTTGGCGGCAATACCGACGAGACGCTCACCCTCCTTGGTGAAACCGACAACGGAAGGAGTGGTTCTGGCACCTGATGGCGAATTAGCTTGTGCTTGTATAGAAGCCTTCTTTCCAAATTGACGTACCCTCGGAGTTCTCAATAATTCTGGGAGCGGCGCCCTCCATGACAGCGACGGCAGAGTTGGTGGTACCAAGATCGATACCGATGACTTGGCCCTTGACCTTCTCCTCAGCGCCATCTGCGTACGACCGTCTGAAAGATGATGCGATGGGAGATCTGAATGAGGAACGAAGAGAAGGGGTGGCGCGGACCTGCAGACAGACATGATCAGTAAATGTGGCTAAACGTTGTATGCTTGAAGCTATATTAACGTACACCGCGAGCGAGTCTTGAAGACAACATCTTGATGTAGATGTGATATGCGACAAGTCAAACAGGGAAAAAGAGGTTCAAAAGCCGCGTAGATGAAGCTCGAGATATTAAGAGAATGGGGGGTATGTAAAGGGAGATGGGATAGATGATGAGAGGTCGATGGCGCGCGAGCTGGGAAGAAATTGTCAAGTTCGTCACTCTGAATGGGAGTGGGCCTGTGCGCTGACTACTCGGTAAACCCCGGTCCAGGTCAAAGTCGAGAGCTTCATCGTTCTAGCATCTTCTATAGCCCATCCATATATCCGCGACTTAGTTTCTTGGTGCCACAAGATTCGAAAACGTATCGTCTAGATTGATCTAGTCGATGCGAGTATCAATATGCAAAGACTAGACGCAATGTCTTGCTACTGGTGTATTCTGTTCAAATCGCCACGAGCTACCCCCTTACGCTACCGAGGGACCACCGAAGTCGTGTCCGTTGATCTTGGCATCACCCTTCAGATCTGGTCCTGATAGTTATACACTTGTAGTCGTATCCTCGTAACTTTGTGCTGTGGCTTGGTCATCACGGGAGGG
This sequence comes from Dothideomycetes sp. NU200, assembly GCA_027943355.1. Classification (NCBI taxonomy): domain Eukaryota; kingdom Fungi; phylum Ascomycota; class Dothideomycetes; species Dothideomycetes sp. NU200. The sequence goes on along the minus strand of BSCJ01000028.1, from coordinate 55,448 downwards.
ACATAGATTGATAGCCTGACATAGGTCACAATTTGCTCAGGACTCAGCTGTATAGCAATCGCGCAGAGCTGAACCAGAAAGTGGCCAGGCAGCTTTCGTGAGGCGAGAGATAGCCCTGTACTCCCCCTTAGCTTAGGACTATTCGATGCGGGATCGTTAATACCAAAGGCCCTTTCAGTATCTCTCTTGGCCAACAACTCTTCATTACTCCATGATCCACGAGGAGGTTGCAAGGAATCTCTCATTGCGTGGACTGCGGAATCGATACTGTCGTTCTAGCAATTGTATATCGTACATTTGTAGTGGCAGAAATATTGGCCCCTCAAGCCTACAATTTCGTGCAGTGTGAAGAAAAACGGGGACTGCTAGATGAGATGATAGTTGAGAAAGACAAGAGAGCAGGTGACCTACATTGACCGAGTTTCGAAACCCCCGAAGAACTAATCAACCTACCATTCGCTATAATGATAGTAAATGAATCAAAGCTGAAGTCTTCAACACACGATGAATCAAATGAGAGAAGAGGTGAGTAGTTGTACAGAATAACATTCGGCTTTGGTGTCTCTTCGAATGTCGCACCATTCGCGGCCAACGTACTTCCATCTATATTTACACATGCCCCACCATGGAGGGCAAGCATTTCCACCTGTTTTCGCATCATTCAAGATGTCCCTCGGATATCATGACTCCTCAACACTCTTCATAGCTTAGTGCTTGGCTGCGCCCTTGTCGTTTTGGTCGAGGAATTGTCTATAGAACGGTCCAACGTATTAGCACACGGGGTGTCCAATTGAGATCCGTTCTTCTCATGATCGTGTGATTCTCCAAAGAATCAAGACGTAGTCATTTTGGGCGTATCTCGTCGGTGTGGACGTACTGGACAAAGTTCTCCTCCTCCTTGCTGGAAGCGTTGATGGCAGGGGTGGCACCAGCAACCTTCTTGGGGCCAGAGGTGGCGTAACCGATACCAGCGAAAAGAGAGGTAAGGATGCCGAGGGCGAGCTATATTGCGCATTATATCAGTCTTGCTGTCCTTGTTTGGTGGTGATGGTGATTGCGGCCGAACAGCTCCAGTCGGAATCTTTTGCTCGAGGTTGATTGTGCGAGGATGCGGCGCAGATGGACGTACGTGGTGGGAGCCGACCTTGCGGCCCATGATGTCGTACATGACGGGGGACATTTTGACGAAGATTTGGTGGGGTGAGAAGGTGAGAACGGTGAAGTGGTTGATGCAGATGTCACTGATGGGCTGCGTAGGCTCTCTCTCTGTCGTGAAGTCGTAGCCGCTTCAAGCTCCATGGAAGGCTTGGCGACAGTCCTTTGTGAACTGCATAATTGCATTACGGACGGACATGAGATTTATGCAGCTATGTCACAATGAGCCGGTGCCAATGACGTTTCTAGGCTGGACTGCTCGTTTAGATGCGCCTTGGTGGTAGGTAGTTATATTGCCTATTGTTCTTGCTGCGCCCTTCTTGATCCTATCCCACTCTGTATGAGCCCACGCTCCATCTGTAGTAACCCCTTCAAAGCCTACTCGGACTCCAAGAATCCAGACAAGCAATCCAACAGCTGCAATCCGAGTACATCCACCACTACCACCACCACCATGGCTGGATCAAACGACAAAGATGACGGCGAGATCCCCCACGTCCGCAGCGAGCCTCGTCCCGACTTCTCTAAGCCACTCCCAAGGACAAAGCTCCCGGCTGCTCTGCAAGATACGCTGGATAACGAGGAAAAGCTATGGGATACACTGTATGAGGGGAGCGGCGAACAATCCACAGACTCCAATCTGCGTTACGCTGCATACGCCTCCCGTGTCCGCACCATTCTCATCTCCGCCCAAAGATATGTTGCCTACACCAGCGACATAGGCGAGTCCTTTCGCCCCGTCGCCCATCCATATCTTGTCAAAGGTGCCTATGGTGTCAGTTGGGCATATCTAGCTGGAGACGTAGCCCACGAGGGATACAAGGCATACCTTCGCAACCAGCGGATACGCAATCCGGATGGAAACCACGGCTTCACGAGCGGCGACAGTAACGCGGACACTCAGCCCAATGTCGTGTCACTGGGTGCGGGCATCACTGGCGGCAGCGTCGGACAGGCAAATCCTGGACATGTGCCTGCGATTGAGGATTACAGGACCGTCATGGTGCAGAGAGCTCTCTTCCAGGGTATCGCCAGTATGGGTCTGCCCGCCTTCACCATCCACAGTATTGTCAAGTACTCGGGCAAGGCATTGAAGGATGCCAAGAATACCAGAATCAGGACATACGGTCCTATCGGAGTAAGTATCAAGGAGTTCGTTCATCGCGCTGAAGCAACAGTACTAATATTTCGATAGCTTGGCCTGGCTGCCGTCCCGGCTCTTCCATTCATGTTTGATAAGCCCGTCGAACACGCCGTCGAATGGGTCTTCCACAAGGCTTTTGAGGTTGTCGGAGGTCCGGCTGCTGTTGGAAGTTCACCAGATACTGGTAGACAAGAAATTGGCCAGAAGCAAAGTGAAAGGGGTGCTCAGAAAGAAAAGGAACTATAGTGTGCTACCTTAATCATGCGGTAAACGACAAGACGAAGGGGGGACGAGACACGTTAACATCACTGCTCTTTTATTCTTCCAATTGTATATACGAAATACCACACTTCAGATATCAACAAGAGCCTAGAGTCTGTTCATCGAGGTAGTGCAGTCGCTCTTCGTGTCACCACGCAACATGTCTGTAAGCAGGGAAAGAATTCGTTCGTTTTATGATACCATACTACAGCAGGATGAACTTGCTATTCACAGTCCCCATCACCAACTCACAACGGAAACCTCGCAAACGCTCTCTCAACCGGCTCCCTCGCATGCTCCCACGCCAACCAATCACTCCTCGTAGTAGGCAACAACCCCATCCCATTGACCTTCCAAATGCCCAACGCCAAAGCCAAACAATTACAAGCCACATACACCAACTTGACGCCCCAAAGCTGCTGCTTGATGCCCGGCGTCTCAAACCTCGCAAACACCTGCCCGATGGACAAAATGGCCTGCACGGGGTTCTTGAACAGCATAAACACCATCATGATGCTGAAGATTTGCAGGCTGTTGCCTGACATGTACATGCCGATTGCGTTCATGGGGAGGGCTTTGGCGGGCGCGATGGCGAGCTCCCAGGCCTTTTTTAGCTTCAGGGTGTCCATTTCTTCCGTGGTGGGTGCTTTGCGGGGGGTGGCTGTGACTGCGTTTTTGCCTTTGGGGCCCTGTGTGTGGTGTTAGTGTGAGGTGCTTGGCTTGTGTGGTTGTAGAGTGGATAGTGTGTATACCTTGGCTGAGATGGTGGTTGGTGGTGTGTAGCCTGGTGGGTCGGGCATGGAGGAGGATTTGGTTTTGGTTGGGGGAGTGTTAAGGTCAAGGACCCATTGCGGTGATGTGGCTGCCATGGTGTTGTGTAGTTGCTTAATCACAAGATGGTTGGCTGGTATGTCTGGTCGCAGCCAAGTCGCAACTCAGAGCACATACATCCTCCGTCTCCCGACTGACGTTCACGACCGAACGACCCTTGCCAAGCCTCCTCTGAGGGCACCTCCGTGTCGGCAGCCGGGCTTCCCCACATTAGTTGGGACATAGCACTGGCATTGGCATGTTTCTGGGCGGTGGGTAAGCCTCCAAGGTACCTATCCTGCACCTTATCGGTTCTGGTCAGGTCTGGTGATCTCCCTCGTTGTGTGCCGCCGCAAACATGAGCGCTGGTGGGAATCAAGATGCGAAGCTCTTTGCAAGGGTACGTTGCGCGCATCCAATTCCATGTATCCCCCGTTTCGTTATATTTCCCCTCCTACCATCAAGAAATCATAGACCCTTTCTAGAGAGAAGCACGCCAGTGTATGGACGTTGATTGGGCTGCATGCATGATAGAGAGCTGGACATCAACTCGCAAAGTGGTGGGCGGGGGTTCTGATATGTCACACCCCCATCCGCATGCCGCCCTGAGACGGTCCAAACATGTTCATTCCCCATCATGTCTATGAAGTGCCTCAGACCCCTCAGACCAGAAGCTTACTCGCTGCGCGCGCTCGACAGGGCAAAGTCGCCGAATTACGACTCGAACTCCAGGCTCCTGGTAGCAAAAAGGACAAGGCACATCATGGAAAGAAGATTGCCATGAAGAAGATTGTCGCCAACATGACTATGAGCAACAACGACATGGTCTCGTTATTTCCCGACGTTGTGGCATGCATGCAGATCCCTAGTCTGGAAATCAAGAAGATGTAAGACGGCGACCATCGACGAAGGAAAACGGGACATGATGGCTGACAAGGGGCTGACTGATAGGTGTTTCCTCTACCTCGTCCACTACGCTCGCATGAAGCCTGAAGTCGCTCTCAAGGCTATACCGATCCTCGAACAGGACATGACAGACTCGAATCCCCTGATGCGCGCTCTTGCCCTTCGAACAATGTCTTACATCCATGTCCGAGAATTCGTCGAAGCCGCGGTCAAGCCTGCAAAACATCTACTGCGAGACGCCGACCCATATGTGCGAAAGACGGCATGTTTCACCGTCGCCAAACTCTACGATCACGATAAGACGTTGGTCGAGGGCGGTGATCTCATTGGTGGCCTGAACAACATGCTAAGAGACGACAATCCTACCGTTGTGAGCAGTGCGCTGGCCGCCCTGTCTGACATCTGGGAGAGGAGCGAAAGCATCAAGCTCACCATCGACTACAACAGCGCTTCCAAGATCGCATCCATTTTGGCAGATTGTTCCGAGTGAGTATATCATACATCATACGGGAGACAGAGCCCAGCATACTGACTCGGCACAGATGGAACCAAACATACATCCTGGAAGCTCTGATGAACTTTGTACCCCAAGACTCACAGCAAGCTTCATTACTAGCAGAACGCATTGCTCCTCGATTATCTCACACCAACTCTTCCGTCGTTCTCGGATGTGTTCGCCTGATTTTATACCTCATGAACTACATTGCCGACGAGAAACTCATCACCTCATTATCCAACAAACTTTCGCCGCCACTCGTCACACTTCTCTCAAAAGGCCATGAAATTCAATATCTGGCATTGAGAAACGCTCTCCTCATCCTTCAACGACGACCCGACATTCTACGAAATGACATTCGAGTCTTCTTCTGCAAATACAACGACCCCATTTACGTCAAGGTCACCAAACTTGAACTCATCTTCATGCTTGCAACAGAAGACAACATCAACGAGGTCTTGACCGAGCTGAGGGAGTATGCCACCGAAATTGACGTACATTTTGTACGGAAATCGGTGCGAGCGATTGGCAAGCTTGCCATCAAAATTGAGCCAGCTGCGAGACTTTGTATCAATGCTTTGCTTGAGCTTGTGGCGACCAAGGTTTCCTATATCGTGCAAGAAGCCACCGTGGTCATCAAGAACATCTTCCGCAAGTACCCCAACCAATACGAGTCAATTATTGGAACACTATGCGAAAACCTCGACTCGCTAGACGAGCCGGAAGCAAAGGCAGCCATGATCTGGATCATCGGACAGTATGCAGACCGGATAGACAACAGCGATGCATTACTCGACGACTTTCTGTACACATTCGCAGACGAACCGCATGAAGTGCAACTCGCTCTTCTGACGGCGACCGTCAAACTGTTTATCCAACGACCGAAGAAGGGTCAAGATCTTGTACCCAAGGTCCTGAAATGGGCGACCGAGGACACAGACAACCCCGATCTGCGAGACCGAGGTTATATGTACTGGCGTTTACTCTCCTCGGACCCCACCGCAGCAAAACAAATCGTCATGGGCGAGAAACCACCTATTACTGCAGAAAGCGAGAAGCTCGACCCTCTGACTCTTCAAGAAATGTGCTTGGTTGTTGGCTCACTCGCAACAATATACCTCAAACCCATCAAGACTGTCTTCCGAACCGCTCGCCCGCGCATCATTCAAGAGTCTCCTGCATTGCAGAAACACCGATTGCCTAGTCACCAAGTCATGCTTGACGCCCAGCGCCAATGGGCATCCATCACACAGCAACAAAACGCAGTTCAACAATCTGCACCGCAAGCTAACGGCCATGGTGGTGCAAATGGTGATCTGGCGGCTGCAGTCGATGCCGCAGACATGTACTTTTCCAACGTCGGCACTGCGCAAATGGCAGGCATGAACTTGAATGATGATGGCTTTGCTATGAACAGTCCCACTGGCATGGAGAGCGGGAATGCATTTGTTGTCAATCAGAATCAGCCACACCAGCTTTATGCTCAGGGAGCAGGAAGTGGAGATTTGTTGAGTTTTTGAAACCATTCCTTCTTCCTGAGATGGACATATGTACACATTCTGTATAGTGGGACGTGGACTTTTAGGAGGTTAGCTTGCCTACTAGTTCGTGTTGGTGGTGGTCTGATAGGATGGATGGAAGGGCGGGTCGTCTATAAAAGACGCGAGTAATAATCAATGAAAGTATGACCTGGGACTTGTTGTACCTTGTCTACACTTCTATCTCTATGTCCCACGACTTTCTGAATTGCAACCAGTATTTATTTCGAACCCACTCACTGTGGTTATGTTCGTGGCCGTTCGTGTTTCGTTCAGCCAGTCCATGTCTTGGCACCGGACCAATCTCGATCTGCCATAAAACCTCCACCATCTTTCGTGATGAATATTGCCCAAACATCGCTTTTCCACGTCCCTGATACGCAGTAATCATTGACGTCCGTCTGTTCGGAGACTCGCCCCCATTCACCTGCTTAAAGCACGCAAAGAGCAGAGTCAGTATCCCTGAATAGAAGAAGAAAAAAATGCCACCAAGGCCCTTCCCTTTACCATTGGCAATCGGTACAGATATATGCGTGTATACTCGCTTTTTGAAATACCTGCCCTCCCCCCTTCCTTCTCCCTCTACACATGTCTCAACCACAACAGCATCTCTAAGACCTTGGCAAAGCAAAGAACGCACACTCGACCCCGAGATAGGACTGCCCAAGTCCCTGTTCAGGCTGCTGGATAAAGTGTTTACGGCACGGGAGCAGAGAATGTTCTGGGAGAGGTGGTGTGGTAGGGGTGGGTTGAAGGTGGGGGCGGATTTTAGCAGGTTGAGAGTTGGTGCTGGTGGTGGAGACGTTGGTGGAGGTAATGGTGGAAGTGGTGGGGTAGAGAGGAGGGGTGGGCAGAAGAGGAAGATGGATCAGGATGAGAGGGATAGAGTTGCTTGCGCTAGGTGGATTGGTGGACGGTATGTTTCCCCCTTCTCTTTCCCTTTCTTCTCTTCTCTCGTTTTCTTGGTATCTTGCAGTTCCTCTTTTCGTGCATGGACTTGATCTTAGTCCCGATCGTAGATATGGGAGTCCTGTGGAGGCTCCCATTTGTCCCGGATATGTTTCTACTGTTTTCAATGATGGCTCGTTGTTTGTGAGATTTTGGAGCCACAGCTTTGTTCTCAAGTTGAAGATGCTGTGACAGACACCATTGTTCTTCATCTTCAGCCCCACTTTCAGTCTACATGATACTTCCCTTTATTTCAAAGAAAGCAATTCTCTTACGAATCATATCTATCCATCCACTTAGTCCATAAAAATATACTCCAGCCCATCGACCCTCTGAACCTCCCACTAACACTCTTTCCTTCCAAAGATGGGCCGCAAAAGAAGCAATCATAAAATCCTACTCTGCTTCTTGCCGTCGCCTCTATATGCGCGACATCGAGATCCACTCCGCCCCCACCGGCGCACCTTTTGGAATCGTCCTCGATGCACGAACATCCATATTGTCACAAGACACTATAGACGATGCGCCTACCACATCCGACATCAAGGACGACTCATCGAGGCGTGGACAAGCTATTTATATCGCGTGGAAAGCGGAGAGTGAAACTCGCAAACGGCAGCAGCAGATCCTTCAGACACCAGATGATGGTGGGGAGGAGAAACCAGCTAAGACAGCACCAGAGAAATCATCAGCCCGGATACTGAAACAAGACGGGGTACTAGATCTCGCCGCTGTGAAAGATGCACTACAGAACGAAGCAGAACCAGACGCACAAAGACAAATAGTGCAAGACGACCCGTCAGATGAAGCAGAAAGAGGACAAAGCGGAAAAGAGGAAGCATGGCAAACAGTACAAGGCCAGATTGTGCAACTCAGTATTTCCCATGATGGGGAATATGTCGTTGCTACGGCTTTGGCGCCTGTTGTTTGATGCTGCTGCTGCTACTACTACTGCTGGTGCTGTTGCTACTGTATCTACCATGGAGAGTCAGGTTAAATAAGCAGAGCAGATGGAGTATGCGTGCAGACATTCCATCAGGGAAGAAGTTGCCACTTGACGCAGGTCTAATAACCAGGATCTGCTGACGAGGGATGGGGGGGAAAAGAAAGATGCGTGTTGCATAGCATAGCGTAGCTTAGTATATCATAGAAGAGCATCATGTGAGCCATGATTTCTTCAGTCAAAGACATCCTAGTCCAGATCGCATCGCTTGACTTTGTGGTGGTGTCTTCGCGTCGCTCAACCTCAATCCCACCGATTCACCACATGATGAAGTCGAGGCCAAGCGATATGAGAAACAAGGGTCGAAAGCGTGAGGTGTAAGTAGAGATAAGGTGTTCGTATTTCGATATCGTAAGAGGGTCATATGCTGAGTGTGATGCTTTGCCTAATGCATGCATGCATGGTAACAATAATAATCATGTTAAACAGAAAAAAGGTATGAAACGGAAAGGGAAAAGAAAAAAGAGAAAGAAGCAAAGCAAGCAAGCAAGCACTTTTGCTTCGCCCAAGGCACAGCCCTGTTGTTGTTGAAGCACCACATCACAGCTTTTCCATGCTCCTCTTTTGTTTCTGCGACGACTGCTCACTACCATGTAGTCACTCGCCCTGGACCTTCTTCACAACAGCAGCCACATCCTTGAACAGCGGATGTTCCTTTTCCAAGCCTGTGATTTTCTCCGTTGCAGCCTCGGCACTGTTGTCTTTGAGTATCTTGGCCAATTCCTCCGACTCCTCGTCGCCCTCGACATTCTGAAACCGCAGCGCCATCTCGATGCCACCAAGGAGGTGCTTGTAGCTCGAACCCATCTCGGCCAAGTGGGCCGCGGGACCAATAAAGCGTTCTTTCCTGCTGAGTTTGCGGAGGGGCGCCCGACCAACACGCTCGACATTATCCTTCAACACGGGGTTAGAGATGCGCTTGACGATCTTGTCGACGTAATCGTTTTGTTCCTCTGCGGTGATATCGTGGCGGTCCACAACAAGGTGTGCGGTCTCGCTGAGCACATCCCGCACAATGTCATGCAACTCCTTGTCCTGAAGCACGTCGTGGATAAACTTCTTGCCGCGGTTGTGGCCGTAGTAAGCGGCTGTCGCGTGGCCCGTGTTCACGGTGAAGAGTTTGCGCTCAATGTACGGCTGCAGGTCGTCGACGTAGTGCACGCCATCGATAGGAGGTGGTTTGCTGGGGGCGAACGGCTTGGCCTCGACGCACCACTCGTAGAACTTCTCAATCTTGACGTTCAGGCCGGCGTCCTCGTCTTGGATGGGCACGATGCGGTCGATGGCGCTGTTGGCGAAACGTGCCTTGTCCGAGATGCTGGATTTGGTCGTGTCGGAGAGCTTGCCCTCGATAAAGCCGCGCAGGGTGTCGGTTGCGCCGATGGCATTCTCACATGCGATTACGGAGAGGGGTGTCTTTTTGGTTCGTGACTCGATGCCCTTTGCTATGACGGGAGCGATGAACTTGAGAATGTTGGGTCCGACTGCACAGGTGACGACGTCGGCAGAGGCGATTTCTTCTACCACTTTGCTTTCCTCGTGCTTGCTGTTGATGGCGCGGTAGTTGTCGATGGTGAAGGCGTGCTCGTCCTCGGCTCCGATTTCCGTCACAGTGTATGATTTTGTTGATTGTAATGCGTCAATGATCTTGTCCATGACATCGACAAACACGACCTCGTATCCAGACTTGTGGAGGAATTCAGCGACGAATCCTGGTCATATATTGTTAGGTGGCATCCTATGGTCGAGATGATGGTTCCAGACATACCTCTACCGATGTTTCCGCCGCCAAAATGTATCGCCTTCATGTCAGACATGTTGTATGTTGGAATGTGGGATGGTATGTAGATTTGAGAGGAAGGAAGCTGAGAGAGCTCGAGTATTAGTTATCTATTCGCCCAGCAAGTGCATGTGTCTTTGCATTCTGCCTCGGTGTGCAACTATGCAATATATTGGAAAGATACAGGAAGCATCATGTGGTAGCGGGCACATGCTCCTCCATTCACCTCGAGTACATGTAAATGTCCCTTGATGCACCGAGGACTGCCCCGCTTGCCCGCGTTCAGCTTCCTGGGGATCTGGGGATCGCGTACCTTGATGGAATGATAGAGATGTAACGCAGGGTGAATTGCCTATGGGAGTGTTTCTGAATGGGTAGTCTGAGGGTATTATGAAAGATGAGGCTGCGGTCACAAAGAGAGGGGTCAGCGCTATTTATTGTGCCCTCATTCGATACTTGTCTTCCCACTCCATGGTAACAACCCAAGCTATGCCCCGCTTTCCTGTGACGCTGAGGCTGTAAACGTGCAACCAGACGTGACGTCGGCCTCACATGTGGTCTGCACTGTTCACAGTGAGGCTGGAGCTACCTTTGTCCGGCTCTGTCCGACCCGAGCCCCCGACCTCTCCTCTTTTCCGATCATGGTCCTGCTGCCATGGAAGTGTAAAGCATCGTGACCTTTGCATTTGCAGCTGGTAGGTAATGAGTATTGCCGGCTGATTCGGGTATATGCTCTGATTGCATGTCTCGTCATTTGTACGTTTGTAGAGAAGACCATCTCATACATCAAACTACTTATTAGCCGACGGCCTCGAAAAATCTCTCATGACCATCGTATCCGATCTCTGATGATAACGCCTTGGAATCACGGAGAAATGTTGGGTATTCTTCCATAGCCTTCCGTCTTCCGTTCGTTTCCCGATTGTACTGTTTTCCATTAATTAATTTGGTAAAGACTGCTTTCATCTCCTATGATGCAGATAGTGTATCGACTGCCCAATCTCGATTCTCTTGTTTGATGACCTCTGGTTCGATCGCTGATGCCAGCCCAAGCCTGGCGTGTCACGACGGGCCGTGCGCTATCATTCAGACTCAACACTGATTACAACGTCTTACGAAGCATTGACTCAAGCGTGAATAGCTTGCTGTACATGAGGGTAAACTTGAATCAAGCGCTGGTACAACTCGGGATGTTCCCGTATCTGCCAAATGTCAGCATGCCGTCTTGCACCTTCGACTTCCAATCTCACTCACCATGACCTCTGGATCAAAGGCAGCTGCGACAAAGATGGTATCAATGCCGCTAGACAGGGGAGTGGTGAAGATCTGGCAGATCTGCAGTCCTATCAAGAAAGCGAATGCGACCACGACTGGCGTATATGCTCCATCCTGGTTCTAATCGATTGTCAGCTTCTGTGAACTTCTAAGTTGATATTGAGTCACTTACGTATGCTGGAGAGGTAAAAATCAGATACAGATAGGCCAAAAGTGCACAGGCATATCCGACAAAAGACGCTCCCATGGTGAAAACCGGTCCGATCAGACACTCATTGACAAGCGCGTCAATGCCGCGATCTTTGATAAGAGTCCAAGTGGCCTTTGCTGCAGGGATATAACCTTTGCCGTACAGCGCAATGTAACTGAAAGCATAACGATTGATAAATTGCACGGCCCAGTCCAATAGACCAATGACACACTGCAAGAGACAGAGTGCGATTTCAGCAGCCACGTTGCCGCTGTTGGCTTCTTGTTGGCGAGCAATACTGCATGCTTGTCTGAGCATGTTGATGATGGCGACAATCAGAGATCCGAAGCTGATACTGCCGAAGCTGTACGTCAAAGCACGGCGTGTTGCTCCACGCGTCACACCCTTGGGCATGTTGTTGCTGCAAAAGTACCATGACCCATAAACACCAGAGATGATGACGTGGATCGTGTTCTTGAGCCACTCGGTAATCCAGTACATGGCAAAGGTGATGAAGACAAGCAGACCAATGACTGTGGCGCTGCTGCAACCACCGGCCCCGGTCGAGTTGCAAGCTGGGTTTTGTCCAGGTTCGTACTTTACATAGACAGCAACCATGGTAACAGAGAACCAAGCACCCAGTGCGGTAGCGATGATACCTCCAATGAGAGAGACGAGGTAGACGTGTCCGAACTTCTTGGAGACATCAACGCTAGTCTGGAGCATGACCACGCTGAAAGGGATCCTTGGAATCCAGCTGATGAAACAGATAACGGTGAAGATGGAGAATATCAGGAACACGATACCGCCTGACCAGTACTTTCTCGAAAGCATGTAGATTGCCGTCACGAAACCGAAGACGATATGGAGAATACCAGTTATCCAGATGAATTGCTACGCACCGTCAGAACCCATTGGCAGATCATGCAATACATGGCCCTTGTATACCTTGGTGAAAGCTCTGGCACACCAAACATAGCCATAACTGAGGATCGTCGCCATGGCGAGACAGAATACAAATAGCACAATGGTGTTGGTGTCAAGACCAAAGTCGTTCTGGCTGCCGTAGATGCCTCCGCCATTGAACCCCTTCGTGGCAGCTAATACACGTTATTTCTTTGTCATTGGTCTGGTTGGCAGAAACCAAGCTCTTACCATATCCTTGTATCGAGATGCCCGACACTGCAACAAATCCAGCAAAGACGGCCAGCATCAACAATCCAGCCCACCAATCGTTGAACTTAGGTTTGTCCACCTTGAAAGCCTGATCAAAGGTAGGGTTCTGACCATTGTTGAAAGCATCAGGAGCTGGTCCGTAGTTCTGTTTTCCATAGTCCGGCGGTGGCTGTGCGTACTGCTGCTCTTGCTGCTGCTGACCGTTCTGATAGTTTTGCTGATTCTGTTGATACTGTGCATATTGCTGCTGTTGTTGAGGCGGAGGACCTTGAGGCGCGCCGTACTGTTTGTCGCCCATTTGATAATAATTATCTGCTTCTCCAGCCATGATAGGATGCGCTATGAGCTAGCTATACGGCGATAAACAACACGGATGAATGTATCTAGAGCTCGAACACAGGCGACAATTGTGCTGCTATCAACCAAGTTGATGCGACAAGTTTGCGACGAGGCAGGCAATGGGGAAGTCGACAGTAGGTGCGACCAGGGGACCGGACTACCAACGACCTTTACACAACCTGACCTTACATTTTGTTTCATCAATAGCCAAGCAATCAAGACGCCCAAAACATACAATTATTGGAGGCCCAAGCTTCCATGCCGTCACAATGCAGATCGATATGGGCTGAAGTCCTGGGGGGATCTGCTTCGGCTCGTCTCTTCCTGTTATGAGACGGTTCAGCAACAAATTTGCTTTATCCTTTCTCGCAGTCTTGATCGAGTCAACATTTTCACTGAACACCCTTCGCAAGATATGCTCATCAAATGTCATGTGAATGGCGCGCACATGCTGTGCTCAAAAGATGTACCAGGATGCATCGAACGCTTGCAGGGTCGATCATCAATGTTCGCATCTAGGCTTCAGCCACACGGCCGACTTTAATGCAATTTGACTCGCAGTCTTTCGGTCGACCGTTGAAGCGGCTCACGGGTCATACGATGTCTTTTTGGTGCTACCAACAATTCAATGAAAACATCTGGTGCGATTATACGATATCTAGGCACTCTCTTCCTCATGGAGTATAACAAGCTATGCATTGAAGAATTTGGGTTCTCGAGTTTCTTTGTTCGATAATTCTGACTGTTCAATGGTTTTGACCTTATTGGAATGATCGACTCTGCTCCAGGTTGGTTTTCACGGTTGGATCAGATCTGTCGTACGGATCATAAACATTGACATTCACTGTGCTCCAATAAATACAAGCTTCGACGATGGAACTGTGAGTACGGGGCAACGAGAGCCGTCAGGGTGGCCTCCATTTTTAATGCTACAATTTGTTCTTACAACTCAGCGTGTTTAGACTCCAGCCCAGAGAGGTATATGTCGTTATACTGCTTCAATGCAGCTACATGCAATGCTTTCTCATCCTGACCCGAAAATCTTGAAGGCTCCATGTCCGCTAGTATGTGCTCGTCGAATGGCCGTGATGTAAGCACATTTGCCAACAAACGCGCACATCCGGCAGCATGAGTGATCCATATCGCTGCTGCAATCCACAGACCGTCATTCTCTGGAACTCTCCCAAGCAGTGGGAGACTGTCTGGTGTCACAGAGAAGATCCCACCGGTCTTATCCTCTTCATCACAGCTCTGGTCGTTGTGCCTATCGAATCCAACCGCTGGTGACATCTTGCTATCCAGCGCATTCTTGATTGTTGGGTCAAACACATCAGACGACCAGTCCGCGGCTGCCGACTTCCCTGGACAGGGAACATACTGAGGGGCATGGTCATAAGATCCCAAACCATAACGGAGGCCATGATCCCTTGCATAGGCATGTGATTCCGGCCATCGCAAAAACGGCGTCTTCTCTAGCAATGGGCTTCTGGGTGTAGAGTAGACGTACGGATGACTGACGGGCACCACCGGGACGGATAGATCTGATGTTTTCCGTAACAGCTCAGCCGTCCAGATGCCTGTGGCGAGGATAATGCGTTGACATCGGATGAACTTGCCGTCATCCATACAAACACCGCGGATTGCGCCACTTTCCTTCCGTATATCTGCCACTTCAGCTTCAAGAAAGCGCACGCCATTTGCCCGGGCTTGACTGCGGTAGGCTCTACACAACACCTTGGGATCTGCGATGCCGTCGGAAAGGAAGTACAAGGCCTCTTTGACAGATTCGGCGAGAACGCAAGGAGGAGCCAGAGCCAGAGCCTCTGTAGCCGTTAACAATTTCGCTGGAAGGCCTGCCTTGGTGGCTCCTGCAAGCCTTACATGGAGACGCTCAATACCTTGATCAGTACAAGCAAGCTCCAGCCCTCCAACACGACTGAAGCCGGATCCTAGACGTTCATACTCTTGGACTGTCTCCATTGCCAGTTTGGTCAGCGTAGGGCTCTCGTTGTATTGTCCAATGAAGCCTGGCGCAAATCCTGTTGAACCGACAACATCATCGAAGGAGCGGTCGACGACGAGGATGTCGTCTGCATAATCGGATCCAGATAGGAATGTCGCCAGAGCTGAGCCGACTATACCAGCGCCGATGATGATTGTGAGGTCTAGGTTGTGTTGGCTGATCTCCATGGTATCGACTTGTGTTTTCACTTGCTCGCAAGGTCGAATTAGGCACAACAATTTGGGATCTATGCCAGAGATCTGAGTGATAGAAGATTAAGTCTCTAGGTTGGTCTTGACATTGTTACGAAATGATCAATGCATAGGGCGTGGCTACAAGCCTGGTCTCGTGAGGCCCGAGCTCTTGTCCGATACATACGACATCTATAGGGCGTGAACACATGGGTATACGCAAAAGCATAGCCAGCAAGAATACCTTCAAGGGCCAAGATAACATCGACGCAGACAAGGCGCCCAAAATTGACGAGTCAATACTCAAGCCACCAATTTCTCGCCATCTTACCTTCCCTCCAACTCCGCGATCGCTTTCTGCCAAGTGACCCCAATATCATGTCCATAAATCCACGCCATGCTTCCCTGCGCCCCCCCATCCTTGATAATCTTAACAGCAACCCTATCCTCATCCGTAGCCTCCCTTCCTAGCCCCTGCAAGACCTCTTTCTTCCTCACACCCTGCTGTTCCAAAAAGTCATACATTCGCGAATAATACGGCAACCTCACCGCCTCGAAC
The DNA here is from genome assembly GCA_027943355.1 of Dothideomycetes sp. NU200. Lineage (NCBI taxonomy): Eukaryota > Fungi > Ascomycota > Dothideomycetes > Dothideomycetes sp. NU200. Next base: position 39,675 of record BSCJ01000028.1, on the reverse strand, counting down.
AGGCCCAACGCCTGATTTGCGTTGTTATTGAAATACCGCAGAGCCTGCGCCAGCACCCAGCCGTCTTCCATGGCGAAGCCGGCGCCGGACCCGAAAGCCCCGGATAGTGCGTGCGAGGAGTCGCCTACGAGGACTATTTTGTTGTTCCAAGCTGTGAGGGTTGCGAGTTCGGGACCGGCGAAGGCGGCGAACTCGCGCCAGGTGTTTTGGGGAACCATTTTCAGGACTTTTTGGATTGAGGGGAGATAGTCCTTGAAGTGGGTGTGTCAGTTGCTGCTTCGATTGCCGTACGCTCAGACACAGGGAAGACGGCTGTCTCTTGATGAGGGCACAGGACAGGTATTGGGTTGAGTGATCGAAATGCAGAAAGTATATCAAATTACTAATAGATGGACTTACTGTGAAATGCGACTCGACGTCCACATTGTCAACAGGTACACCCCAGCTAACTTTACTCGCGGCATGCGTTTTCGGATCCTGCCACTCCCTCGCGGCGATCTCGCCTAGGCCTTCGCCCACGGGGGACAAGTAGACGTGGGAGGTAGAAGCGTGCCACCAGGCTGTTGTGCCAAAGCGAGGATCTAGCTTTAGGACATCGTCCCAGGGGAGGAGAGCCCGCCAGATGGTGGTGCCTGTGAATTTGATCTCATAGTCTGGCCAGGCGGTATCTCTCACGACCTGGACAATCCGCTCAGTTTTTTTTTGTATTAGAAACGGATGAGTTGTGTGGGAAGGAGTGAATCATGAAGGATGCATGGAGGAGATAGCGAGTATTTTGTAAAGAGACAGAACAATGAAGATGAACATACTGAGCGAATCCCGTCAGCACCAACCACCAAGTCCGCAGTTACCACAGTCCCGTCTTTGAAACGCAATTCTACGCCTTCAGCACCTTGGTCCGTCATCTGCGCGAGCTTTTTCGAAAGCTGTATCGTGTTGGGGCGAACATGCGATAGCAAAGCGGACTGCAATGTTATCCGTTGTGTGCGCATAGGGTAGTATCTATCCCCCTCTCGAATCTCAGGATTGCGACGGTGAAGTTCTTCGCCTGTTTTACCGTTCCTGATAGGCCGCAAAGATGAAAGTGTCAGTATGATAGAACACATGGGTATGTCACGCATTACTCGAAGGCTGCTCCTCCTCTCGAAGGTATCTATCTCTTAGGTATAGCTCGCTCTATCCCGCCATCTCGCTGACTTCCATCTACTCTGTTGAGACGTGCTTCAACCAAGATGACCAGCTCCCTTTGCCTAAGCCTAAATTTAACAGTTGCGAAATCAGAACTTACATGTTCAACACACCACCCTTGACATGTCCGCTCCCTGGCTTCCTCAGAACATTCGCTACCCCCAGCAACTCAAGCACATTCCACGTATTTCTACCGATGCTGATGCCCGCTCCCACTTCCCGCAAGTTACGCGCTTGTTCATAGATACTGACCTCAACATCAGGCACACTCTGCAGCGCGATTGCCGTGGCGAGACCGGCAGGGCCACCACCTACGATCGCTACCCTGAGGTTTCTCGATTGAGGCGGGGGCGAAACTGTCATCTTTGTCTTCGGACGTCAAAGCTGAATGTCACAGCACTGAGTTTCGGGAGGGTGGTCAACGTCGAGCAGGGTGGGAGTAAATCGGGCCAAGATATAGATATGTCCAAACCACTATACACGCATGGTCGAGCCGGAGTTATCATATTCGGCGCAAGATGCGGCATTGTTTGGCACTTTCTGGTCGATGTGGTTGGGGGAATGTTGCATTGGATTGATAAGACGACTGATATTGCGTCAAGGGTCATGCCTATGGCGTGCGAAGGAGCGAGCGAAAGACTCCACTTCCATCGCATTTCGCGGATGTCGGAGGCAGCGAGATCACAAATGAAGATGACAGTCAAGATGATAATTTCGTCAATACAGGTCGGGGCTCAAGCGAGATATCGAGCGAGTGTTTCGATGTGTATGTTGGATGATGCACTTCTTGCCACAGAGACCCTGTCCTTTGTTTGCATATGGGAAGATACCGCGTGGCTTGTGTCCAAGTGCCATATCTGACCTATATATCTATTGATCCATCAGTCTCTGCACTTTCGTGATCGTCATCATCCTCATCGCCGAAATCAGAAAGCGATGCATCGCTATCTTCCGATAACATTTCCTTCACATCATTCGGCTCATTGTCCATTCTAGCTGGCCACTCCGCATACCACTCCATGAACTCAACAACGCTATCAAAGACGTCCGGACCAGTATGACTTTCTCTCTCTCGTCTGTAGAGCACTACTCTCCATGCCCATCCGTCTCGCTCATCAAACACGTTGGTTTCCTCCCTCTGCATCCTCTCAATTTCGTTGTCGACTTCTCGTTGGCCTTGTACCTTCTTCTCCTTACTCCCGAACTCGCCCTCAACTCCATGAGTTATCTCGGCCGCGGAAACTGGTCGACAAAAGCAGAACCAAACATACCACTCTCTTCTACGCTCTGGCTGATCTCGTAGATTTGTCCACTCTTCTTCTCCAGCTTTGAACCCATAAAGGACCTTCAAGTCGCAGTCTAGAACGTCTGTGCTCCAATTTTCCGTCTTCACCCACATTTCATAGCTCTGAAGCTCAAAGAAAGCTCTCATCTTCTGGCGGAGCGCGGTTTCTTCTGTTTCTTCATTCAGGCCCTGTGCACCCTGCCCAGTGTTTGCTTTGCCATTGTTGATGCCCAAAATCCTGAATCGAATGTCTGCACCAAAGCCGCAGATGCCGGAACGGCGGAAGTCCGGGTCAGAGATACCGCCAGCAATCGTGAGAAACGCTTCCAACTCAGTGGCCAGACGCTGAGAGGCTGGCACTGCGACAGCGTCGCTGTCATCAACCCCAAATGCGTGGTCCGCTAGTTCCTCAATGAAGAGACGCGCATGTCTCGGTGTCCAGCGCTGGTCCTCTGCGGCCGTGCCGTCGGTCGATATCAGTGGCAGAGCAAGAGCATCCTCGAGAGTGCGGACGTCGTGTTCGAGTTGCACAGCCTTGCGTCGCTTCTCGGACACATATCTCAAGCTGGCCATAGGTGGCGGAGTCCAGCCGTGGGAGCCTTTCTTGTAAAAGCGTGCTAGGTAGTCTAGCTGCGCGTGGCTGTCTGGCAAACCAAAGGTGCGAATTTTGTCTGCAATTTCGCGCATGAAGGTTGAGTTGTTAAATAACATACGGTCGCGAAATCGCTCAGTTGCTACCTCCATGCGGTCGGGATGATCTGGTGGAAGAGATTTCCAGGCTTGTGCTCTTGCTGATGGTGAGGATGTTGCTGTTTGTGCTGCCGCGTCCTCTGCTTCATGTCTATCCGCTTCTTGTCTCTCTGCTACTGGTACAACGGAGCTGTCCCATTTCCGTAGCTTGTCATACTCGCTAAGCGAGGGCTGAGAATCAAGCTCTGGCATACAGTACGCATGGACAGGCAACTCTACACCACGCGGTGCAGTGATGATTCCTAGGTCACTGATATAGCCGCGAGAATCGCTGTTTCCGTAGAAACCCACAATCTTCCAGCCATCCTCAGGCTCGAGGTTGTGAAGCCGCCTTCTGCGGTCAGTAGGACGATGTTTGATACGTCTTCGTAGCTGTCGCCGTTTCTTGTTCTTTCGGGCATCTTCCTCGTCCGTATCCAGTTCTCCTTCTTCCCGACCCTTCCCAGCGCTTATAGAGCCCGCTCTGACTAGTATGCTACTTGGCTTGTCTCGACCTTCACAGCAGACCTGGATAGACGTCACTTCTCTTTTGGTGATCAAAGGCAATTTGTGTGACGCGCCAGGGGCTTTCAGCCTGTGATCATCACAATCATAGCGCGGTCCACATGGCTTTGAGATCTTCGGAGTATAATGGACTACTATGAGCATATCAGGGCCCAATTGCACATCTATCATCTCTGCTTTGCGTATGCGACCCTCCTCATCTACCCTGCACAGCGGAACGGCCCATTTCAGGTCGTCATCACACCCGCTGTATCGAGATTCTGGTCCCTGGTTAATCAGCAAAGATGTTGTGCTATATCTGTGCAATACAATATCCGAATTTGGGACTTGCAGCTCTTCAACTTGGTATGGTATGCAGCGTCTCTGCCTTAGTGCGGGCACATCACTCTCTACAGCTCCAACCAGGCCAGTCAGAGGGAACAAGTCCCATACGTTCGGACATGCCGTTGTCCTGCCTCCCATGTCCGCAACGGTCATACCGAGTAGTGCTGCACGGTTGAATTGAGCGATTGGAACACTCATCTGCTTTCCTCCATCAAACACCGGAAAGCCTTTGCGAGCCAGATCCTCAGTTGGCTGGTAGACACCTGAGCATACTACAGAGGCAATGCCATCCGGACAATGTACCCAAAGTTCAGGGCTGCCATGTTCGCAGGTGACCTGTATGAAAGATTCGCCTTCTTCGGGAGAAGGTGGATATGTCTTGGGACAAATGTGCGGATAAGCTCCGGGAATGGTCTTGAAAGGCTCAAACACGTTGGGTATCACAAGCTCCTTACCTGTCAGACTGGTGACAGTAAGCTTCATACCGACATTGCGGCTATCAGCCCGTAGGGAATGGCTCTGTCCGTTGTAGGGCATATCCGTGTAATTTGCCTTATTGCCATCTGCATACGGTCCTTCCCATACGGTGTGGCTGATCCCTCCTTTGCACGAGATGTCTACCATCTCGGCGCCATTATTGCTTAGCTTGAATTGTACTTTGGGCATATTTGGGTCTGGGTCGTAGGACGGTATAACCTTGAACATCTTTGCAACATCTGGGATGGCCGAAATCTTGCCGTTCCGCCCCACGATCCTGACTTTGAGCGGTTTTGCCTCAGACCTATAGTCCAAATTTGTCCATATCAAGCTTTGTTGGCCTGGGATGTCAAAATCGTCCACGATAGCGCCGAAGACTGTGATTCTTTGCAGGCCAGCGATACAGGTAATCTTCATTGCAGGCTTTCCATCTTCAAGGTAGAATGCGCTTGCTGTTGGAGGACGCTCTAGCTCAAATTTCGCCACTTTTCGTGGTCGAAGGTTGAGGAACAGCTCTCGGATATCAGGTACCACCGTTTCCTTGCCGTTGCAGCCTACGATTGTGACTTTGACAGGTGCATCATCGCGAAGGTGTTCGGACACGTCTACATGCATCAAAGCTTTGTCACCAGGCAGGTTCTCAAGCTGTTCAATGTGCCATGGAGTAGGATTGTCGGGAGGTAGATCGAACCTGACAGCGGCGATACCGCTTTTGCATTGTACCTTGAGTTTGGCAGGCCACTTGTACCAGCTGTCATACTCTGCCGTAGCAGTCGGCAGTTCCTCATCAAAGATCATGGTTACATCGGTCTGGATGCTGCTCATGCACCTCAATGATTCACAATATGGCGTGTAGAAGCAAGGAATGAAAGGGTGTAAATCGATGGCAGCTTCAGCGGCAAGGACGTGTAATGCGTGGTCTGCAACGCGCGAAGACCAGGCAGACACAACTGTGTCCACAGTTTAGTTGGCGATTCATTCGGTAGCATCGCCGCGGCCCTATGGATTTACTTGACTCGTCATTAGTGTACAAAGATATCGAAATGTGGGTACAGTAGGAGCCGTTCGGGGCGCCTATGGTCAGGTTTCCGCAATGTTGCCGGCTTGGCGAAGCTGTACATTTCAACCTCACTTCGTACTTCATATCACAAACGCTGCAAGTATACTGCAAATCTCGAATACCTGGTGATCTCCCATAGTATCTCCGTTCGTCGTTTCTTCGTAGAGCTGCAGATCTTGATATCAAGCGTTCAACAGTATGATCAACCGAGATGTATCGAAGGTCACGGGCAAAACTCTGCATTTGTACAGAGAGCCCGATCTCATGCTCGTAACAATGTTCCTGATTGCCTAAAGCCATGTATGCAGTGGACTACGACAGCTCCTGGGTCGTTCATCGGACATCGGCTTCTTTGGGTTTTCTGAGGATAAGTGATGTTCCAATCGCCTTCGTGCAAGAAGACTTCAGTCTTGATTGACCGGCCGGACAGCGAGCATGTATTACCAACGGGACTGGCTCATAATGCATCAACATCTTTGTTGGTAGCAACAACATCTTCTGGCGGTACCAAATGTCGTGTGTTCGCAATGTCCTGTTTGTTCGGACCGTGTTTGAGGAAAGAATTTCAGACCAGATCTCATTTGAGCAGCCCGGAACATTGAACAACGCGACAAAGCACCATCTCAATGAGACGACATCGGTCCAGCGACCATTCTTATCTCTCCAACAAGAACGAATACAGTATCGTCGAACTACCATCGCAATGTCCTTGCCGTCATCAGCATTATCGTAGGAGGTAAGAATAATCTATTGGGTATATATTTCATTCATCACCTTAGGCTTGCAACATAAAAAGGGCAGTTGGCCTAACGGTTAACGCGCCACTTTCACGTTAAAAAACATCTCGAGCCTTTGACTTGCTTTCGAAAAGAAACATCAACTGTTGAATCAGGGTTTCTTAACACTCCGGTGTTAAGTTTTTGCTGCGCCTTCTCTCATTGTGTGTTCTCGTCTTGCTTATCTCTCCTCTACCTTTTTTGATTTGTTCACTGTTGGACTCGAATGAGTGATCTTTTGGGTGTTCTGGATGTCCCTCGGTGGTAGAACTGTATCCGCAGTTATGCAACCTCTCAAGGGTGAAGCTAGACTGCGATGATTTCGGTCATCTTGTTTCATGCACATTCTCTCATGCTTGGTAATAACACGACCTGTTGCAGCCTTGGTACCACAAGCTTACCTGCTCTATCCTATTCGCGAGTTGCCCTCAGCTGCTGCTCCCTCTCATGCTTCAACCGGCGCCACAGATGATAAGCTCTCGTCAAAGCTAGGACTTCGCCACATGCTCTCATGAAATCATGAAGGCGGATCTCTTCCACGTGGTAGCTTATGCTGTGGATAATTTCATGGGCCTTCGGCGGACTATATTCTCCTCTCAAGTCAGGTCGCCCATGCCTCCACAATCTTCGCTCAGATTACCAACGCGACTCGCACGAATCTCCCCCCCTGTACCCACACTCTTCAAACAAAGCTACGTGGCCACTTTGGGCGGGCAGACCTCAATCGTCAAAGGAGACACTCAAGTGCGGGACGACTGCAAGCATTACACAGTGGGGGATGCTGTTCTGAGTGGTGAAGCAGCGTTACGGACTCTTGACCCAATTTTCCGACGTTCGCCCTTCACAAGCACGCGCGCTCCTTCCGGTGCTGTTCCATTACTACGTCTTCGATCCGAGCTATCCTTTCTGCGCGATATTTTGATTATGGACACGAATGCCATAAGTACGCCAATTTCACAAGCATTATTGTTCCACTCATTTCAGCAAGATCGTGTGACGCGCATATGAGTAGTTGGGGAGATGTCATGATTAAACCAATGCTGAGCTGATTCTCCAGATTATGCCATTTCGTGGCACTGCGTGGAATGTGGAAGTAACAGATAGGTCAATGTCACTGATGAACCACACAAACTCTTTACCTTGATCAGTAACGCAATCGCCCAAACACCAATGTCAACCGGCTCGAGAGTTCCGAGCAGGTAATCGTGCATGCCGTCCCATACTGAGTGCGAATACTACTCGCTGTGTTGGAGTTGGTGACTATGTCAATTCTGGGAAAGACGTTGAGCTCTGCATCTTTCACGCCTTGCACGCTCCAGCCAGTCCATGTAATCAAGAGGAGGAAGAAGAAGCAGAAGAAGAAGTAGAAGAAGAAGACAGAGCAGAGAAGAAAAACAAATGATATGAGGGGATGCATTGAGAGGGTTCGTGAAACTTTCGGTCACGCATCATGCACCGAGCCGAAACGTCCTCCAATTGGTGAACAGGGGAGAGATCGAAATTCCAACTTCGCCACAAGACATAGCGTGCTTCTTACTAAGGCACAGCGCTGAGAACATGAATGAGGCGGCTTGGGACACACTCCAACGGTGGGCGGACGTCGATGGCCCCCAGCCACGTTCCTAGAAGAGGAGAAACATGGCACTGAACCAGCGGCCGACCTTGAGATTCGACTGTAAAGGATTCTCGATGGTACCTAGACCGTATCATCACCTTCCTTCCGATGCTGTTACAGCACTACTTGTCTTCCTTCTTCTCATAGTACACAAGTCGTCCTGTCACCAGACATGGGTCATAGGCCAGTGACAAACACAGTTCCATCACGTACGGCCATAGGCAGCTGAGAACAAGGCATCCCGTCCGCTCTGCCAGATTTAAGCAGTTGACCGGCTGATTAGTACTACGGTGGGTGACCACGTGGGAATCCCAGCTGCTGTACGTGTTCCTTTTGCTTCTTGTGTTCTCTTCTTTTGTCCATAGAAGATCCTGATACGTTGGGCCTGGCAGTAGCTATGGATAGCCAACGTCAGATATCGTGCTGTGCCAGTAGCAAGGCTGCTAGTGAGGCTGTGGTCACACCTTGCTCACAATTGATACACCACTCCCTGCATTACTTTAACGCACAACGCTCAAGTGTAGCGCCAAGAAGAAGCATTTCAAGAGTTCAGGAAATCGCAAAAGGGAGATGATGATGTGCAGGCTAAATCTATATCGAGGACATTAGGCAATGCTTTGCGTATTGACTGACGTCTTCGGTCTCACTGCACTATAGATGTGGCCAGTGCATACACCAATATAAGAACGTCAAGCGGTGATAAAGATCAACAACCAAGAGAAGCACACACTTACCCCTGACGCTAGACTATATTGACCTTTTCCAGAAAGACGCTTCACTCAGGCTATTGACACCGTCACGAACGATGGACAAAGGATCGACCTAAGGCAGTGCCAATGGTATAATGATCGGTATAGGCAAAGATGATCTGAAGCTTTCGAAACAGCCAAGACAATGGCCGTATTGAATATGCCTCCCAGCCACCTCGGACAAGGGAAAAACGATAGTCCAGAGTGGTTGCAGTTGCACTTTCCCCCAAACTGGAACGTGACGCTGGCTCCGCAACAACACGATCGTGAGAAAAGATTTCTCACCTTGATATCTGCAACAAGCTGCATATAGCAATTGCGTTTGAGGCGTCAACACATGTTTGACGTCGTGCTGACCTATCGCGTTGAGCGAAGGGAACACGGACCCCAGAGCATTGTGAGACCGGAAGATGGGGAAACCTGGGAGCTATCGAAGACCAGGCCGGGGAACTGGTTGGAGAAAGCAGAGCTGGGCAAAACGCATCTCTTGACGTGCTGTCTAAGAGCTTGGGGAGCCGGGGGTTATCTTGCAGCACATCGCAATTCAATAGGTGTAGTTTTCGATTGGCCGCTGCGAGCCAAGATTGACAAGACGGTGCTTTGATAACAGCCAAGAGAAGAAACGGTAACCTGGTAAGATGCAAATGAGTGTATGTTTACGATCGTCTCAAGAATAGCAGAGTACAGAGAGCGTTTCCGCCGTTAGGATTGCAAGCATCCCGATAGAGCGTACAGAGTGGTGTGGTACAGATTACAAGTACTGTACCTACTCTACCAAGGACGACTCTGTACTCATCAGGTAAAGACGGTACTTTGCACGATGCCAAGTGTCACTTGCATGCTCCGAAGCATCGTTAGCAAAACTCCGTCACAACAACAGCTAAGGTCACTACGAGTACCGGCAGCCCACAATAACAAATACGAAGCAATTGACTCGCATAGAGTTTCATTGAGATCGTGCAACCGAACGACGATACCAGTGCACACTATCTTTTCGACATCCATTAGGTCAAGGCCAAGAAAACAATACTGTAATATTGCCCAAACCCCTCGACAGCAAAAAGCAAGGGTCCCCACGCCGGAAGCGAACAAATGAACGAGAAGCTGGCGTGTCTCATGTACCAAACAACAAGAAACGCCACCGGCGCAGATGGCTTGAAGAATCGCAATCGTACGCTTGACGGACCGACTGCGGACAGATAGACAGACAGGCAAAGATAAGCACAAGCAATATTACCTTCGTACATGGGATAAAGTAAACAAATTTGGTAACGCGAGGCCAAGCACGAGACCAGAGCACACACACCTTACACATGGCAACAGAAGACCCCTCCAGAAGCACAAGTCGCATGCGCACTTCCTAATTTAAGTGCTTGCTTGCGAGTTTGTATACTGTACAATGTCAAAGCCATCGGCAACGCTGCTAATCTACCTTTGTACTGTATCTATTGTATCTACCCACCTCGAGCACTTGGTCATCACAGAGTGTCAAGTTCCAGCACAGTCCTACTACAACGGGAGAAGCAAAATGGTGCTTTGGTAGTTGTTGGGAAAATCGGGCCAATGCTTGTGCTTTTTTGTCGTATTCCCACATTTCCTCCGGCCGTGAATTACAAGTCTCCACGGGGATGCTCTTTGCGCTCGCATGGAGTACAATGGGGTTGGTACACGGCTGAAAGCGTGAAAGAAATTTCTGCTCGCCGTAGCGGCCGACGGTTGCGAAGGTGGGGTGGGGTGTCCCTCTGTTGTGGGACCAGTGGGAGATTTGCTACTGCTCTGGTGCTGGTTGTCCGAGGTTACAATGTAGGTTCGTTGAAGCGAAGCTAAGCTTGATTATTGGACTGGAGGAAATGAACTCTCATAACGCTGCGTGCTGCGTGTTTGTTTTGGCATGATGGTTTTGCCATGTCGGCGCAGAATGGCAAAGGCACAGTGCTGATGGGAACGAGACTGGACTGTACAGCACTGCTGAGGATGGAATGCAGGCTATATTATATCAGTGTGCAAATTCAGTCATTTACAAGTCATACCACATAGATCAAGAGACGTATTTGGAAGTGTTTTTTTTTGAATTTCTTTTTCATTAGTCCGCATATATGTACAGGCAAGAGGGTGCTAAAAAACCTCGACCCAATCACCATGTAACGACGGAAGGAGTGTCTCTGCATATGAACACACTGCTATGTAAAGATGATTAAGATAAGAAAAACTCCGTAGCAATTATGCGGGGAGGGTATAAAAAGGTGTATCAAAACATCTACTCCTCGTCATCCTCGTCAGTGGCCTTAGCGGCCATGATCCAGCGAGACTCGCCAGTCTTCTCGTCCAGCTCGTGCTTGAGGGCAAGCTTGCTAAGGTGGCCGATGATGTTCTCCATCTTGCTGTCGTGAGCAGAGCGGTTCTTGCGACCAAGGTCGTTAAGAGCCTGGATCTGGTTCAGGAGGAAGTAGACAATGGCGATGATGACGGTGACACCAATAGAGTAACACCAGACAACAACGACAGTGACGACATCGGTCCAGCCATCGCGACGCTCGTTCTTGAAGAAGGCAGAAGGAGGAGAGGTCTGGACTGGGTCGCCGGACAACCAACCGAAGATACAGAAGAGGGTAGCGAGAGCATCGACACCGAAGATGGCGCCAACGAGTTGCCAGTTGGGAATGGTCTTGCCACCACGGGTGACGAAGATGAGCCAGTTCTCAGTGAGAGCGACCTCAAGGAAGATGATCTCCTGGACGGAACCGAAGTTCTGGACAATACCACCGTCAGAGCGGAAGAGGACACCACGAACGATCCAGGTGGCAGCGGCGAGCATGAAACCAAGGATGACGGAGATGATCCAGATCTTGGGGAGTTGCCACTCGACGGGACGCTGCTCAGAGTGAGCATTGTCGTAGGCAATGGCGACAGTAGCCAAATCAGCGAAGAGGGCGATGAAGACGATGAGGTCGGCACGGATGGTCTCGTTGATGATGATCATGGAGGTGACAAGGTAGACTTCCAAGTGAATGCAGAGAGCGATACGGTACTGGATGTAGGCCTTCATGCGCTGGAAAATCTGGCGAGCAGTCTTGATGGCGAAGACGATGGTGGAAAGACCGGGAGCAAGGAAGACGATATCGGCGGCAGCCTGGGCAGCCTCGGAGGAACCCTCGACGGCAATACCACAGTCAGCCTTCTTGAGGGAAGGAGCATCGTTGACACCGTCACCAGTCATGGCAGTCAAGTGACCACGCTGTTGGAGCATCTCGACGACCTGGTACTTGTGCTCGGGGAAGACCTCAGCGAAACCATCGGCACGCTCAACGAGATCGTGCTGCATAGTGCCGGAAAGACCACCGTGGATAAGCTTAGTAGAGTTGTAGACCTTGGTACCGAGAGCAAGCATCTTGCAAGTCTCCTTGGCAATGGCGATAGCGTCACCAGTCAACATCTTGACGGGAACACCAAGCTGCTGGGCCTCGATGATGGTCTGGGCAGTGTCCTCACGGGGAGGGTCGAACATGGAAAGCATACCGAGAAGAACCCAGGGCTCGTCGTTCTTCTTGTAAGCGACACCGAGAGAGCGGAAACCACGGCGAGCGAACTCAGTAGCCTTGTCACGGAAGAGATCAGCCATTTCCTTGGAGCACTCGGTAAGGTTGAGGACAGCCTTGGGAGCACCCTTGGTGCAAGTGTAGGTGTCGCCACGGAGGGTGACAATGGCCACGATACGCTTGGAGACGGGGTCGAAGGGAGTGAATTTCTCGGTCTTCCAGTCATCCTTGAGGATCTCACGAGCCTTGGGGTAACGCTTGAGGGTGAGGATGGTAACCTTGTCGATGGGGTCAAGAGACTTGATGTTGTGGGAAGAGGCGAGAGCGGCGACAGCCATCATCCAGTTGACGTCCTGGCCCTCGGCGACGTAAGGCTCACGGATGGAAAGCTGGTTGGCAGTGAGGGTACCGGTCTTGTCAGAGCAGAGAATGTCAACACCAGCGAGAGACTCAATGGCGGTAAGCTTCTGGACGATAGCTTGCTGCTTGGCGAGGTAGGCAGCACCGACGGCGAGAGTAGTGGTGGTGACGACGGGAAGACCGACGGGGACACCGATGATGAGAAGGATAAGTGCGTAGCGGAGAAGAGTGGTCTCAGAGCCCTCGGGGGTGGCAATCTTGAGGTTGCGGGCGAAACCACCAATCCAGGCAGCGAGAATCCAGAACATGACGAGAACGAGAAGAGCCGTTCCGATGGAGTTCATGATAGCCTTGAAGTGACCTTGGTCCTTGGCACCCTGGACAAGAGTGGCAGTGCGACCGACGAAAGAAGTCTTAGCGGAGGTAAGGACGACAGCGTAGGCCTTGCCACGCTTGCAACCAGTGGTGTAGTAGACGACATCTCCCATGAACTTGTCGACGGCGAGAGACTCTCCGGTAATGGCAGACTGGTCAGTGGCGACGATGGAGTGGCCCTGGTGGACAACACCACCCTCACCCTCCTCCTCCTCAGCATCCTCGGAACCAGAGGGGTCCTCCTCAGGGTTGAGCTTGTGCTGCTCACGGAGCTCACGGTACTCGGCGAACTTCTCGGGGGTGTCGTAGTCACAGATAAGACGGGCGTCGGCGGCAACAGTGGAACCTTCCTCGATGATGATCTGAAATGAAGAGTTAGAGAGGGAGGGAGAGAGATCACGTGATGATCGAGAGCCAACTTACAATGTCACCAGGGACGAGCTCACGGGCGAGAATAGCTTGCTCTTGGCCTTGACGGATGCAGGTAGCCTTCATGGCGATGTCACCCTTGAGGGAAGCGACGACATCGGCAGCCTGCTTCTCCTGGTACCAACCGACAATGGCGTTGAGCATAAGAATACCAATAATGACACCGAAATCAATCCAATCACGCAGACCTGCTGCAAGAAGGACTGCAATTTCCATGACTAGAGGAGACTAGCGTTAGCATTTTGCTTTTTGGCGTGAAGCTTTTGCGGGTTGACGCGGGGATGGGCGCTTGGCATGCAGAAGCTCAACAAAGCTAAATGCACAAAGGCTGGGGAGAGCAGTGAAAGTGAAGTACAGCTCGGAGCTGTCTGGCTGGGAGGAAAGAGCTTACCGTAAAGAATAGGACCAGTAAAGAATGACAAGAATTTAATGAAAAGGTTCTCCTTCTCAGTAGTAATTTCGTTCCAGCCGAAGCGCTTGCGGCGGGACTCCACGTCGTGGTTGGAGATACCTTGTTTGATGTCGGCCTCGAGCCATTCCTCGGGGACGACGCCGGTCTCGTCGACATTGGCCTTGCCAGACGACTTCCAGAATTGCCAGCCCTTCTTGCGAGCGGGGGCATCGGCGTCGGCGTCGCCTTCCTCGGCGGCGGCGGCCTTGGGGTCACGGTAGGTGGAAATGTACTTTTGCAGAGCAGTGTACTCGTCGAGGTCCTCAATGTTACCCGGTGCGGTCGACCATTTTCTGCTGGCGGCCCTGTCGTTGTTGGGGGCGCCGTTCTCGAGGTCCTTGTCGGAGAAGGACACGCGAGGGGGGGCCTGCTCGGACATGTTGCTGATGCTGCGGGGTGGTGGCAGACCGCGTCGTTGGGTGAAGAGGTTGTCGACTGAGTAGCACCTGCGTGAGGAAAGGAAGAATGGAACGGGACAGAGAGCTTCTTTTTGAAGGAATTCAGATTGGTACTGTTTTCGCGCCGAATCTGCCGCTGACGTCTGTGCGCACCGTCGTGCAATTCGCTGGATTCACCGGCGTGCCTCGCAGAAGACAATTTGCTTGGGGCTGACTGGTTTGGCTGCTGTGTTGCTTTGGTGAGGGATTTTTTGGCCAGCTCTCGTCGCTGGGAAGCTCGCTCCAACAAGCTCCACCCCGATCCCAGACGATCAGTAGCGCCCTAGCGCACCGACGTAATGCCAGCCGTCTTTCCCGGTCCCTCGCTAGTCGTGCAACCACCAACGCTTGCGTCTGGTCCTATCACCCCGTAAAGCTCACGCCGTCTGTAATGAAGCCCCCGATCAGGCAGTCGTCGGAAATAGCGCGACGATGGCAGAGGAAATTACAATTTGGCTGCTTCCGACTCGTCGCTGGCCATTCACTGCCGCTGTCTCTCTTGACAGGCGCACCACAGGCGAGCACGGCGAACCATCCGATTACGCTTGTCGGCCCATGTACAGTTACCACATGCAGAGCCTTGTTCGTTTTTTGCTTTGCTAGGACGCGGGTGACGGAATCTTTTGTTGCTTCTTGATTTGCTCGTGTGCCGTCAACCTAGCCACCATTTTCTGCATGTCCTACACGCAGAAGGAAATATGCTGACCATCCCTGCCCTGATGACGTCCGCTCGGATAGCCATTCGTGACCATCAAAAGCCGTCTGTTGCAATAACATGCAGGTAATTGGCCCCGTTGTGTCAACGGTATCCTCAATCGCACGGTAGATAGTTCATTCAATATCCCCAATTAACCTTGCCTCCCATGCGCTTGAGCCTGAGCCCTTCAATCTCCTCGCAAGCAATACCGTTATCACAACTGTCACTCACGTCTTCGGATACCGTTCGAGCTTCTGCAAGATACCGATGCCGCCAAGTAGCCCTGGCCTTGCATCGTGGAGTCTAATTTCCGGCCATATCATTCTAGAGGGGTTTCGGGAGCGGCCGCAAACGTCCTGGAGGTTAGCACGGTTAGGAACATTTGACCTCACCATAGCAACCCTCGGCACGTCCTGCGGGAATGCAAGATGCAACCTAAGCACCCTCTCTCCAGCCTCTAGTGGACCTGGGCCCCCAACATTATTTCGACACTAACAGCCACTTGAAACAGGTACGGGCTAGCTGTAGAACGAGATGGAAGTCGACAAATTCAACACCACAAAGGTTTCAACAATGGTTGTCCTGACTGCGTGCCAGCCATGTGCTCAACTGATTGTGGCTAGCTTCAAAGAACTTCAAAGGTTCTACGGTTTTACCGGTTTCCATTTTCATCCGCCGTTTTGATTCAAGTAGTCCAACGTCTCGATATATCAATTATTGTGTGCAATCCCAAAGACTCTAGACTTGGCTTGCGCTCTCTCGTCCCCTGCCCGTATGTATACCGTCATGGCAAAGTGGCCCAAGATGTCTCATGTATGGCGTAGTGTGCGACATATTCCGCACTCGACGAGTGGGAAGACTCGGCTTGTTCGCCCTGCCACCGCTTTTTTGCGACATACCATTCGGCATTCGGCATGCCTGGCCGTCTGGTGTGTCGTGTGTCAAGACACCAAGACTGGCCGTAGTGCCGATTAAGGCCTAAACTCGCCTCCCGGTCGGACAGCCGATGCCTCTTGACTGTGTAAACCCTCTTTAGCCGTAGGCATCAGACGGGCCGAAACTTGACAGCATTGTTCCCCATATGCCGACATGGCTGGATCTCGAACCCTTACCATCTTTGGTCAAAGGAACCAGCGTCTCCGTCCTCGCAGTATTACGCTGTACATTCACTTGTCAACCCTTCAATGATATTTGTTGTTGCCTCTCTGTATACGAAACGTTGGCCTCTATCAAACAAGCGCCAATGATTGATATCTGGGTAATCCAAGTCTACGCCATCGACGCTTTGAGCCCTCAATTTCAACAGGCGGCGAAACCGTGCACAACGGCGAATCCATACAGTAGTCAAAACAAGCTGTCAGACAGCCATGATACGGAGAATAAAGCTTCGTCACAATCGCTCAAGGGGCATAAGCCATCATGTCGGCAATATAACATCGTATCCACAATTGCAACGTGAACCGCTATAGGCATATAATCTCGCCTGTACAGGATAGGATCTGGATTGACAGGTGGATCCCACTCCGCGAAGATATAGTGGGGTATTTTAAATGATCATCTGCCCCCCCAGGCTTGGTCTGCGAGTTACTGGTTGTCATTCACCCCTTGAAACCTGGATCCATGAACTGTTGTTTGTTTATGATGCCACTCGGAATCTTGTGGCTTAGGAGACCGCAAATGATCAAGCCCTCGTAACAACACTCGCATCTCAAAGAAGGAAAAGCATAATCCCATGACATGGCATGATGACACTAGCTCACTTGTGCAAGCACACTAAAGCATTGTTCATCTATATTGGATTGATCCACCTCCTCCGCAATTGCCGCTGCCCTTTTGCTGTCGTGTGCCCAACCTTGTTCGACTCGTGTCCCATACCAGATCAAAATCCTGCATATTCCTATTGACTGAAAATGTCGCGGATCTGGCGGCCGGAAAGGACTTGCCGCATAGTTTCTAACAGGTGTGATGGCAGCGAAATTGTTTCGAAAGCATCCAACTCTGGATTGAGCGATGCGGATACCTTCGGACAGCAGTGCGAACCTTCTCCGTTTACCCCCTTCTCTGCTTTTATCATGTAACATGGCCGCACACTTTTCTAAGGCATGATGACCTAGCTTCGAACAGGAATAAGTACCAAAATAATCAAGTCGACGATATTGGATGCCAATAGCGATGTACAATACGGATATGGACGGCATGCAACCATGAGGTTTACGAGCCGGGATACAACATATGTCTCAAGTCCGAACCACACTCTTTAAGAGAAGGATTCACATCCTTGGAGCCCTCAAGACTCCAACTCAAGCCTTGGAAAAAGCTTGAACGATTTTCGGTCATCTCTGCCAATTCAACACCAGGTGTGCTTCGCATGCTGTAGGAAGAGCTGGTGCATTGGGATATGCTATCCTCTCCATTCTTACACTGTACATTTGCGGTATTAGTACTGAGCAGCATGGACACTGTACCCGCCATGTTCCTAAATAATAAGAACAACACAAAAGAAGACCTATATCCGAGACCCTAGTAAACATCATGCCGCCTGTCGGCCACTAGGATGTCGTGGAGACGTGTAGACGGTAAAGTAGGGTTCGATGCCATTTACTTCAGCTGTACTGGTGTAATTTACATACTGTACAAGGGTACCTGTCAGCCATCGCTCGTACGAGCATGAACGCATGAACGAGAGGCGCCATCCAAGAGTGCCCTAGCAACAATCGATCATGGTTGAACCTAGATACTTTTCAGCCTTATGATACTTTACCTACTGTTACTCCCCCATATCGCGGACCGACGGTAGGGTAATTGGACAACTTATCCGCATTATTGTCACTTCATGCAACAGATAACAATCGCCAAGCGTTGGGCAGAATGCAGCAAATTGGTACAGTCACATTATTATCCTTCTTGCGTGTTTGTTGATTTCTCACAATGCTGGCATCAAATTCGGTCTTCTCTCGCTCATTAATATTGTTGCGACGTCTCCGTCGAAGCCGAAAAGGGCTTGAGCCCCCACCACACGCAACGCCCACTTCTCGATGTCTCGCTCCACGCCCTTCCTGCCCGTCTCGAGACTTTTTCCGTTACCCTCGTTCGTTACGGTCCGCTAAGAAAAAGTCAAATCGACCACCCATTTTTATTCTTCAACAAAAACACGATGGCTTCGTCTCGACCGCTCCGTGGGTTAAATACCGCATTGGCGCCACGCATTTCATGAGGTGAAAAAAAAGGATAGGGCGTTCAACCAGAGGCTTTGCCTAGAAGTTCATGGCCCGCGCAGATGCGTACTTCAGGTGCACAATTTTTGTGTGTCGTGACAAGCAAATTGGCGCAACGAGAACCATGAAATGTCGTCCGGCCACCTTGCGCTGCGGCTGACTGTCTCACACTCTCTTGTAATGCAGATTCTCGTGTTCCTCCATGCTCTCGTATTCTGTCTTGGACACATGGCCGGTCCTTGCGGAATAGTAGACGTTGAGCTTTGCATTGGAGAGGAAGAGATTGTCAGAGTACCGTGGCTGTCGCAGGAGTAATTACGTGCTGTCGGGAGCTCCTACGAAGCCCGCTTTGATGATAACACCGTTTTGACAGCCTTTACTCTTACAGCTGGCGAGCGAAATGTACGCGCTGGTCAGCAACATCTCCGGTACCTTAACGTGCTCAAACCCCTTGTTCCTGATCATCCAATCCTTTCTCGCGTTGTCTTCCTCACCAGAAGTATATATTTCAATCATTATTCACAACTCGATTCAGCAATTACAAGATATTTCAATGATAGACAGATACGTGCAAGACTTGCTACCAGCTAATGTCAGTCGAGGACATCCATTGGCATAAAAAGCTACCGCTACTGTACATCAATACCTTCCCATTCAATACTGCCCATCCAGGACCAGCGTTCCGGTCTTCGTGATCAAGTACTCGTTGATCGCAACATCCTTTCCACTCTCCTTGCCGTAACCACTCTCCTTGATACCTCCGAACGGACTCTCGGCTGCGCTCGAATTACCACAGTTCATGCCAATCATTCCTGCTTCTAGGTTCTCCAGCAGGCGCCAAGTGCGATCGACGTTCTTCGTGAAGAAGTAGCTCGCCAGACCCATGGACGTGGCATTGGCTTCCTTTACAGCCTCTTCCTCGGAGTCAAACTCGAACAGCGCGAGGACCGGAGCAAATGTTTCTTCACGTGAGATGAGCATCTCCTTGTTCGCCCCGGTGATAAGCGTTGGCTCGAAGAAGTAGCCATCGTAACCGGCGGAGCCATGCAATTTCTTGCCACCGAGGATGATGTTGCCACCATTCGCCTTTGCATCCTCGACCTGCTTTGCGGCCTTGTCCAGAGAACGAGGCGTCGTCACTGGACCCATTGTCGTTTTGCTGTCCGCGCCATGCCCAACGACCAGTGCTTGAGTCTTGGTCTTGATAATCTCGGCGAATTTCTTGTACACGCCC
Organism: Dothideomycetes sp. NU200; assembly: GCA_027943355.1. Taxonomy (NCBI): domain Eukaryota; kingdom Fungi; phylum Ascomycota; class Dothideomycetes; species Dothideomycetes sp. NU200. The sequence goes on along the minus strand of BSCJ01000028.1, from coordinate 20,213 downwards.
GACTGGACGTAGATACGGTTGGCGGTGATGCACGCCTGCCCTGCGTGTCGCCATTTCAGCGCCATGAGCTGTGTAGCTGCGGCCTCCAAGTCTGCATCATCGAAGACGAGGAATGGGCAATTACCGCCCAGCTCGAGTGTCACCTTCTTCAAACCGTCCGAGCACAGCTTGGCTACAAGTTTGCCGACTGCAGTGCTACCAGTGAAGGTCACTTTCTTAACCAAGGGATGTCTGCACAAAGCCTCCGACAAAGGAGGCGTGTTCTCCAGACTCGTTGTCAGCACGCTGAACACACCCTTTGCGAAACCTGCCTGCTCGGCCAGTAGCGCCAGCGTGAGCACAGAAAGCGGTGTTTCCGGGGATGGCTTCACAATCATGGTACACCCAGCCGCCAAAGCGGCACCCGCCTTTCGCAAGATCATAGCAATGGGAAAGTTCCATGGCACGAGAGCGACAGCCACACCGATCGGCTGCTTGACGGTGAACACGCGACGGTTAGGTGCGGATGGGACAGAAATGGTTCCCTGGATGCGCTCGGCTTCGCCCGCGAACCACCACGTAAAGCCCAGCGCGTAGTCCAGCTCGCCCTGCGATTCGGCAAGCGGCTTACCGGTCTCGTGAGTGACGATCTGGGCAATGTCGTCGCGGTGCTGACGGATCAGTTGGTCCCATTTCAGCAGACACTGGGCGCGTGTGCGTGGGTTTGTCTTGCGGAAGTCGACAAAGGCTGCTTGGGCGGCTTGGACTGCGGCGTCCACATCGGACGCATCGCAGTCTGGGGCTGTCGCCCATACTTTGCCATTGCCTGGGTCTGAAGGGAGGTTAGACGCGTTCAGTTGATGGTATTCGGGGAAGTGGACGGAGGTCTTACCATAGATGTCAAAGCGTTTGCCTGATTTTGCTTCTGTCCAGTTACCACCGACTAGGCTTTGGTCTTTGAAGATGGAGGAGTCATTTAGCTGGGCGTGTTAGTCCTATATCCACAATCGAATGGTTGAGACGCGTGTTTACTTTGAAAGGTAGACTTGGAGCCATTTTGAAATCTCTCTTGATCAAGTTCTGAGGTGTACTCTCTTTACAGGTTGTGATCTTATGTAGGGGCACGCTGGCAAGTCCTGTGGTCCGTCACTCGAGTATACTGAAAGCTACCTGTATGAACGACCTCTGCGGCTGATAAAAGATGTCAGAATCAAATGCGGGGTCGCATACCAATGACGAAAAGAACGATTATACATTGCCGGAAATAGGAATGTGGTCTTCCGTAATGCCGGGTGAGGGGTGCTTCAACGACTGGAGAAGGTTGGAGACGATCACAACCCCGCACCGTCTCCGCAGTGGGAGAAGGTCTCCAAGAAGACGAGGCCAAGGTACTCTGCTCCTGTACCATTTCACGTGTTTTCTAAGCTGGCTTAATAGCGATGCTTCTTGAAGGCTGTTCCACTTCTTCACCATGCTGAGATGTCCTGTTCTGTGAGCATTTCTACTCGGGCTCAGATATTGACTTCGACCGATAGGAAAGCTCAGGGTCGCCCTCGAGCCGAATCGCTTGACCGACGTTCAGTTTGCGCCTATGGCATGCATGCCAACGACATCAGACTCATACCCATCACGTCTTCATCGTTGACAATTGTGGTCTTGAACGTTGTGTAGACCAATTGCAGTATCTCAATTCAAGCTCTTTTTCATCTTATAGTGTACCAACGTAGATGGGTTCTTGGAATGTTCGAAGATGTTCGGATCTACGTGTGTTATCTATACGACGAGTTGCTCTGAGAGAAGAAAGATATGCACACCCAAAGAGAAGCCCATGCAGAGTCCACATCACTTATGCACCTAGTACAAACCATATGAGTAGCTTATCGCTGACTTGACACCACATGCAGCATTTACATCGTCATTTCAGCACGCCAGATCAGTCCAAGTAAGTAGACAGGGTCGCCCTCCCAGACGTCGACTTAACAAAAGAACCAGAGCTTATGGCGACCACGATCAGAAGGCAAGGAATGAGGAGAATTGATTCGAACTCTGTGATAGTAGATGACAGCCTGCCAAAGTCTGTTAGAGTCTTCGTAAGCCAGTTCGTGACAGTCCGGCAACATTTCATGAGCTTCTACACACTACTGGTCATATCGAATGCTCTGCAGGTACAGTCTTTAACCTACCTGACCAGGCATGCCCCAGCGGAGTCAAGCTAAGAAGACCATTGCAGGACTCTTTCAGCCATGCGGGATCCAGCACCGCACCAGGAGAGCGAGCCATTGCGCAAAGGACCACTTGAAGTTATCCTCTTCGCCGAAATATCGTGGTAAACTACCAACATCTTAATCCTCACACCAGAGTCCCTTTACATCGAGTGCAATACAACCCTAATCCGAGAAGAAAAAAGTCTGACCTCGAAAGCGGAGCTAGTCAGTCTTTCCGTGACTACGACGTTGCCCGGTGTCACAAAGCGGACACCACCTAAGTCCAAAATCACAGAGCGCACCTGCCTGACCAAATTTACGAGTATATTAAGATGGAGAGATTGACTGGTCGCTTCGAAGAGATGATGCTGGTGAGGCAAAGTATGTCAAAGTCTCATGGCGTCAAAAGGTAATAAGCTTTAATCATCAAACATTTTATTGGCTCACCCGGATCATGACTCTTAGGAGAGAAGTCGCAGATGTAGTGCTTCCCGGCGCACTCTACCTCGTCCTTGAATATCAGTAGTACAAAACTCATCGGATCTCTGTGGTGTTGCCAACATTCGTTGCTGAACCTACAATTTGTATATCCAGCAGCTGTTTCACCATCGTCATCACCAGCATCAATAATAATCAACGTATACCATACCAACACACCCGAAAGACAAAATGAGCCCCAAAAAGAAGAATAAAGCAACAGCAAAGATCCAGGCCACCAGAGCAAGCCAAGCCAAAACGAAGCAGCAAAACAGCCCGACAGACTCACCTTCCCACGCTACAATAGCAGCGAAGCCCCGACCAGGTTCTCGACCATCGCTATTTTTCTTCAAAGAAGACGAACAACCCTACGGCTTCCTCTGTCAATGGTACCGCTGCCGCTTCACAGATCCCGACTCCGGCCTCGAATTTAGCAGTACTGAGCAATGGATGATGTGGAATAAAGCTCGTATGGCCAACGACGCCGTCACCGCAGCCGTAATCATGGGCACGACATCACCCAGAAATCAAAAGCAGCTCGGCCGCGAGGTCGTCGGGTTCGACGCAGATGCGTGGGACAGGATCAAGTCGGAGGTTGTGGAACGGGGCAACTATCTCAAGTTCACGCAGGGAACGAACGTTGCGTCGATGAAGATTGGGGACGAAGGGGATCCGGTACCGCTCAAGGAGTTGTTGCTTACGACGGGAGATCGGGAGTTGGTCGAGGCATCGAGGTTTGATCGCGTTTGGGGGATTGGATTCGACGCTCAGCATGCGCTGTCAATGCCGCGTGAGAAGTGGGGCCAGAACCTACTTGGAGAGGCTCTGATGAATGTCCGCGACAGAATAAGACAGGAGTCGTGAATGTTGTGCGTTATGCAATGCTGTGGTTCTTGTCCCGACGGACTCGGCCATAATCACACTCTTGACTTCCATTGCCAGTTGAGCACTTGTGCTTGTTTTTATTGGAAGCCACAAACAAGACATAGGCAGGGCAAAAGAAGAATCGACAGGAAAAGGAAAACATACAACAGCAGGGATTCCCACGTGGTCACCCACCGTAGTACTAATCTGCCGGTCAACTGCTTATGTCTGGCAGAGCGGACGGGATGTCCAGTTTTCAGCTGCCTGTGGTCGTATGTGCTAAAGATTTTTGTAAAGCAAACATATATCCCTTCGAAAAAGATTTTCATGCCGTGCCCAATACATTAGCTCAATACATCCTATTTATCGTCTTCATCGCGCTCTCCCATAACTTATCATGTGACTAAGCCCACAACGTACAGAGGTTTCTTGGTCGTCTACTGTGTCCCACACTGAACCCAAAAAGTAGCCAATAGATTCGTAATATAAGTAATGTCGCGCTTAAAAGAGTTGAACGTTAGTTGTACTGTCTCCTTGGCGTGGGGCCCGTAGACTGACTGTATTGTACCAAACTTGCCTTATGGTTCTCATCCTACGTTCCTTGATTCAATACCTATGTGGACTCATCAGGCCAACGCTATGGATTCTGTCACCGACATCTCGGCAGCTGAGAGAGTCGACGACGCATATGTAGCAGGCTGCTTGGACCATACTCTGGACATCTTTGAGCGTCACGTACATCCTTTCATCGTGGTAGGTGTCGTCGCTACAACATGGTGCAGCAGTAATTCGATGCCAGGCTCAGAAATAGACCTACTTTTGAAATCATCAGCCATACCCTCGATCGTCGATGATCTCGTAGCTTCTGGAGAATGGGCACCATGCAAAAACCCATACACTCAACAAAGACTCGAAGGTGCTCTTGTTGGCGACACTCATGACAACACAACGGCGATAAGCGACACCTGGCTCGTAACCTGCAAGCCAGGTTACTTTCACCCGCTAGGTTTTAGACATCTTCGGCTTTGGCCCGAGGAGTTGTACCACCTATCCGCTGATTGTCACAAGATACAGATCCCAGACATATACCCTGTCCAGAAGGTATTGCTCGAGGAAGAATATCACCGCGACCCCCACGGACGGTTTGGACCTTGCCGGTTGTCGGTCCTCGAGGCAGCCTCGGAACCGATCCTGCGATCTGAAGAATGTCGGTTTCGAAAGTCGTCGCCTGTGGCTATGTTCATACCACGTATCGAGGATCATCTGAACGCTCTACTCGATCAGTTACGAGAGGAGATAATAAGCGGAAAAAAATGTGGCAATATGCCCTCTTGGCATATTCGAAACTTTATTCGCTATCATGTGTGGATTGGCCACCTGCGAGCGCTTGGCTCCTCGACAACAAAATTCATCACCGCAATGACAAGGCTATGAGACACGAGCTTCAGAGATACGTCCGGAAGCAGCTCTGCATGCATGATCGTGTTCTGGGTCAGCTGCGCACCAACATCTATCCATGGGAATTGACTCCACCGCCGGCGCCGACCTGAACATGAGGCGATCCAGGTCTATCGATTAGACATAGTGGCGAGTGCAGTCTTAGATGTCTCAAGGGTAGTTCGAATCTTATAGAACATTAAGCATTGACTGAATATTTGAAGTTCCAAAAAATGATACACCATCTCCACAGGTATTAATAGTATTATGAGGGCGAATAAGAACTCTGGACAGTTTGAATTTCTAAGAGGATATGTGCGAGATAGCGATGAGTCTTACCAAGATCGAGCTTGAATATTCGAGGTTTCTATATCATCTCCATAGGTATTGATAGTATTATGAGGGCGAGCAAGAACTCTCAATACTTAAACTCCTAAGAGGATGTGCGCGAGATAGCCATGGATGATGTCGTGGTACGAGGATCAAAGTCCCAGGCAGCTGCCTTTGGGGTCGTTCTTTCCACTTTGTCTATGTAGTAGCGAAAGTTGTACTTGACCCTTCTGCTCTGCCTCTTCTTCTGCTTCTTCCTTGTATTCTGGGCCAAAATATCCATTGTGAGTATGCTTGTGATGATATCAGTGGAATGAGTGCTGATGATCCTAGATTCGGTCTATTATCAATACCATTGATACCATTGATAACATTGTATCGTTATCATATTCTTGTTGTAACCTGCACAACATTCTTACTGTAAGTGCCCTGCGATCCCCTGGATGATCAAGCCGACTCTCCTAGATTCTTACCAACTATTCTTCCGCCACCCATCTCCACCAACCTCCATCATGTCGAGCCTCCTCTCGCCTCTACAACAAGGGTGCCTCGACGCCTACGCCGCCGCCTGCAATCTCATGCCTCCCACCCTCCTCCATGCCTTTATCTTGATTGGAGGAGCCGCCACCATCGCTCAAGGAGCACCAGAACGCCGAACCAAAGATGTTAATATCGCTGTCAGCCTCGAGGCATTGGTGTTCTTCTGGTCGGTGGCCGACAATCGTCGGGGAGGCTTTTGCAGGAACGCCTCGGACGAGAGCTTCACGTGGGACGTGATGGTCCAAGGCACAGTCTCTTTCCAAATCGGAATTGAGCTGGTTCAGATGCCTGGATCATTCGTCTCGCGTAGCCTGTCTGGGGACAGGTTTCGGTCTGGTTTCGTTGCCACCATTCCGGAACTTGTGCGGCTGAGGGCGTCCACCCTTGTTGGAAGAGGTCATGAGGTTGACTATATTGACTTCGGACTCCTCCTCAGAATGGCAGTGGCCAGGGGGGTCGTCCTGCCATATATGGACGAGGAGGAGTTCGGGGTCCTCATGGAGGCGGTGGAGATGATGAGAGGGGACATGTTTGGGTGTCTATTCATTCGCATTCTATCTAGATATACCTTAGCATATTATGGTATTTTTCACACCTAGACTCTGCTTTCGTCCCTGTATGGCATCTAGTGCTTTTCAACAGTGCCTCTCTGTGGTATATACAGACGAATCGGCCTCTTCATGCGAGCGATTTCCTGGTTCTAGCAGTCGTCCTGCGTGGTTTGACCACTTCTTCTTCTTCCTCCTCCTCCTCCTCTTCGGGAAGGTCGTTACCAAAATCATGCATATCATAGTCTTCATTCTCATGCTCATCTTCGTTGTGAAGGACAGGACCAGCCTTTTTACCTCCGTCCTTGAAATACCTTGACTTCACAGATCCGATTCGAGACATCTTAGGCGGTGAGATAAGGACTCGTGGTGAGTTCCGCCCGATTCGTCTAGCACGCGGACCGGGAATATCTTCAGTCGCTCCTTCAGATAGCTCCTCGGGGTGCTCGGAGGTAGCTGTAGAGCCAGAAGCAGATGAAAGATCCGTCAGATCAGAGACAGAAGCTTCGTCAGTTTCTGAAGGCGTAGCAATTGCACGCTTGGACGCTGATTTCTTGGCTGCTTTCTTGGGCATTGCTGGCTTTCTAGCGGGCGGTTTGGCTGGTCTCTGTGGCTTTGATTTGACTGACGAGGTTGCTGGAGGGGCTCTGCGACGGGATGTTGGCTGTATAGGCTTCATATCGTCTTCATCCTCGTCGTCATCTTCGTCTGCACCACCCATTTGAGCCATGCTGCGGTGAGCTGATTGAAGCGAAATTGGTTTCGCAGACCCATTCGCTTTGCTCGCAGGTGCAGGCCTCGCCTCTTCTTCTTCTTCTTCTTCGTCACCGTCGCCAAGAATGAAACCTCCACCACCAGCATAAGAATCGTCCTCTTTCTCATCCTCATCCTCGTCCGCCATGAAACCTCCGCCTCCAGAGTAGGGATCGTCGTCTTCTAACTTTGCTTCGTACGTGGGGTTGGGGCTGGCGAGAAGAGCTTCTTTTTGGCCTGGAAGGAAGAATCCTCCGCCACCACCACTGCCGCCATCATTGGCAGACAGGCCAGTGTCTCGCATGACCTCGTCACCATCACCTTCATCACCCTTCTCCCTATCAAAACCAACAGCTTGACGCTCACGATTGACAAAAGGATTGACTTCTTCACCACTACCATTGTCCCGATACTCAGCCTTCATGCGCTCTACAATTCTCAAGCCCATAACAAATTTGCGCCACAAATGTAACATCATAGCCTCGCGTTTCACGTCCGCCTTGCGTCTCTGAATTTCTTGCTCAGCCCTCCAAGCGTCCTTGACCATAGCCTGGTTCTCCTCGGCAACGACAACGCCAAAAATAACGGGGACAGCTCTCTGCTTGCCAAATTCGAAACCTACACAGGCCTCGGCATAATCAATGTCCAGTTTCCGACACAGCTTCGCGCAGCCCTTTAGCTTGACATGGACGGCGCCACGAGGAACCATGGAGGGGACATAGCAATCCATGTTGCCGAAGGCGTTCTTAGGAATAGCTCTGTCCTCGCCGATGGGGTCAGGTATTATCCATTCCGTTTGGTCAATACTGTACAAGCCCTGCTTGAGCTTCTCACCCGTCTCACGCTGAACATTTTCCATTTCACGTTTGCGTATCAGAGTGACTGCACGGACGGGAACCATTTTCAAGGGGTGTTCGCCGATCTTGATGTTGCGTCCTTCTTTGTGCCAGGACTCGACGGTCTTGCAGGATACGACATCTGCGCGATTGTAGACGGGCTCAGTCTTTGCTTTGTCACCTTTGCCGCTCTTGAACTCGCGGACGGGTGTTGCGTGTGGGAGTAAGGCTTCCTCGCGGCGGAGGAAGCGCTCGAGGACGAACTCGGCGGATTGCTTGTACCATTGCAGACTCTCCTCTCCCTGACTTTGCTTGGTCTCGCCAGCATTGGCAGGTTTGAAAGGCTTGAGATCTGTGGCGTCTTCTTTAGTATCTGCTTCTGTTTGCTTATTTGAAGGGCGGAGGAAGGGCAGGATGACGGTGGCGAACCAGTCTTGCTCTTCATGGCGAAGAACCTTGCCGCGTTTGTTGTAAATGGGCACGCGTTCGGGCATGATACGGAAGCCTTTTGTGCGACCAGGCATCTGGTGCCTCTTCAGGTAGCGAATGGTGACGTCTTTGGCTGTGCTGTCAGGATTGTAGGCCAAGGTGTAGCAGATGACTTGTTTGGCTTGATCGGCGGACTTGCCGCGAGGCTCGAAGGTAGAGAGAAGTTCAGGGTTGGAGGCCACTGTGGAAAGGACTATGCTATCGACAGGGATGTAGGTATTAGAGACGGGCGACAGTACTTCAGACCAGTAGTGGGGAAAGGACAGATCGCGGTCGTACTTTTTGGTCGGATGCTTCCTGGATGCTGGGGCGACAGTGGGGGTGATGTCGATAATGGAGGCATCGTCTTCAGAAGGTAAACTGCTCAAGTCACTCGAGTCAGACTGGTCGACGATAGTCTTGCTGCCCCGAGTAGAGCTGCGAATGGGCTTCTGAGGTGTCAGAGGCTTGCTGGATGATGGTTTGGTCTTTGGTTTGGCGACCTCTTGCACACTGTCATTCTCACCGTCGGATATTGTGATGGCCGACTTGTCGTCTGATGCAGCTTTCGTTTTCGCAGGAGTTGAGCCCTTGGTAGTAGTCGATGATGATGATTTGGACTTCTTGGGAGCAGCATCCTCTGCCTTGCTCCAACCAAAGCCGACAGGTTGTAGACTGGCCACCATACGAGCCTCAATGCCCAAGCCTCGTATGAGAGCAGTAAAGAGCTGTGCGCCGACGTCTCTTGAGCCCTCACACTCCTTGGCCAGCTTGCGGAAGTCGTCGAGGGAGTCGATTCTTTCTCCATGCTCCTCCATGTTGTCTTTGTTGTTTACCCAATCCTTGACCTCTGCCGCAAGACGACGGAGAGGCATGTACCCAATCTTGCGAATGCCAGGCGCGGTGACGGTGAAACGCTTCTTCCAGTATGCCGTCAGCACCTTCAGCAGCCTCATCAGGGGATCCCCTCGGCTCATGTTGACGGCGCCGCTCTCAAGTCTGTCGGCGTCGATGCCCCAATCTCGACCATCCCGCTTGTCCTTGGTCTTGCTGCTCTTCCTCTTGCCCTTCTTGCCCTTCTTTGGCTCTTCGGGTTTCGTATAGCCCATGTCAATCTTCCATCTGTCCACCTCTTTCTTGACACCTTCACTAAGCCCGGCGACCAGCGTCTGCTGAACTTGGTTGTCGTTGAGCCACGAGTTGCGCACGGCATTGTGGAAGACGAGCGCCTGGACGTGCATCATGTGGGAGCGTATCCTGATCTGGCGGTCTCTCTTGCTCGGCCCTTTCTTGATGTTTGCATTGCCAGCCATTGCCCTTTTCATGGCCGCCTCACCGGCGTCATTGTCGTTGATGGAGATGTTGATGTCTTGGAACGTCTCGTTGTCTTGATGCCGTGTCTGCTGATTCGACATGTCGACGTCCTCGAAGTCCATCTCATCCGATTCATCTCCGTCCGACTCTTCATCTTCGTCGACTCTTCGTCGCTTGGCCGGTGGCGCTATGGGGACATCCTCGAAGTCGTCGCTGTCTACGTCGCTTAGCTCGGAGTCATCGTCGCCCAAGGTGGCCAACAAGGCACGAGTCTCCTCTGCTGTTGCTCCAGCCTTTGGCGCATCTAGTGTGTCGAAGAGAGACTTCTTAGGTGCTGGTGCTGCACTCTTCCTGGACGCTGCCGTCTTGGTCGACGATGGCGGTGCAGCTCGCTTCTTTGCAGGTGGTGGCGCTTCTGCTGCAGGCGATGACCGCTTGCGTGGTACATACGGCGGCATGCTGGGTACCGAGGCCGTAGACCAGAAGGGAATGGGGAAATAGAGAACAAAGAAAGTGTACAGTTACATGGTTTGCATACAAAGATAGAGCAATGACAATTAATCCCAGATCGTACTTGGAGATCGGTGCCTGGACAATCGACGTCATCATGCAGCTTCATCGACAGACACGACAGACACGACACGCGACGCGACAACACTTTGACTCGTTTCCATAATCTCTGCCAAGACATGGAATCAATCTGAAGTTCAGAGACTGGAGACCAAACGTAAGGTACCTTAAGGTGCCTTAGTGGACGAGGCAGTCATCACGTTCCGACATGTACGAAACCATGACGAACGACATGAAAGAAGCAAATGCAATTGCAGAATGTGTACTAAATGCTTTCGATGCCCTCCCTGCTCATCGTAAACCACGTCTACCTTCCTCTGGTCTTAAACCTGGCCGGCGAGAATGGGTTCCTCTCGCCGGCATTGTACTTGACAGTGGGTATTGACAATTCTCAAGTCCTGCACTCAAATCCCGCAATTGACCCTGTATAGCCCTGATGTACCTCCGTCCAAAAGGCTGAAATGTGCTGCACTTGCTACTGGCATGAAATGCCTCCCTCAGGATAAAATCAATTCCCTCCAAGGCAACGTCCTTCACGACAGCCACGCTGAGATCTTGGCTTTGAGGGCTTTCAACCGCTTTCTACTTGACCACTGTTCCGATCTTGTCGCAAAGGGTCCTTCTTTCAAACACGGTCAAGACCAGGCTCAGGCTCAGGATGCCATTGTTGAGTGGAGAGGGGGACATGGTCTTGATTCTCCTCAAGTTGGGCAACATGCAACAATATCTCCTGGACAATCGACTTCCGGAGAGGGCTCTCTCTGGCAAGAACAGCCATTCCAAATCAGTCCGCACGTCAAGATACACATGTACTGCTCTGAGGCCCCTTGTGGGGATGCCAGCATGGAATTGACCATGGCTGCTCAACATGACGCCACCCCGTGGTCTCGAAATTCGACCACGCAGACCTCCCCTGGGTTAGGGTGCGCTTCCACCACCGCGAGCGCCAAGCACGACGGTCAGCATACTTCCACCGAGCTATACGGCCGCTCTTATTTCGATGTCTTGGGAGTGGTCCGTCGCAAACCTTCCAGACCTGATGCTCCTCCAACCTTGTCCAAGTCATGCTCAGACAAAATCGCGCTCAAGCAATGCACGTCCATTTTGTCTAGCATTACTTCGCTGCTGATTCATCCTGCCAACGCGTACATCTCCACCCTGATTGTGCCCAACAGCCAATACGTCAACACTGCTTGCCAACGTGCTTGGGGCAGCCATGGTCGCATGGCCCCGCTTCTTTATGGCTGGGACCCCCAGCTGAGGCAAGCGGGGTATTGGTATAGACCATTCAAAGTCAAGTCTACGACGCATGAATTTGCTTTCAGTCGCAGAAATGCCGCAACAACAGAAGCCCTCTCGTTCGTTCCATCGAATCTGTCTACTCTGATTCATGGATCGAGCCAGGAGACTTTGATCAATGGAACTCTTCAAGGCAGAAAGCAGACTGATCCGAAAGGCGCCTCTGCCGTCTCTAGGAGGAAGCTATGGTCGTTGGCCTTGAGTATTACGACATTGTTGGGAGAACGAGCTATTTGTCAAGCACTCTCCCAATCCACATATGCTGACCTCAAAATCAGTAGTCCCCTACAAGCGCGAGCCGAGACCAAAAGCCTCGTCAGACAAGGTCCTCTTTCAGGGTGGACTCGCAATACTGGAGATGATGATTGGTCCTTGTGATTCAACGAAATACTGAATTATCTAATACCCATACTTTCTTGCAATTAGTTTTTAGGTCAGCAGTCTCATCAGCTCGATCTTGCGATGGTGTACGTCCTCACAATTTAGCGTATTCTCATTTCATTTATAAAGAACCATTCCTCTATTCTTGCCTCTTTCCTTCTTTCCACCTCAATCGCAACCAGGTAAAGTACCGCCTTCAACCTTTCCCAAGATCTCCCAGTCAGTGAGGATGCATCCTCACGCAAGCCTTCTGGGGCTACTAGCCGCGACCACTTTGGTTGTCGCTGCGCCTGCGCCCCAGATGACTTCGACCATCAAGTCCACCACCGTTCAGACCATCACTTCCTGCTCCGGCAGCTCTCCCTGTCCGCCTGTGGCTCAGACCTCTTGCAGTACCAGCTGCAGCCAACCACCAGCCCCACCCTCTGCTTCTACCTCCTCTTCCTGCACCTCCTCAAGCTCCGTCCACAGCTATCCCGCTTCTTCATCCACCATCTGTTCTTCATCGTCCACTCTGGCAAGCTGCACTACTTGTGCCCCAACCACTGTCACTGGTCCTGGAAGCACTTATACTGCTCCGGCAAGCACCGTATACAGCACTGTCGTGTCCGGGACTACGCTCTCCTACACGGCACCCGGCACGACTTTGACAGCTCCAGGCAGGAACGTGACCTGGACCGCCCCTGGCCCGACCATGACTTCCGTCGTTGTCTCCGGCACCACTATGCATCACACTTACAGTGTGCCTGGTCCTGGCGTTACTCAGACCATGCCCGGAACAACCATGACCGCCCCTGCCGTCACAGTCACTGCGCCGGGCACAACCAAGACTGCACCAGGCATCACTGTCTTCTGCACCGTCGTCTCCGGAGTTACCACGTCTTTCACTGCCACCCTGACGGCACCTCCTGTTGTCCTCACAACAACCGCTCCCGGCTCTACCGTAGTGTCTGGCACCACTGTGTACGCTCCAGGAACCACTGTCTCAGCACCTAACGTCACAGTCACTGCTCCTGCTTCAACTGTCGTCTCTGTCAAGACCTGCATCAGTGGCACTACCTTTTACGCACCTGGTACTACCATCATCTCAAGCATGACGCAGTATGCTCCTGGTACCACCGTCACCGCTCCACCTATGCCATCTCCAACTGAGGACTGCGACACTTGCACCGAAGGATCTGAGTGCTCGTCTTGCCCCTCTGTTGACGTTGACGTCGACGTTGATGTGATGATTGGAGGCTGCGAGCAGGGAGACAGCAAGTGCGCTAGAAAGTCCAAGGCCGCCCACGCTGCCGCAGCTTCTGCCGTTCAAAAGGTTGCCCGAAGCGATGCTGGTGACATGCACAGCATGGTCCGCAGGAAGCACCACCACAAGAAGTCGTCTTCCAGCTCCAGCAGCTCTGACTACATGACCGAGTCTTACTCCGATTCTCCCTCCAGCACTTCAACCGGATACAGCAGTGGCTCAGCAAAGGCAGCCTACCCTTTCGGCAAGGCCTCAGATACCAAGCCTACCAGTAGCCAAGCCGCTACTTCTACCAAGATTGGCTCAGACGACGTGCAATACTCGTCGACTGAGACTGTCTGGGTGGACGCTACCGCAAAGCCAAAAATCTTCGCACGCAAATGGACTCACTGCCACGGACACAAGCACGTCACGACGACAGAGTCCCCAGTGCTCACCGGAATCCCTTACACGACCTTCACACCAATCATCGCAGCTGATCTCACGGCAACTTCAACCTCGACCACAACTTTGTATCAGACTGCTTCTCCCACTAACACGTCAGAGGTCATCAACTCTGACTCGACTGAGGATGAAATGGATGACATGTACGTTGAAGACGGAAGCGATGAGCCCGAGACTGCCTCCGAGTCCACTGAGACTGTCTTTGAAACCACTGAGCCTGCCCCCGAGTCCATTGAGACTGCCTCCGAGTCCACCGAGACTGCAACCGAGTCTACTCTCGAACCCGATACAGAGGCCACCGCCGAGGCTACCACCACCGTATTCTCGACTTCCACCGCTGATGCCGCCCCAACCGATTCGGAGGTTGCCGCCGAGTCTACCACTTTTACGGAGGCCTCTACTGCCGCTCCAACTGAGACAGATCCCGCTACCGAGTCTACTACCACTACTGTTCCTGAGGACGCCACTAGCACTCAGATGGTAATCGACGTCCGCTCGATCACCAGGGAGACTCCTATATCCCACGCAGAAGAACTCCAAGACCTTGCCGATGATGCCTACGAGACTTGGCAAGAAGAGCACGATGCCTTCCTCTCGCTTGAGGCTAAAAACAATTACGACCCCTTCGATGAGAACATGGCAAAGATCATGCACACAATGAACAAGGTTGATTCCTTCACCGAGGAAAATGCCGAGGAGCTTCAGGAATTGGCATGGAAAGCTGCTGAGGACGAGGGTATCACTGTTGCTGATGCACCTGTCAAGCCCACTGGAGATTACGACATAGGTGATACCCGCTCTAACATCGTAGGGCGCTCCATTCCGGACAAAGGCACCTCGGAACCCATCACTGCTGGCGGCTCCTGCCCCAAGAATTCCAACAAGCTCTGCGATGGCAGCGGCACCCCCGAGCACTGCGTGTGCTACTTCGACACCGACGACGGCTGCCCGAGCGGCGAGCGTAAACTCTGCGACGGATTTGGCAAGAATTGCCACTGCGTTGCTCCCAAAGCTCTGAAGCGATCCCTCAAAAGGGTTGCAGCCGAACCCACCGCCACCAACGACAAGACCTGCCCATCCGGCGAGGTCAGAGCCTGCGAGAAGAACGAGTCTGGCGACGAGGCCTGTTACTGCCTCAAGCAGTCTGCTGACCTGGAGGACCTGAAGGACGAGCACAAGGATGACGAGATGGTGCAACGTCGGGATGGTCCGGTTGTGCCGCCATTCAAGGAGTAAGAGCCAATATCTCTTCTTGTCAAATTGTCTGTTCTTGATATTCCCTGTTTTGATTTTTCTTTGTTGTTTCGGGGCTTTATTCTACTACCTTGTCTCTGGGGCTTGGTAAATGTATGCGCACCACCCACTCTCCTTGACCATAAGTTGTAGCAATAGTCTATTTAGATAGCAGAATCTACCCCACGCTCCTTAAAAAAATGATCTCTTGTCGTTGTTCCATCTGTGTTTGCAAAATATCTTGCGGATTCAATTAATGAAAGCAAATTCATCGCTGACATGTCTCTCTTCTCATAGTTACGAAGACTTCATCAACAAAACTACCTTTGGCTTTTGTAAGAGCGGAAAGTTTTCCTTTGAGACCTCCGAACTCGCAAGACACTCGCCACAGAAGGAATGCCCTGATGAGGCCAGCCCGACTGTCGCAAGCGGCATCTGTACCTGTCCACGCACTCTTCCTGATCCGTTCATAACGATGAATGGCCCTCTCAGAGGATCCACGATCGACGATCCACCCAAGGAAAAGAAGCATGGTGAGACCGAGGACAAGAAGCACGACATGACCAAAGACAAGGAGCATAGCCGTCTCAAAGGTCGTGGTGGACCTCCCTTTCCCCCACCTGCGCTGCCCATCCGACCTCAGCCACGCAAGCCTCTCACGCCAGAGCAGAAGCAATTCAAAATCAAGCAGTTTCAGGACTGTGAGGGCCGCAAGGGCACACGTCGTTGCATGATCGAATGGGAAGAGTTCGAGGCTCGCGTCGACGATTTCCGGTCGTGTTTCCTAAGCAAGGGCAGAGATGAGTGCCTCAAAGACTACAATGAGAAAATGTGGAGATGCGCAAAGAGACGTGGTCAGAAATGGTGCCGTGATCATGAGTACGACACCTCACATGGAGAGCTCAGTCTCGGAGAAATCTGTGGACACCCGCCTACGTTGATGTACTGTCAGAGTGGTATATTGTTGCCCCCAAGCCGGCAGCATGGTCCTCGAATGCCGTCTTTCATGAAGGACGCTAACAAGAGCGTGACACCTAAGCCTCAAGACCAGGACGACGAAGCCGACAGCGTAGATGTGGTGAAAGCTGCAGGCAAGTCTGACGACGAGGATGCAGTAAGGGAAGCTTTGGGAGGAAAGCCTCCAACCAAGGCTGAGACCAAAGCCGCAAAGAAGAAGGAGAAGCCCATTGAATCTTCCGATGACGAAGTGACCGTGAGAGTGGAGATCGGCCTGAATACCACCGGAGGTTTCAAGCCTAAGAAAGTGGTCGAAGATGCAGAGAAGGTCGAGAAAGCCCTTGGGACAGGCCTGACCCAGGAGGAGTCCGAGTTCTCACCACCAAGAGACTCTGACGACGGGACTTCGACACATGATACCAAGCGCTCTCTGCTTGTCACCGGCCACGAGTCTCTCAAACACACCATATGGGATGTTCTCGAGGAGGTGGATGAGGAGTTCGCAGTGGTCGAGAAGCGATTCCACGACCGCATTAGCCACCCAGGCACACCCTTTCCCCTTGGCGATGATATTGACGAGCTCGAGTTTCAAATGCGCCCCCCAAGGGCTGTGAAGCGGGACATCCTTGAAGATGTTCCTGATGCTGATGATTTGGCGAACGAAGAGGCAGACGCTGGCCATATGGAGCGCCGATTGCCACGCAAAGGCCCGGTCAGATGTGCGCAAGCGGATGGAGACGACTGTCTCCACCATGGTCCTCCACTTACCCCTCCACCATTCACTCCCACTGGGGACGTGGAGAACACGTTTGATATAAGGGGTCTTCTTTCAAATGATACCATCGCTGATCCTGCTGCACCAACAAGGACTGTAATTGGTACTAGAGCTACCATTACACCCGCAGTGCAGATATTGCAACGCACCGACAAACACCAGGCAAGACGAGACGGCCTTCAGGAGAAAAACCAGGCAGAACAAGACAAGATTGACATGAGCAGGTCGTCTTCATATGCAGCGGATAGTTCAGCCTTTTCCCTATCCGCAGCAAATGAGCTCGCTGCCAGCGTCAAAGATGGCATCCTGCCTGTTTCCATGCAGACTGGACCAAATGGTCCCTTCGATATCACAGGTGTCGACAACGGTGAAAAGTCCATGGCTTCATCCGTCATGTCGGTCTACGCAACCATGACAGCCCCAGACCTCGGACTCTACTCAGCAACAAGGCGCTTGGTCGAAGATCCCGCTACTACAAGAGCAGTTGATCACTTGGACAGATATATGCGACCCATGAGAATCAAGAAGGAGTATGAAGCCAGTCGAGCCGATGTCAGCTACCAGGCCACGCGCACAGATGGGCCATATGGTATCTTCAGAGCGCAGTATCCTGAAGATGCTGATAGCGAGACTTGCGAGATGTTTCCCGGCTACATGTGGTATTATGGTCACTGCGCCCAGGTCGGCGCTGAGCAAATCGCTGAGATGCGTGGAGAAGGAAAGAAAGAAGAAGATGAAGAAGACGAAGAAGAAGGTCAATTGATTGCGAGGGGTGATGGCGGCAGCCGCACAAAACCTGATATCGTTGAGGACCATATTGACGACGGAGAAGCACAACAAGAAGCTCGTTGTCGCGAAAAGGGACTTGTGTGGATTACTGAGGGCGGCTTCACACATTGCGAGGATCCTGCCTTGCCTGACAATGAAGACAGCGAGAATGAAGATGAGGACTTCCCAAGCAAGCCCCTTGAACGTCGCCAGTTGCCTTTCGGGGACAGGTTTCACCACGCGCATCAAGAACAACAAGACACTGCCAAGATGTATTGTCAAGCAGATGGGGGCACCTGGAATCCACACCTTGGCCCATTGGGATACTGCAAACGTCCGCCAAAGAACGAGACAGATGTCTGGGTACAGCCAATGTCGCCGCGTCCCTGTCTGGAGTGGAGCAAAAAGCACGGCAAGTGTAATCAGTGGGCTCCAAGCAGCACGTGCTCGTTGAAGTGCATCCGCAAAGGCAAGAAGTCTGGCACTTGCCTCACGTATGAACCGATCAGATGTCCGCAATGGAAGATTGATCTCTCAGACGAGCCTCCGACGAACGAAATCCTGTCCACGCGCAGCGACGACGATGACAGTGATGATGAGGATGACAGCAATCAGTCTGAGCAAGTTGATGTGTTGGTGAGGCGAAACCAGTACGATCCTACTCCATATAACGTTGTACCACCACCAAAACAGCAAGACGACGAGTTTTCCACAACTCCAATGAATGGCAAGCCCGCATCACCATACAATGACTCACCTGCGCCGAGACCAGCGTCTACGTCCGGTATGGAGCCCCACCAAGGGCGAAAACTTTGGCCCACCTTACCTAACCAGCCAGAGCCTGTCGCACCAGAAGAAGCCTGGCAGCCAGCCGGACCCTACCAGGACGTGCCTACATCCACGGAAGTCGAAGCCGCCTTAGACCACGGCCGCGACACCTTAGCAACAAAAATCAAGCGCTACCTCGGCGACTACGTCTGGGACAACGGCAAAATGCACGAGTTACCCAAGGTGGTCTACCCGACTAACAACACGCACCACACGGACAACAAAGTCAGCCCGCACGAGACTTGCGTGGGCGAAGGGCTTCACCGCGAATGCGTCGACACGAAGTGCAAACAGTCCATTTTCAGCCAGAATTGCAGATTTCCTTGGACAAAAGGGTGCAAGAACTGGAGTCCGTGTGTAGACGCCAACTTCAAGGGTGCACCGCCATTCGGTCCTACCATCTTGCCTGTTCCGGAACAAGGAGTTGTCGTAGGAGAAACAGCGGAGGAGGAAGAAAAGCGTAAACATCATGATGAGAGAGGCCAGTTGGTTGATGGAGTAGCAGCACCTGAGCCCGTCGTCTCTGCTACTGTCTTGCCGCCCTCCGCCAGATTCTACAAACGACGAGTAGGCAAAGTAGATCGAATCGACCAGACCAATGAAATGTTCAAGGGCGCCTCCGACAACGACGGCGAGATCGCACCCGTCGCACACCTGGACCGTCGTCACTTCCACAAACACCTCGACATCGACATCGACACGACCAACCCCCTCGGGAACAACATGACAGACTGGCCCTCCAACCCCGCCAACCCTGACTCCCCATCCTACGTCCCGCCCGACTCACCCCTCCCAGAATCGTACACCATGGAGCCCCACTACGGCTGGGCAGACTGGAACCAATCAAGCTACTACTGGTACACCACAATCTGCGACTCGACCCATTCCTTCCCGGGCGGCCACCCAGACTGCAAGAACCCACTCATCAACCACCAAGTCCTTGCAACTATCCGCTGCAGACCCAAGTGCTTGTCGTATGGCCGCAACAACCAAATGGAGCGCCAGCACTGCACAATCTACGGCGACACGGAAGCAGGGTGCGAGGGCGTAGGATTGCCGATACCGCCGGTGAATACAGGATATTGGACTTTGTGGGCGTCTGGGGATCCGGTGAGGCAGGCGTTGTTGACTAGATATCCGAATGATAGGATGGTGGGGAACGTGAGGCCGGAGAGGGGGAGGGCGGGTTGGGAGGAGAGAATGAATGGAGGTGGAGAGCTGGAGGGGAAGGAGGTGGAGTGGGTGGGCTTGGTGGAGGAGGATATGAAGTGGATTCGTGAGGGAGGCGGTGGTGGAGAAGAGACCAAGGAAGAGAAAGGCGAAGAGGCCAAGGTAGAGGGTGAAGGAGAGATGGAGTAGACCAGGAAGGGCAAGGCAGAAGATAGGCTTGGTAAGTCGGTCCTGCTTGCTCAACCTGACACCTTGTCTCGTCACCGAAACCATGCTAACGTGTCCTCAGTCTCTTGACCCTCGATCTGGACCTACTTGCCGATGATGCAAATTGCTAGAGCTCGAAGCAAGAGCCAGGGAGACATACGACGACAACAGGAGGGAAAGCCTACCGCCATCCTCAAAAACACTACCAAAAACACACAGACCGCCCCTGTCAAACATCTCACTCCCTTGATGAAGTGGATTTACCGCGCAAAAAGTCTGCTTATTTCCATGTTTTGCACATTTTCCATCACTTGGTCAATCTCGGCTTTTCATACAGCAAGGAGTTACTGTCTATTAGCGTTTCTTCCCCAAAATTGATCTAACACGCGTTGAGGTTTTAATTCTGATGTTATTAATTCCATTTCATGTATGAGGTTTAGTTAGTTTTGAATAGAAATATACACGCTCGTTTCTACATTTTGGAAAGGAGTGGGATGTGCTATATGGCGTGTAGTGTAGTGTAGTGTAGTGTAGTGTAGTGTAGTGTAGTGTAGTGTAGTGTAGTGTAGTGTAGTGTAGTGTAGT